>CM076577.1:676936043-677262025 GCA_034641835.2 Pinus albicaulis
ATAAAAGTCTTGAAGAAGATACATCTTTTCAAGACCCAAACACTGAAAAATTAAAGCAAAAAGATCCAATAATTTCAACTCCTGTATTAGAGAAACCATCCACATCTACTTCTATACCTCCCTTTCCAGAAAGATTACAAATTGATAGAGGTGTAGAAAAACAAATCATGGTGCCTAATTATGATTTCCTAGATGAGTTGAGAAATGTTTGCATTAAAATTCCATTATTACAAGCCATCAAGGAAATTCCAATTTTAGCCAAAACAATAAAGGAGTTGAGCATGAAGAAAACAAGAAAAAGAATAAGAGAAACAAAGAAAATTAAACTGGCAGGAAAAATAGCAGACATTATGATGGGCAAGATTGTTATTCCAAAGTATCTTGACCCAGGAAATCCAGTTGTTAAAATTCACATCAATGGAATTGAAATCCAAAACACACTCATTGATTTAGGAGCAGCAATCAATATCATGAGTAGACAAATCATGGATAAACTGAAAATTCCTAATCTTCTCTTTACACCCACATTATTAAAATTAACATACAGATCTGTGATCAAACCTGATGGGGTAATAGAAGACATTCCAGTGTCCCTAGATTCTTGGGAGTACCCTGTGGATTTCATGATCCTAAATCCTAAGAATAATCTAGGAGGACATCCTGTTATATTAGGAAGACCTTGGTTGGCTACAGCTGATGCTTTTATTAGTTGTAGATCCGGTGATATGTACATCTCTGATGGTAGTTCAACTAAGAAATTCACTTTGTATCCTCCAGCTAGGACAATTACAGATTTAGATGACACTCAATAGATAGAGGATGAAGAAGATTTACAACCTCTCTTCACAATTTCAAAAATTAGTGAAGATAATCAAACTCTGAATACTCTAGAAAACTTTGAATCCTCTTCAGAATATAAACATGAATCATTTCAAGAGGGATCCAACATTGAGTTTTTGTCATCAAGGCAGATGTCTCTTCATTCTATGGATAAATTTGGCAGCTCTACAAGTGAGATATTTCCAGGCAAAACTTTGAACATAAACAAGAACTTAGAAAAATCTCAACAAGAAGAGTTAGTCAAGATATTACAGAGACATTCTTCTGCATATGCATGGGAGTACACTGACATGAAAGGGATAAGCCCCAAGACTTGCACTCATCACATCTATATAGAGGAAAATTGTAAGCCAATCAGACAACCTCAAAGACGGATGAATCCAAATCTTAGGGAGATTGTTAAAGAAGAATTGCAAAAATTGTTAAATGTCAACTTCATCTATCCCATTTCAAATAGTCAGTGGGTTTCTCCTTTGGTAATTGTGCCAAAGAAAAATGGTAAATGGAGGGTATGTATTGACTACCGGGAATTAAACAAAGCTACTCTTAAAGACCATTTTCCTTTACCTTTCATAGATCAAGTGTTAGATACATTAGCTGGCAAAAAGTACTTCTCATTCCTAGATGGGTTTAGTGGTTACAACCAAATCCAAGTAGCACTTGAAGATCAAGACAAAACCATATTTACCTGTCCTTGGGGTACCTATGCTTACCGAGTATTGCCATTTGGATTATGCAATGCACCTGCAACATTCCAAAGGGCAGTATTAGGAATTTTTTCAGATCTAATACATGATTGTGTAGAGGTATACATGGATGATTTCATAGTTTATGGAAACACTTTTGAAGAAGCTTTAGCAAACTTGGAAAAAGTTTTAAAGAGATGTCAAGAAGCAAATCTTTCACTTAGTCATGAGAAATGTTTCATGATGTTTACTGAAGGTATTGTTTTGCGGCATCACATTTCAGGGGATGGGATTAGAGTTGATGAGTCAAAAGTTGAAGTCATTTCTAACTTATCTATTCCAAGTTGTCAAAAAGATGTTAGGAGTTTAGGATTCTATATATATTATCTATATTTATAGCAACCACCAAGATAGCATCTCCACTCTTCAAATTACTTACCAAAGATTGTGAATTCAAATGGAATTCTCGACGCGTTAGCTCTTGAACCCTAATTTTTCTCAAGCACCTATTTTAAGGGGACCCAACTGGAAGTTACCTTTTCATATTTCAACAGATGCCTCAGATACAGCTCTAGGAGCAGTATTGGGACAAAAAGACCTGATTCCTTATGCCATCTACTATACTAGTAAAAATTTGACTCCTGCAGAGTTAAACTATACTGTAATTGAAAAAGAGTTTTTAGCTGTTGTTCATGCCATAAACAAATTCAGACACTATATAACAGGCTATGAAACTTTTGTTCACACAGATCATTCTGCAATTAGATACTTAATGAACAAATCAATTACTAATGGCATAGTCATAAGATGGTTATTGCTTTTACAAGAATTCAACATTACCATTCTAGATAGGCCTGGAAAACAAAACACAGTAGTTGATTTCCTATCTAGACTCCAAAACATTAAAGATGACACTCTAGTTGAAGATCAATTTCCTGATGAATATCTTTTTCCAATTTCTACTCAAACTCCTTGGTTTGCTGACATTGCTAATATTTAGTTTTAGGAAAATTTCCTTCAATAATGAATGCAAGAGATAAAAGAAAAATCATTCATGACAGTGCAAAATATTCATGGGTCGCTAAGTATATAGAGTGCCCCGCTCACATGGAAAAAAGACTCTGCCGACTCGGCACCCGCGCCAATGTTTTAAACAACCTAGTCTCCTAAATTGACTTCATTTAATTGTCAACCAGGGTTGGTAAACTGCTGAAGTGAGGTGCACTGTATGTGCCTAGGTGTTTGTTTCTTACTGCGTTGTGTTTAGTGTTTTATGATGTTTTTGGTCTTTTTATGGTTTTATGTTCACAAGGGAAAGAACTAAATGCTGGTGGAAAGAAGCTACTGGTTAAAAACAAAGTGAAGCCTAAATTGATGATGACAAATGACAAATGCAAATACTAAGACAGAACCAAACCCTAAACTATGACTAAGCAGAATACAAAGCTTGATAATGACTTCAAGAAAATAATTCACAACATGAACTTAACTTGTCCAATTCTTTCATTAAAGGTATTTTGGAAGAGCTTGATAAATGGGCAGCTAAGTGTAAAAATTCTCCTAACTAAACAATTAAACAATCAACTTATAATGATACAACATCTCATCCATGATTAAAGGTTTGTTGAAACATATTTGGAAAAGAACATTGGTAACATCATAAGATCTCTACTCTAAAACTAGCTTCTAATTCTATTCTGCAACTTAGTTTAACACCACTACACCTCACTCAAAAAGTTACAAATTTCCTTTTAGAATAGTCTTTTGAGGAAGGGCTTATTTGTGAAATGGTAAAAAGGTTGCAAAAGTACTCCAGGCCTTGGACTGATACTATCCTCTGTCCAGATGATTATGAGTTAATTATAGGTTTGGAACAAAAGAAGTTTTGTAAATAATGAAGGCCGTGGTATTTAAGTTTAAAAACTAATGTAATTTAATATGCAATGGATGACAACTAAATGTGGAATGTAAATACAGTGAGCTAAGCTAAAACTGAACTAGAGTGCTACCAGTCTACAATAAACAGTGCTAAACTAACAAGACATTATCAAACTTGAAACGAAATAACAGAGCATGAATTGAATGCAATTTGACTCCGGAGTACTCTAACTAAGTTATCATGCAATTAATCTATGGGATTCTACAGCCTATTTCGTTCATCATGAATGGTATTTTGGAAGAGCTTATTAGAACAATCCTGGCTATACAATTCAATGCAAATGCAAACATGAAAACTGAAAGCAATTACAATTAAAAACTAAGACATCACAGCTATTTCCTACCCATTGTTATGATATTTTGGAAGAGCTTTTTAAGAGTAAGATCAGCTATGCTACTTAGTGTAAACAAGCAACTGAAACCTACAGTATCACAGTCATGCCTTAGTCATCATAATGATTTTTTGGAAGAGTTTACTAGAGTAAGTTCAACTGTGATAATGAACAAAAGGAATTGCAAATAAAATCTATAACACTACAACCATTTCTCATTCATTATAATGATCTTTTGGAAGAGTTTCTTAGAAAAAGTATAGCTATAGTGACTAATGAAATTAACTATGAACGCAAACTTCAAAACTTGAAAATGAACTAAGATACTTATCTAAATTGCGAAAGTAAAGCCGCTCAGGAGGCAGGGGCCCTCTACCACTAGAGTAGCACAAAATCTAACTCAAGATCAACTCAACGCGTTCAAAGAAATGATGTCTTCTTCATTAAAGGAAAATAACTTAAAACAGAGTATTCTCGGTCTTCAGAAATATAGCAGTCAATCCACGAAATCTAATCAAAATCTAGAGCTTGTCTCTCGGTTTCCCGAGTGCATTTATAACAAATCTTCATAACAGAACTTGCAACAATACGGGGATCATTGTATTTTCATATCAAAATCATACTAGAACTCTAAAGATGGAAGCGTAAAGGGACAAAGGACATCTGGACTGTCCTTTTCCTATTAGAAGTCTGCCTCCTTGAATGAGTTCCCATGTACAAAACCACGTCTAGAATTCGGTTCATTCTTCATGGTGAGCAACAAACGTTGAGGACATGATGTGGAATATACCCATGTGTGGCTTTTCCTGAGAGGACACCTGGAACATGCTTGAACGTGAAGACAGCTGCAGAATTGGCGGTTAGTTACGGAATGTCTGCATTCTGTAGCTAGTTTCAGTTCAAAATGCATTACAATGACAAAATCACAAAACTTAGCAAGTTAGCCATGATATTCATTCTTAAAGTAATTTTAACTAATTTCATTGATCATTTGAGCCTGGGATAACAATGGACAAAATAAAATGGGGTGAAGTATGATGGAAGAAAGAACAATCTTGAGGCTCAACATACCCCCACTACTGACTTCTTGCATGTCCTCATGCAACTTATTCCATAAACTCAGAGACTTCTGCAAGAACATCCAACCCTCTTCTTCTTCTTTGCCTGGAAGTTAAAGGTCTTCTGGGCTTCCTGATGACTAACTTGAACCTTAAATTGGTAATTGCCCTGATTAACTTCTTATTCCTCTTTTTCAACTTTTCATTGGCCTTTTCCACTTTGTCCATTTGTAGAGACAGGGTTGAGTTCATACTGGTTTTGAGTTTGACTTGTTCCTTCAGAATATCATTCTCAGTTCTGATATGTCTATTAAGTACTTCCAGCTCATACCTATCTCTTCTTAACACATCTATTTCGGACAGTGGAGGACTAGGGGTTCTATCTCTACTCTCTGAAGCTTTCCTTTCCAATGTTTCAACATAGTTATAAATTTCTTGCTGTGCAGGGTCAATTTTTGGGGCTTCTTCATCAAAATCTTCTTCAACATCCTCTTCAATAGATTTTTCCTCATCTTTTATGTTTATCACCCCGGTTTGTTTGATTTTTGTTTTCCTTAGTTTCCCCCCGAGTCTATGGCTTCTTCTCGGTTGGGATGGTCCCTCTCCTTTTTCTATGGCAAATTTTCTGATTACCCTCTCTTCCTTAAGCTGTCTCTTAATCTGGGTCAACTTCTCAGAGATTATTTCTTCACTGCTATCTTGAATTGCTTTATCAGTTTCAATTTTAGAGGCTCTCCATTTTCTTCTTCTCTTTGTAGGCTGATGTTCAGGTGAAGGCTCTTTTGGTTCCTCAAAGTGATTTCTCACCAAGAAATTATCCCAAGTATCTTTTGTTTTGGCTAAATGGTGTTCAATTAGAATCTTAACCAAGCCATGATGGTATAGAGTTGTCTCTAGGAATTGGACTCTCCTTTGAACACTTGAAGCCATCTTTTTTAAAATTTGAAGCAAGAAATAGGGCAAATTAAGCTCTTCTTCCAGAAAATGCATTATCAACCTAATATGGTAAACATAGAAAGTACCATATCTACCTTCACAAGTGATAAATTTTTGTAGAATAAACAATATGTTTCTCCATTTATTCTTTAATGCAGAGCTTGGAATTCCCTTTTTAAACACAGTGACATCCATACTTGGTGATTTGAGGATTTGCTTCCATGATTCATTATGAAATTCTCTGTTCTTAAACCATCTTTCTCCATGTCTAAGAAATCCTGTTGCTTCTGCAATAAAAACCTCTGTGACAGTGAATTTAACATCTCCAACTTCAACCTCGGTTCCTTTGAATGACCTTGCAAATGTTTTAGTAACTTCTTTGTGGAAGCCATTAAATTTCTCAAGGAATTGCAGCCATCCTACTTGTTGCAACATTTCTCTGCTTTGAGGGTATCCTTCCAGGTATTTTGTGCCCACTGGTTCAGTTCTCATGATGAGGCCCATAATTTCTTCTTCAATCTTCGGATTAGTACTCTTTCTGCTCACGGAGACAATGACTTCAACCTTCAAACTGATATTCCTCTGCTTCACAGTGATAGTGCTTCAATCTTCAAACTGATATACCTCTGCTTCACGGTGATAGTGGCTTCAAATTTCAAACTGATATACCTCTGCTTCACGGTGATAGTGGCTTCAACTTTCAAACTAATATACCTCTGCTTCACAGTGATAGTGGCTTCAACTTTCAAACTAATATACCTCTGCTCACGGTGATAGAGATACCTCTGTTTTACAGAATGAAATGATGAAGGGTTGGCTACGGGATGGAGTAATAGGGAGTGGTTACGGAACGAGTTAATGAAGTGAGGTGAAGAAAACAAATCAATGAGTGAAAAGACTGCAGAGATTTTTTACAACGGATTCAAAAATCATCATTAAATGATTTGGCTGGGTGACGTAAGAAAATCAAACACTTCAGCCTTTTAACCGCTTAAATGATGATCGGGTATAGAATTTGAAATGAAGGATTTTTATCCAAAGTTTTGCGGAGGGTATATTTGGCATGATCAATAAAAATAATCAAAACAACTTTTCGAATGATTCATAACTAGACTATACTAAATTTTTTCATGAAATGCCATTATAATCAGAACTTTTTACCTTTGCTTTTCATCTGCTTTTTGTGGTCTTTGTATACTTTGTTCTCCTCTGGACACCATTACTTTGTGAGTCTTTATAATCCTTCTTGATTCTTCTTGTTCATGAATTTAAATTTTGATATGGAAATGAGGTGATGGAAGTATGGAATGAGATGAATGAAATATGGAATGAAGTAGAAGTATGAATGAATGAAATGAAATGGAGCAGATGGATATGGCATGAATGGAATGAAATGAGATGGATCATAAGTGCAATGGATTTGAACTTATGATTTTGTAACAGCTGCTTGTAGAACAAAATGGAAAAGTTAGAGTGTCATAAAGACTCTGATTTTCACCCTATCTTTTCTGTATAAACATGCCAATCAATGATTTGTTTTCATGTTTATACTTTATTTATTTTTTATTTTTATTTTTTATTTTTTTTTAAAGAAATGCTTTAGAAAATTCAATCAAGTTGATGAAGAAGAAAAATTCTTCTTCATTAGCTTCACATCACTATTTTCCTGGAACTTCTTGACAAATTCTTCTCTTGAGAGTGGTTTGTGATACAGCTTCAATCTATGACCATTCACAAGAAAAGTGACCTCTTCTTCATCTATTGTCCCTACTTTTTACCGCTTCCATCAAGGCCAAAAATTTCAACAATTTCATATGGCCCAAGCCAATGTGTTTGAAATTTACCTTGAAAATCCTTGAACTTTGAATCAAACAAGAGAGCCCAGTCACCTTCTTTGAACTTATTCTCCTTGATGTACTTGTCATGCCATCTAGTCCTTTGTTGTTGGACTATACTTGTTTTCTGAACTGCATCTTGTCTGATCTCATCCAATTCATTAATCTGCTCCAATATATGCTTTTGTGCCTCTGATAGATCAAGTCCTAGCTGAACTGCCATTTTGAAAGTTTGAATCTGGAACTCTATGGGAAAAAAAACTTGCTTTCCATAAACAAGTTCATAAGGAGTATGAACCGTTGTGTTTCTCCATGTAGTTCCCCAGAGGGCCCACACAAGGCTTCAGAAGCCTATCTGCCCACCTCTTCTATGTAAACAACGCCTTTTGTTAGATTCCTTCAATGACCTTATTAGTAGATTCCACTTGACCATTTGCTCGTGGATGATAAGGAGTAGATTTTCTATGCCCGATATTTTGTACCTCTCTCCATCATTTGCTCCACTAGCCTTGATGTAACTGAGCTCCTCGATATATAAAAATTTCCCCTTGGGACACCAAAATGAGTAAAAAATATCCTCAAAAAGAAAGTAACTACAGATGCTTCATTAGAAAAAGTAATGGCTTGGCCTCTACCCATTTGGTAACATAATCAGTGCAAACTAATATGTATTTTTTTGTCTTGATGGAGGATCAATAGGTCCTACAAAATCTAAATCCCATTTCTCAAAGGGTTCAATGTGTACCTGAGGTTGCAGTGGCATTTCAACTAAAAGAGAAGTTTTCCCTACCCTTTGGCAACTATCACACCTTTTAACATACTCTTTAGCATCCTTAAAGAGGGATGGCCAATAATATCCTAAATGAAGGATCTTATAAGTTGTCCTCTTATCATCAAAGTGTCCACCACATGGTTCATCGTGACATGCCTTGAGAATCTCAGGCATCTCGTCTTCTCGAACACATCTTCTAATAATGAAATCTGGACCTGTTTTGTATAACTCATTAGCAATCCATGAATATTTTTCACTGTCATAAATGATCTTTCTTTTATATCTTGTATTCATAATTGAAGGAAAATTTCCTGAAAGAAGATAGTTAGCAATATCAACAAACCAAGGAGTTTGAGTGGTAATTGCAAAGAGATATTCATCAGGGAATTTGTCTTCAACTAGAGTATTGTCTTTAATGTTTTGGAGTCTAGACAGGAAATCAGCTACTGTATTTTGTTTTCCAGGCCTATCTAGAATAGTGATGTTAAACTCTTGTAAAAGAAATAACCATCTTGTGACTCTGCCATTAGTAATTGATTTGTTCATTAAGTATCTAATTGTAATGACTCGTTGTGAACAAAGTTTCTACAGCTTGTTATATACTGTCTGAATTTGTTTATGGCATGAACAACAGCTAAAAACTCTTTTTCAGTTACAGTATATTTTAACTCTGCAGGAGTCAAATTTTTACTGGTATAATAGATGGCATAAGGAATCAAATATTTTTGTCCCAATACTGCTCCTAGAGCTGTATCGGAAGCATCCGTTGAGATATGAAAAGGTAACTTCCAGTTAGGTCCCCTTAATATAGGTGCTTCAGAAATTTTGGTTTTCAGGGTCTCAAAGGCTAACTGGCAATCAGAAGTCCATTTGAATTCACAATATTTGGTAAGTAATTTGAAGAGTGGAGATGCTATTTTGGTGAATTTTTCTATAAATCTCCGATAATATCCTGTAAATCCTAGAAAACTTCTAACATCTCTTTGACAACTTGGAATAGATAAGTTAGAGATGACTTCAACTTTTGACTCATCAAATCTAATCCCATCCCCTGAAATGTGATGCCCTAAAACAATACCTTCAGTAAACATCATAAAACATTTTTCATGACTAAGTGAAAGGTTTGCTTCTTGACATCTCTTTAAGACTTTTTCCAAGTTTTCTAAAGTTTCTTCAAATGTGTTTCCATAAACCCGTGAAATCATCCATGTATACCCGCAAGAACATCCAACCCTCTTCTTCTTCTTTGCCTGGAAGTTAAAGGCCTTCTGGGCTTCCCGATGACTAACTTGAACCTTAAATTGGTAAGTGCCCTGATTAACTTCTTGTTCCTCATTTTCAACTTTTCATTAGCCTTTTCCACTTTGTCCATTTGTAGAGACAGGGTTGAGTTCATACTGGTTTTGAGTTTGACCTGTTCCTTCAGAATATCATTCCCAGTTCTGATGTGTCTATTAAGTACTTCCAGCTCGTACCTATCTCTTCTTAACAAATCTATTTCGGACAGTGGAGGACTAGGGGTTCTATCTCTACTCTCTGAAGCTTTCCTTTCCAATGTTTCAACATAGTTATAAATTTCTTGCTGTGCAGGGTCAATTTCAGGGGCTTCTTCATCAAAATCTTCTTCAACATCTTCTTCAATAGATATTTCCTCATCTTCTATGTTTATCACCCCGGTTTGTTTGATCTATGTTTTCCTTAGATTCCCCCTGAGTCTATGGCTTCTTCTCGGCTGGGATGGTCCCTCTCCTTTTTCTGTGGCAAACTTTCTGATTACCCTCTCTTCCTTAAGCTGTCTCTTAATCTGGGTCAACTTCTCAGAGATTATTTCTTCACTACTATCTTGAATTGCTTTATCAGTTTCAATTTTAGAGGCTCTCCATTTTCTGCTTCTCTTTGTAGGCTGATGTTCAGGTGAAGGCTCTTTTGGTTCCTCAAAGTGATTTCTCACAGAGAAATTATCCCAAGTATCTTTTGTTTTGGCTAAATGGTGTTCAACTAGAATCTTAACCAAGCCATGATGGTATAGAGTTGTTTCTAGGAATTGGACTCTCCTTTGAACACTTGAAGCCATATTTTTTAAACTTTGAAGCAAGAAATAGGGCAAATTAAGCTCTTCTTCCAGAAAATGCATTATCAACCTAATATGGTAAACATAAAAAGTACCATATCTACCTTCACAAGTGATAATTTTTTGTAGAATAAGCAATATGTTTCTCCATTTATTCTTTAATGCAGAGCTTGGAATCCCCTTTTTAAACACAGTGACATCCATACCTGGTGATTTGAGGATTTGCTTCCATGATTCATTATGAAATTCTCTGTTCTTAAACCATCTTTCTCCATGTCTAAGCAATCTTGTTGCTTCTGCAATAAAAACCTCTGTGACAGTGAATTTAACATCTCCAACTTCAACCTCAACTCCTTTGAATGACCTTGCAAATGTTTCAGTAACTTCTTTGTGGAAGCCATTAAATTTCTCAAGGAATTGCAACCATCCTGCCTGTTGAAACATTTATCTGCTTTGAGGGTATCCTTCCAGGTATTTTGTGCCTACTGGTTCAGTTCTCACGATGAGGCCCATAATTTCCTCTTCAATCTTCGGATTAGTACTCTTTCTACTCACGGAGATAATGACTTCAACCTTCAAACTGATGTACCTCTGCTTCTTGGTGACAGTGGCTTCAAATTTTCAAACTGATATACCTGTGCTTCAGGGTGGCAATGGCTTCAAATTTCAACTGATATACCTCTGCTTCACGGTGACAATGGCTTCAAATTTCAAACTGGTATACCTCTGTTCACGGTGATAGAGATACCTCTATTTTACAGAATGAAATGATGAAGGGTTGGCTACGGGATGGAGTAATAGGGAGTGGTTACGGAACGAGTTGATGAAGTGAGGTGAAGAAAACAAATCAATGAGTGAAAAGACTGCAGAGATTTTTTACAACGGATTCAAAAATCATCATTAAAGGATTTGGCTGGGTGACGTAAGAAAATCAAACACTTCAGCCTTTTAACCGCTTAAATGATGATCGGGTATAGAATTTGAAATGAAGGATTTTTATCCAAAGTTTTGCGGAGGGTATATTTGGCATGATCAATAAAAATAATCAAAACAACTTTTCGAATGATTCATAACTAGACTATACTAAAGTTTTTCATGAAATGCCATTATAATCAGAACTTTTTACCTTTGCTTTTCATCTGCTTTTTTTGGTCTTTTTATACTTTTTTCTCCTCTGGACACCATTACTTTGTGAGTCTTTATAATCCTTCTTGATTCTTCTTGTTCATGGATATACTGGATCATCTTGTTGCACTTCAAATGTCTGTTGATCAGTGCCTTCAGGATCTGTAGCTGCAGAATGACTGTCTAGCCACGGAAAGTTTGATTAGCTGCAGAATGTCTGTTTAGCTGCAGAATGTACTTGTAGAGAATTTTAATCATGGAATGGAGTGGTTTGGACTATACATGGAATATTTTATGGAATGGGTGAAGATAGATGATGAAAAATGGTATAATGGAATATGTATGAAGTGAATGATGGAATGGGATGGATTACAATTTATGAAATGGAGTGGAAGAATATAAGAAATGGCCTGTAATCCATGACATGTGTTATTCATTTGCAGAAAAACATCAAACTTTAAATTTTGATATGGAAATGAGGTGGATGAAGTATGTAATGAGATGAATGAAATATGGAATGAAGTGAAGTATGAATGAATGAATGAAATGGAGTATGGATGGATAAGTAAATGGAATGAAATGAAATGAGATGGATCATAAGTGCAATGGATCTGAACTTATGATTTTGTAATAGCTGCTTGCAGAAACAAAATGGAAAAGTTAGAATGTCAGAAAGACTCTGATTTTCACCCTATCTTTTCTGTATAAACATGCCAATCAGTGATTGGTTTTCATGTTTATACTTTATTATATATATATATTCAAAAATGACTTCAGAAAATTCAATCAAGTTGATGAAGAAGAAAGATTCTTCTTCATTAACTTCAAATCACTGTTTTCCTGGAACTTCTTGACAAATTCTTCTCTTGAGAGTGGTTTGTGATACAGCTTCAATCTATGACCATTCACAAGAAAAGTGACCTCTTCTTCATCTATTGTCCTGATTTTTACTGTTCCATTGTCAAAAATTTCAACAATTTCATATGGCCCAAGCCAATGTGTTTGAAATTTACCTTGAAAATCCTTGAATTTTGAATCAAACAAGAGAGCCCAGTCACCTTCTTTTAACTTCTTCTCTTTGATGTACTTGTCATGCCATCTAGTCCTTTGCTGTTGGACTAGACTTGTTTTCTGAACTGCATCTTGTCTGATCTCATCCAATTCATTAATTTGCTCCAATCTATGCTTTTGTGCCTCCGTTAAATCAAGTCCTAGTTGAACTGCCATTTTGAAAGTTTGAATCTGGAACTCTATGGGAAACAAAACTTGCTTTCCATAAACAAGTTCATAAGGAGTATGGCCTGTTGTGTTTCTCCATGTAGTTCTATAGGCCCACAAGGCTTCAGGAAGCCTATCTACCCAATCTCTTCTATGTAAATGAACAATCTTTGTTAGGATCCCTTCAATGACCTTATTAGTAGATTCCACTTGACCATTTGCTTGTGGATGATAAGGAGTAGATTTTCTGTGCCTGATTTTGTACCTCTCCATCATTTTCTCCACTAGCCTTGATGTAAATTGAGCTCCTTGATCTGTAACAATTTCCCTTGGGACACCAAAACGAGTAAAAATATCCTCAAAAAGAAAATTAACTACAGATGCTTCATTAGAAAAAAGTAATGGCTTGGCCTCTACCCATTTGGTAACATAATTAGTGCAAACTAATATATATCTCTTTTGTCTTGATGGAGGACTAATAGGTCCTACAAAATCCAAAGCCCATTTTTCAAAAGGTTCAATATGTACCTGAGGTTGTAATGGCATCTCACCTGAAGGAGAAGGTTTCCCTACCCTTTGGCAACTGTCACACCTTTTGACATACTCTTTAGCATCTTTAAATAAGGATGGCCAATAATATCCTAAATGAAGGATCTTATAAGCTGTCCTTTTATCAGCAAAGTATCCGCCACAAGGTTCATCATGACATGCTTTGAGAATCTCAGGCATCTCATCTTCCCGAACACATCTTCTAATGATCAAATCTGGACCTGTCTTGTACAACTCATTAGCAACCCATGAATATTTTGCACTGTCATAAATGATCTTTCTTTTGTCTCTTGCATTCATTATTGAAGGAAATTTCCCTGAAACTAAATAATTAGCAATGTCAGCAAACCAAGGAGTCTGAGTAGAAATTTCAAAAAGATATTCATCAGGAAATTGATCTTCAACTGGAGTGTCATCTTTGATGTTTTGGAGTCTAGATAGGAAATCAACTACTGTGTTTTGTTTTCCAAGCCTATCTAGAATGGTAATGTTGAATTCTTGTAAAATTAATAACCATCTTATGACTCTGCCATTAGTAATTGATTTGTTCATTAAGTATCTAATTGCAGAATGATCAGTGTGAACAAAAGTTTCATAGCCTGTTATATAGTGTCCGAATTTGTTTATGGCATGAACAACAGCTAAAAACTCTTTTTCAGTTACAGTATAGTTTAACTCTGCAGGAGTCAAATTTTTACTGGTATAGTAGATGGCATAAGGAATTAGGTCTTTTTGTCCCAATACTGCTCCTAGAGCTGTATCAGAGGCATCTGTTGAGATATGAAAAGGTAACTTCCAGTTAGGTCCCCTTAAAATAGGTGCTTCAGAAATTTTTGTTTTCAGGGTTTCAAAGGCTAACTGGCAATCAGAATTCCATTTGAATTCACAATCTTTGGTAAGTAATTTTAAGAGTGGAGATGCTATCTTGGTGAAGTTTTCTATAAACCTCCGATAATATCCTGTAAATCCTAGAAAACTCCTAACATATTTTTGAAAACTTGGAATAGATAAGTTAGAGATGACTTCAACTTTTGACTCATCAACTCTAATCCCATCCCCTGAAATGTGATGCCCTAAAACAATACCTTCAGTAAACATCATGAAGCATTTCTCATGACTAAGTGAAAGATTTGCTTCTTGACATCTCTTTAAAACTTTTTCCAAGTTTGCTAAGGCTTCTTCAAATGTGTTTCCATAAACTGTGAAATCATCCATATATACCTCTACACAATCATGTATTAGATCTGAAAAAATTCCTAATACTGCCCTTTGGAATGTTGCAGGTGCATTGAATAATCCAAATGGAAATACTCGGTAAGCATAGGTACCCCAAGGACAGGTAAATGTGGTTTTGTCTTGATCTTCAAGTGCTACTTGGATTTGGTTGTAACCACTAAACCCATCTAGGAATGAGAAGTACTTTTTGCCAGCTAATGTATCTAACACTTAATCTATGAAAGGTAAGGGAAAATGGTCTTTAAGAGTAGCTTTGTTTAATTCTCGGTAGTCAACACATACCCTCCATTTACCATTTTTCTTTGGCACAATTACCAAGGGAGAAACCCACTGACTATCTGAAATGGGATAGATGAAGTTGACATTTAACAATTTTTGCAATTCTTCTTTAACAATCTCCCTAAGATTTGGATTCATCCGTCTTTGAGGTTGTCTGATTGGTTTACAATTTTCCTCTATATAGATGTGATGAGTGCAAGTCTTGGGCTTATCCCTTTCATATCAGTGTACTCCCATGCATATGCAGAAGAATGTCTCTGTAATATCTTGACTAACTCTTCTTTTTGAGATTTTTCTAGGTTCTTGTTTATGTTCAAAGTTTTTCCTGGAAATATCTCACTTGTAGAGCTGCCAAATTTATCCATAGAATGAAGAGACATCTGTCTTGATGACAAAAACTCAATGTTGGATCCCTCTTGAAATGGTTCATGTTTGTATTCTGAAGAGGATTCAAAGTTTTCTAGAGTATTCAGAATTTGACTATCTTCACTAATTTCTGAAATTGTGAAGAGAGGTTGTAAGTCTTCTTCATCCTCTATCCATTGAGTATCATCTAAATCTGTAATTTTCCTTGCCGGAGGATACAAAGTGAATTTCTTAGTTGAACTACCATCAGAGATGTACATATCACCGGATCTACAACTAATGAAAGCATCAGCTGTAGCTAACCAAGGTCTTCCTAATATAATTGGATGCCCTCCTAGATTATTCTTAGGAGTTAGGATCATGAAATCCACAGGGTACTCCCAAGAATCTAGGGACACCGGAATGTCTTCTATTACCCCATCAGGTTTGATCACAGATCTGTCTGCTAATTGTAATAATGTGGGTGTAAAGAGAAGATTAGGAAGTTTCAGCTTATCCATGATTTGTCTACTCATGATATTGATTGCTGCTCCTAAATCAATGAGTGTGTTTTGGATTTCAATTCCATTGATGTGAATTTTAACAACTGGATTTCCTGGGTCAAGATACTTTGGAATAGCAATCTTACCCATCATAATGTTTGCTATTTTTCCTGCCAGTTGAATTTTCTTTGTTTCTCTTATTCTTTTTCTTGTTTTCTTCATGCTCAACTCCTTTATTGTTTTGGCTAAAATTGGAATTTCCTTGATGGCTTGTAATAATGGAATTTTAATGCAAACATTTCTCAGCTCATCTAGGAAATCATAATTAGGCACCATAATTTTTTTTTCTACACCTCTATCAATTTGTAATATTTCTGGAAAGGGAGGTATAGAAGTAGATGTTGATGGCTGCTCTAATACAGGAGTTGAAATTATTGGATCTTTTTGCTTAAATTTTTCAGTGTTTGGGTCTTGAAAAGATGTATCTTCTTCAAGACTTTTATTCACCCGTAGAGAATCTTCCTCAGAGTTATCTTGTTCTTGTATGATCACAGAAGGTTTCCTCTTTTCAAGTATTCTTCCAGACCTAAGTTGAACATCACTAAGGTCTAAAGGAGTAATTAAATAAGTTGGAAACTGTTGGCCTTCTATCATGTATGTGTTTTGAGGATTTTTATTATTGGGGTTTGGTATGGGTTGAGCAGGTAACTGATTTGATTTTTGAGGAAATGGTAATGGAAGTGGTTGATTTTGATGTGGTAGGTTCTGATGATGTTGTTGAGGATTTTGTTGAAAATTTTGTTGAGGATTTTGAGGATAAAAATGTGGGTATGGTGGATAGGATTTTGGATACTGATAGTACTGAGAGTATCTTCCATAGGGATTTTGTGCCCCTTGTGCCCAAGCTTGAGATTGATTTTGAAATTGAGGCCAAGGTTGCTGCCAAGAATTCCAAGGTGGAGGTTGGTTATACATTTGATCATGGAATCCTTGTGTTTGAGGTTCTTGCCAAGGCCTTCTAGAGACAAAATTGAGAGATTCTATGGAATTTGTAGGAGTTTCCTCTTGAAAGACAGCTTTGAGACCAGGAAGGGAAGGAAAATTCTTGGTCTCATGTTTTTCCGAACAAATGACACAGGTCTCTACAACTTTTACATCCAAAAGACACTCTCTCAAGGCATGTTTCTTTCTACATTTGGGACAAAAGATTGCTAAGGCATCAGATTCAGCTTTTTGCTTGTTTTGTATCTTAAGGGTGTCTATTTGTTCACTAAGACTCCCTAAGATGTCAGATTTGAAATCATCAAGCATATGTCCTATTTCTGACCTACTTACTGTCCCAGAAGCGGACTTACTTGCCCTTGCAAGAGCAGGATCTCTTGGACCTTTTACAGTTTTAGATTTCCCTCTTGAAAGGTTGATACATAACTCAGATATTTCAGGTAATGAGAGCTGTGATATATCCCCTTTTCCCATCATGTTAAGGATATCCAACCATTCATCCCTAATTGTTTTCAACAAAAGAGCTTTTAAGGTGTCTTGATCTAGGTTTTCCATTTTTGCTCTTTTGATGTTGTAATGAAATCTCTCCAACAAATCTTCCAAGTTTTCATCTTCTTTTTGTACCATCTTAAACACTTCTTCCTTATGATTGACCGACATACAATAATCCAAATACCTCTCTAGAAATGCTTGTTTCATGTCTTCCCATGTCCTAATAGAACTGTTGATCAAACTCATAAACCACTTCAATGTTGCTCCTTTCAATGTTGAAGGAAATAGTTTAAGTTTTTTAGCATCTTGTAAGTAGTCATAAGTTCTACACAGGATTTCAAATTCAAATAGGAAGGTTTCAGGATCTTCAGTTTTAAGTCCATAGAAGTTTGGAAGGACAAAGGGTGAAATATTTTTCATGGTTGTATTGGTTTCTTCATCTATTATAGGAAACCCAAAAGAGCTTCCCATTTCTCTTCTACCTCTTCCTCCTTCTGCACCTCTACCTCCTTCTCCTCTACCTCTACCTCTACCTCCAAATAATGTGTGTTCTCCATTAAAGACTCCTCCTCCCCCTTCTTCTGCCATGGTTGATTCTCCCGTGGAAGTGGAAAAGTTTGTGTCCCTAACAGGAGTCTTTGGATCTTCTTCTAAGGCAGGTCCAGTTGATGAAGTGGAAGGTTTCTCTAATGGAATATCTGATCTTAGGTCTTCTAGAAGTCTAGGATCAGTAAAGGATGGAATGTGGGTCTGAGTTGAAGGTGTACTAGCTCTTGGTCTAGGTGAAACAAGTGGTGTTCTAGGAATCAAAATTCTGTTTCTGCTGCTTATGAATCTACCCCTTGAGTCTCTCTCTCTACGCATATAATTGTTTTTGGGAGTTAAGAAACAAAGGTTACCTAGTTTTCACTTCCCCGGCAACGGCGCCAAAATTTTTGGGCTCAACCTAGTCTCCTAAATTGAGTTCATTTAATTGTCAACCAGAGTTGGTAAACTGCTAAAGTGAGGTGCACTGTATGTGCCTAGGTGTTTGTTTCTTACTGCGTTGTGTTTAGTGTTTTATGATGTTTTTGGTCTTTTTATGGTTTTATGTTCACAAGGGAAAGAACTAAATGTTGGTGGAAAGAAGCTACTGGTTAAAAACAGAATGAAGCCTAATTTGTTGATGACAAATGACAAATGCAAATGCAAATACTGACACAGAACCAAACCTAAACTATGACTAAGTAGAACACAAAGCTTGATAATGACTTCAAGAAAATAAATCACAACATGAACTTAACTTGTCCAATTCTTTCATTAAAGGTATTTTGGAAGAGCTTGAGAAATGGGCATCTAAGTATAAAAATTCTCCTAACTAAACAATTAAACAATCAACTTATAATGATACAACATCTTATCCATGATTTAAAGGTTTGTTGAAGCATATTTGGAAGAGAACATTGGTAACATCATAAGATCTCTACTCTAAAACTAGCTCCTAATTCTATTCTAAAACTTAGTTTAACATCACTAAACCTTACTCAAAAGTTATAGATTTCCTTTTAGAATAGTCTTGAGGAAAGGCTTGTTTGTGAAATGGTAAAAAGGTTGCAAAAGTACTCCAGGCCTTGGACTGATACTGTCTTTTTTCCGGATGATTATGAGTTAATATAGGTTTGGAACAAAAGAAGTTTTGTAAATAATGAAGGCCGTGGTATTTAAGTTTAACAACTAATGTAAATTAATATGCAATGGATGACAACTAAATGTGGAATGTAAATACAGTGGGCTAAGCTAGAACTGAACTAGAGTGCTACTAGTCTACAATAAATAGTGCTAAACTAACAAGCCATTATCAAACTTAAAACGAAATAACAGAGCATGAATTGAATGCAATTTGACTCCGGAGTACTCTAACTAAGTTATCATGCAATTAATCTATGGGATTCTACAGCCTATTTCGTTTATCATGAATGGTATTTTGGAAGAGATTGTTAGAACAATCCTGGCTGTACAATTCAATGCATTTGAATGCAAACATGAAAACTGAAAGCAATTACAATTAAAAACTAATACATCACAGCTATTTCCTACCCATTGTTATGATATTTTGGAAGAGCTTTTTAAGAGTAAGATCAGCTATGCTACTTAGTGTAAACAAGCAACTGAAACCTTCAGTATCACATTCATGCCTTAGTCATCATAATGATTTTTTGGAAGAGTTTACTAGAATAAGTTCAACTGTGATAATGAGCAAAAGAAATTGCAATTAAAATCTATAACACTACAGCCATTTCTCATTCATTATAATGATCTTTTGGAAGAGTTTCTTAGAACAAGTATAGCTATAGTGACTAATGAAATTAACTATGAACGCAAACTTCAAAGACTTGAAAATGAACTAAGATACTTATCTAAATTACGAAAGTAAAGCCGCTCAGGAGGTAGGGGCCCTCTACCACCAGACGAAATCTAACTCAAGATCAACTCAACGCATTCAAAGCAATGATGTCTTCTTCATTAAAGGAAAATAACTTAAAAATAGAGTATTCTCGGTCTTCAGAAATATAGCAGTCAATCCACGAAATCTAATCAAAATCTAGAGCTTGTCTCTCGGTTTCCCGAGTACATTTATAACAAATCTTCATAACAGAACTTGAAACAATACGGGGATCATTGTATTTTCATATCAAAATCGTACTAGAACTCTAAATATGGCAGCGTAAAGAGAAAAAGGACATCTGGATTGTCCTTGTCCTATTAGGAGTCTGCCTCCTTGTATGAGTTCCCACGTACAAAACCACGTCCAGAATTCAGTTCATTCTTCATGGTGAGCAACAAACGTTGAGGACATGATGTGGAATACACCCATGTGTGGCTTTTCCTAAGAGGACACCTGGAACATGCTTGAACGTGAAGACAACTGCAGAATTGGCGGTTAGCTACGGAATGTCTACATTCTGTAGCTAGTTTCAGTTCAAAATGCATTACAATGACAAAATCACAAAACTTAGCAAGTTAGCCATGATATTCATTCTTAAAGTAATTTTAACTAATTTCATTGATCATTTGGGCCTGGGATAACAATGGACAAAGGAAAATGGAGTGAAGTAAGATGAAAGAAAGAACAATCTTGGGGCTCAATAATAATCATGATTGAGAATTATCCCTATGTAGGGATGAACTTCACAGGCGATCCAGAGTTAGTACTTCCCCCTGGTACCCAGTGGGGACTCGATGGTAAGAAGGAAATGATCAATGTATTTCAAATAAGTACTTTGTTTTTTGTCTTTTGAATGTTTATGCAATTTTTTTGTTGAAATAGGGTGAAAATTATGTTTCGACATGAAGCGTTTGTTTGCTTGACACAGATTTGGCACCTATCCGGCCAGTTGGGGCCCCTCGCTATGCACGACGAGGACTGTAGCTACCCAGGGCTGGCGCACTAGTAGAGGATGCAGAAGCCACTGAGGATGATGATGCCTAGGTTTTACATGAACTCTCCAGAAACCTGGAGGGTCTGAGTATGGGTATACCACCCCTTCCTATGTGGGAGGTTCCAGTTCGTTTGCAGCGGCATACTGTAGGTCTGCCGGAGAGATACCTAGTGCCTCTGAGGCGGATAGCTAGAGCAGTTGTATGCTACCATGATCATTAGGCCTAGCTGGCGGAGCGGATGTATTAGTGTCAGAGCGTGGCTTAGTATAGCCAAATTTTTGTAAAACACCCAAGTTTTGGAAGATTTTTTGATGTAACTATTGTACTAAACATGACATATATATATACATACTTTTTGGTGATTTTTTGTTTTAAAATTTTTTATGTATTTTTAGTGGGATAAAAATATATATACTCATGAGTAAATATTTTATATTAAATGTGAAAAATGCCAATATAACACATAATTTTCCAAAGAATCGGCTAATGCATTAAATTCTCTATGAACGTGCTCAAATGTAATTGTTTGAAAATGGCGTTCTAAAAGTCTCACCCTTAAAAAATAACGTAACAACACAGGATGACGAAAACGGTAATGATTGTTTAACTACATAATGATGAGTTGGGAATCTAACCTAACCACTAAATTAGAGATGTCACGAGATGCCGCTTCCGTGAGGAGTTGGATCACTGACATGTACTCGGCAACATTATTGGTGGCGCTACCCAGGAAGATTCCCCCAGAACCAAGAAGGTTCGACTTAGGAGTGTAGATAACCCAAGCAGCTGAAGAAATGCGTCTAGTGTGACAAGTAGCACTGTCCGCATATCTGACGTATGATAAGGGGAGTGACAGCATCTGTGTGAAAGGAAAATATTATACATGAGAAAAACACCTTGAAAACCAAAAAATATCCAGAAACATCAAAACAATAGGAAAAACTTATATACATAAAATTACAAAGCATATGCCTAGTGCGAAACTAGGCAAAATACTTCTTTAGATAGAGCCCATTGCGGGGCTCTGCGAGTGGAATTCCATTACAGTCCTGAAGTTCGTAAGCTCCTTTTGAGAGGACTTTAGTGATGATGTAAGGACGTGTTCCTGCCCCCAAGAGGTCATGCTTTTGATCGTAAAGTAGAACAAGATCGCCCTCTTGGAAAGAATGAGGCTTGACAAATTTGTCGTATTGAGCTTTGACTCAGCGCTAGTGAGCTTCGAGTGCTAGTGTAGCATCTTGACAAGTTTCATCCAAATGATCGAGTGAGAGCAAGTGCTCTTCTGTGGCAATGGTGCCAGGCAGGAGTTCAATGGAGAGTTTGAGTGGTGGAATTTCGCACTCGACTGAAAGTACTGCCTCCAGGCCGAATGCAAGTTGGAATGGCGTGAAACCTGTGGCAGTTTTGACTGACATTTGGTATGCCCATAATGCAAAATACAACTTCCGATGCCATGTGGTTTTATGATTTCCGACCAATCGACGAATCATGGTTTTGAGGATGCCATTTACAGCTTCAACTTGGCCATTAGCTTGAGGATAATAAGACGAAGATTGATCTTGACGAAAACCTAGCATGGATGTTAATTCGGTCATCATATGATTCTGAAAGTGGGATCCATGATCTGTGACAATCAATAGGGGTACACCGAACTGAAAAATTACCTGATTGAACAGGAAGAGAGCGGCAGTTTCGCCATCGGCCTTGAAAGTGGGAATGGCTTCTGCCCATTTCGTAAAATAATCGACTGCAACCACGATGTAGTTATGTCCATTTTGAGAAGTGGGATTTTAGGTGACGAATTCAATTCCCCATTTAGCGAAAGGACCAATGGAGATAATCGGATGAAGGGGGGCAGGATGAGCGCACATTTTCTTTGTGAAAATTTGACATGGATGGCACTTCTAGACCGCTGCAATGTAGTCTTTAAACAAAGTGGGCCAATAGTAACCTGCACGTAAGATTTTTTGGGCAGTAGCTATGCCCAAAATATGACCACCACATGCCCCTGCGTGGTAGTCATTCAAAACGCGTTCTGCCACATTGAAAGTGAGACAACGTTGGAAAATAGTATCAACCCCATGACGATATAGTGTATTGTTTAGCACAAGATAGTGCTTTGTCTGGTGGCGGATACAACGACGATCGTCGAATGTGAGAGTTGGGTAGAAGAATTGGGTTTGTAGGTAGACCAAAATTTCTCCATACCATGGGTCCGAAGAATTGAACAAGTATGCAGATTCATCAGGGAATGGATCATGAGCTACTTATGCTGGGTCGATTCTAGGAAGGTCTGATAATAATTCAGCAAAGACGAGGGATTTCTTTGCTTTGGTAGCTGTGAATACCAAATAAAATTGTTGGAGGATGATGATCCATTTGGAATATTTTCCTCCAATAAATTTTCTAGACAAGATATGTCGCATGGGGTTCTCCAAAGCAATAACCGTAGTCTGTCGCAGCAATATATAATGTCGGAGTCGGGTGACAGCGAAAACTACCACCAGAGAAAGTTTTTCCACATGTGAATAACGTAATTCCGGTCCGATTAGACCTTTGGAAAAATAGTATATCACATGTTCACTGTCGTCACTGTGAACTTGAACCAGAACCATTCCAAGTGAGGATGGTGAGGCTTCCAGGTAGAGGAGAAAGTCACGTGAGTAGTCGAGGGAACTAAGGAGTGGGGCTAAAACAAGTGCATGTTTTAAAGCATCAAATGACCGTTGAGCTTGGTCATCCCACAAGTATATTGTTCCTTTCTTCAATAATCGCATAAATCCTTTCGTTATCTCGGCATAGTTAACGATGAATCGACGTAAAAAATTTGCCTTCCCTTGTAAACATTGGAGTTGAAGGATGGATTGTGGTGCCGGAAATTCAACAATCGCCTTAACCTTATCGGGATCAACCCTAATCCCGTGCTTGGAGAAAATGAAACCTAACAGACATCCGGACTCGACCATAAATACGCATTTATGAGGATTCAAACGTATATTTTAGAATCTACACCTAGCAAAAATTTCTTTCAGATGAGCGAGGTGATCAGGTCGTTTCTTGGAATGGGCTGGAAGGTCATCCAAGTAAGCCTATATAATATGTCTAATTTCATGAAAAGTGTAGTCCATAGCCCGTTGAAAATTTTCTCCAGCATTCTTCATACCGAATGGGAGTTTACGATACGAAAATGTGCCCCAAGGATAGATGAAGGCAGTTTTATGCTGGTCGCATTTTTTAATTGCAATCTGGTTATAGCCCGAGAATCCATCCATGAAGGAAAAATATTCGCATCTGGCGCAATCATCGAGAATATGATCTATGAATGGTGTAGGATAATTTTCGTTGGGACAAGCGGCGTTTAGATCACTATAATCAACACAAACTCTAATGGTGCCTTGTTTTTTATTAACGGGAACCGGATTGGAAACCCATTCCATCAAAGGAATGGGATAGATGAAGCCAGTGTTTAAAAGTTTTTCTACCTCAATTTTGATGGCAGCTGCTTTGCGCGGGTGGACAGGTCTGAGTCGTTGCCGAATTGGTTTGGCATTGTCATAAATCTTGATTTCTTGCTCGACGATAGACGGGTCTATGCCGTGCATTTCGTCATAAGACTAAGAAAACACATCGCAGAATTCCTTGAAAAGGGATGTGAAGGGTGAAATTTCCTCTGGATTGCAATCGGCTCCAATCTGAATATTTTCCACGATACCCGTTTTGACCGAGATATCAATGAGCATTGTCTTAGAAATATTACCCATGTTTCCTTCTGAATCGATAGTTTGAACAGTCGTGTAAGCGGAGGGAACCATCTCAAGTGGGTCAAAGGATGGGATTTCAGTTTTTATCACGTCCGAGTCAATCATTGAAGCGCGATGGTGAAACTCTTCCCAAGGTCATTCTTCTAAAGACATGATCTCTCGAATAGCTTCATCTGTAGGCCAGAATTCATTGAGGAGATCCTTAGAGAGAACTGTGATGGGAGGGAGGTTTGCACCTTTGGTCGAAACCATAGCAGTGGAGGGTTCAGATGTGATTTGGATGGCTTGGTAAGCCAACTCGGCCAGTGAGAGCGGCATCTGATCTCCATAGGAATAAATTTCTGAAGGTGCCGGGATGATCCATGGGTCGATAGAGCCATCCAAAGTGGTGGATATCATTGCAACCATGTTTGGTATCTGTGGCGACGGGATAGGAAAACAACCCAGTAGGGAAGATGCCTTCAGAAGATCGGTACCGATACTGACGTAAGAGTTAGGAAAGCCTCCTATTAGGGGTACAGTGCTACTTGGTAACATGGCATAATCAAGGGTGCAGAAGGATATCTGATCCACCGTGACTATTTTCCCATCCAATGGAAATAGGATGAGTCGGAAGATCGAAGACACAATGGTGGTCATGGCATAAGACCAACTGCGACCAAGCAATAGATTATAGTCGATATGGCGCTCTACGACTTCAACATCCACGTTTACTGTTTTCCCACTCAGAGTGATGGGAAATCTAGCAAAATATCCTTTTGGGAGGAATGTGTGGCCATCAAAAGCGTTGAGGGAATTTGACGGTGGTGTTAAGGTAGGAGAACCTAAATTGAGCCAGCAAGCTTGTGACATAACGTAGGTCGAAGCACCTTCGTCTATGACAGTGTGATGGATTGGTCTCCCTTTCGACACAACCTACACCTGGAATGCGAGTTGGTGTGAGAGGCGAGGTTTAGACTTTTCCATATCAAAGATAGCTAGCATGGAATCCTGGGGGTCTATTCCCCCAATGGCCGAAAGCAAGGATTTCATTTGTGCTGGACAGGTTTGTAATACTTCGAGATCAGACATAGCTGACGGTGCCAGTGCCAAATATTCTACAATGTTGTAGTTTTGGGCTGCACGTGCAGAGGTGTTATGAGTCGTCCGTCGAAGTGTCCCTTTGGGGAGACGAATCATGGGGTCAGTAGTAGGCCGTTCGATATGAAAAGCATTGGGCGGCGGTGGGTTTGAACTAGTACCAGGTTCGTGAGCATCTATGGTAGGATTTCCATAAAGCTTGGCTCGAATTTGAAGTTCAACACTCTCAATGCCATAAATGGCAGATGGTCCTTCGCCGGAAGGATGTGAACCACCATTGCCCCGTTGATGGGGTTGTGGCGGATTTTCAACCATGTGTTGATGCTGCTGCTATTGATTAGGGAAAGGATTATGAAGAATGGCATGTGTTCACCCAGAATCCTTGTTGACAATAAAATCGGTGCATTCCTGCAGCCGAGGACATTTGTATTTCAAGTGGTCCTCCACACAGATCTTGCAAGGAAATTCCATGGGTTTATCCTTCCCTTTGTCATTTTTGGCAGTGTTTTTCTGATTAGTGTTATTATGATTGTCCAACTGCTCTTCCAAAGAAGATGTCTTTTTCTTGTTCTTCTTATTTTTCACGCTAGGTTTTTGTGAGGTTTGCACAGAATTTACCTCAGCAGTAGGAAGAGTATTCGTTTGGTGAGGGGCGGTGGCAGCCGACGATGGCTGGGAGGCTTGCCCCTGAGACTATTTTGTGGCTACACCAAATATCATGCCAATGAGACCGTCGGCATGAGCTCCGGTTTTCTGAGTAGCCTGAGGATTGGGTTACCAGGGGCATTGGGGAGAAAATCATATAGCGTGCCAGATTGTGAATAGATTAAATCCAAATGTTGGGCACGACGAATGCATTGATCTTTTGTAACCGCACCGGAAAGGCCAATTTCTTTAGAGATATGGGGTAAGAGAGACTTACAAAACCAATTGGCTAAGAGATGATTCGGAATTGGCGCTTTGAGTAGCCTCCTCCTACGTCTCCATTCATGAATGTGATTGGAGATGTGGGTGGTGGTGTCTTGGTGCAACGAGGTTAACAGTTCCGTTCCGGTTTCAAATCTAATTGGTAATTGGAAGTTCTTTAGAAACTCCATCGCTAAAGCACCAAACGTATTGATGGCGGCACGTGGCAATTCAATGTACCACTTGGCAGCATTGCCTATAAGTGTGCGGGGAAATAGTCAAAGCCAGACACTATCATCCACCATGGAATTGGATATAGACCATAGATGAAAGGTAGTGATGTGTGTGGCTGGGTCGTCCCCTTGTTTCCCGTCGAACTTTGGGATGTCAGAAGGAATCTTATGCGGTACTGGAGGCCAGAGCGGGTTGTGATTGATGGGATCATTAGTCAATTTATGGATATCAGGGATGTCCAAAGCTGCCAAAAATGGAAATTGTGGATTTTCCCCCGAATCTAACCAAGGCAGTATGGGCTGACTACTTAGATCATAGGGTCCACCCATCAATGTGTTACCAGGAGGATAAGTAGGACTTCGGTAAAAACTTCGTATAGGTGGAGGAGTAGGGACATACGGTTGTTGTCCATAGGGCATATTGTATTGCGGGGTGAACGGTTGGTTTCCCCCAGTATAAAAGTGCCCTCCCATTCCATATGGAGGTTTGGGTTGGTTAGTCCAAATGGATGCAATAGAGTTTCCTAGAGGCATGCTACTACTTGCATAGTTTGGCAACGACATAGACCCTACACCTATATTTGTGTATAAATTTGAATAAATGATATATTATTCACCGAGATTCTCCTGATCACATGCTATTTTATCTTCATGCACAATACATAATATCTTCTACCATTGATCATTACATGCGGAAATAAAATCAATTGCATGCACACATTAAAACCATAAACATTCACACATATGAACACAGTATTTCATGGGAAAGCTTAAAGTTGAAAACCCCCAACTATCTGTATATTATATGTCATAGAGATCATGTAGCAATCATTGTACAAAGCTCCTCACAAGCTCTCAGCACAACCTCCAATTGCTACACACTAATCAAGCTAGATATAGCAAAACACATGCTCCAATCTCTGCCGCCTGATAGCCAGCCTCTATTAATCAAT
Source organism: Pinus albicaulis (assembly GCA_034641835.2). NCBI lineage: Eukaryota > Viridiplantae > Streptophyta > Pinopsida > Pinales > Pinaceae > Pinus > Pinus albicaulis. Next base: position 676,963,614 of record CM076577.1, read on the forward strand.
GTTGTAGGATGGCTTATTAAATAACATAAACCACCTAGATTGTACTGCACAATCCTCATGGGCTCCTCCAATCACTGGTAGTTGCAAATATGCAATAGTATAGTCACAACTAATAGTTAACCTGCTCTTTCACCTATCTCTGCACTGGTCTCCACTGAAACTGTCCATGCACTGAAGTTAACTGATGTATTATTTAGTTGATTAATGAGTTTATAATTAGTGAATTAATTATTAATTAATTCATACCACTCTCCACTAGTGTATTAATCAGTTAGACTAAATACAACTAGTTCAACTATGTTTAGATTAGTTAAACTAAACACAACTCCATTAACTCCTCAATCAACTCCACCAAAATCTGTCACATGAGTTCTAACTGAAGTCTCCATGCAATAGCTCCACTTAACCCCTAGGAATAGTGTAATTCCTTCTGTCATCTCCTGTGCCACATCTGTGCACTTAACTGAAGTGCTCCAAGAGAATAAGATAATGTTTAGAGTCCAAATATTATTAAGAGCTAATAATATTCGACATATCTATTTTTAGACTAGAAATCTAAAAATAGATTATGCCCAGTATGTCTAAAAATAAAAGTCCATCTATTTTTTCCAACTTGACCAAAAATCCACAAATAGCATCCTCCAACTCATAGAATATGATCTACATGTCTAAAAATAGACATAGTCTAAAAATAGACTTTGCGCCAAAAATAGCCTGCGGGCCCACTTAGTGAAGGCAACTTCTTTCCACTAAGCTCATCATCTTGTTGCAATCTCAACACTCCCTCTCAACAAGATAGGGATTATCTGCCACCCTGATCCTACCTCTGTGGTATTCGAATTTTCTCCTGGTGAGCGCCTTTGTCAAGATATCAGCATCCTGATCCTCCATAGGAATGTATGAAAGTAACATGATCTTCTACTACACACAATCTCTGATATGATGATACCGGATATCAATGTTTTTAGTGTTGAGCCCTAAAGATGTCCTTTCCTTTCACCAAATTTCACTTCATTCCATTTTTCCTTTATCAGTTATAGGCTTAAAAGATCAATAGGAATGATTAAAGTCACTTTAAGAATGCATGCAATGACTGAATAATTATACTTTTGTGGTTTTGTTGTCGTAGTGATTTTTTATCAGACTTAGCTACAAAATGTAGCCATTCTGTAGCTAGTCGCATATTCCGCAGCCATCTTTATGTTCACACAGGTTACAGGTGTCATTTGAAGGAAAAATGCGTATGGTTAAATTCCAGAACACTCCTACATCATTCCTTGCCCTCTACGAAGGTTGAGCAAAAATCTACAAGTAGTTATGCACGTGGAGAAAACCAAAACTAAGAAGTAGACTTCTACAAGGATAAGGACTCTGCAGGTGTCTTCAGCAAAATACGAGTCCTCAACAGGAGTTCTAGTTTGATTTTTATTGTAAAAGACACCTATTCCTATTTCTCCTCAATGACAGTTATGTATTTGCTTATAAGAATAACTCGGTGAACCAAGAAACAGTTAGTTAGTTGATGTTTTGTTGTTAGTTCTCAAAGACTATGATACTTTGTTTCTAAGCGTTTTTCCTTTAATGAAAGAAGTACAAATTTAATGCATGATCTAAAGAAGTTTTAAGGAGTTAAGGATTCGTGTGCCAATCTGATGGTAGAGGGCCCCTACTGTCCGAAAGGCTTTGTGCATATTTTCTAGATAAGTGACCTTTAGCTTTGTTTCATTCTTAATCTAGGCAGTTTTTCTGAGCATCATGTTTTATTTTTACTTCCATCGAATATTACAGTCAATCCTGTTCTCATGAACTGTTCCAATATATCACTAACACATGAATGAGATAGAGTTGTATTACTTCGGAGGTTAATTGCATTTTAGTTCAGTTTTGTTCATTGTATTTCAAGTTTTATTAATTAATTGCATTCTAGTCCTGTTAATTAGACTTAAAAGACCCTCATTATTTTACAAGTTTCTCTTGTTCTTAATCTCTTCTAGCACATCATTATCATATGGACAAGAATTAGTTATATCATTTTGAGTTCTTGATTGTTCTGCAATTTCTCATAATTTTACAAACAACCCTTTTTCCAAAGTTATTCCAAGAGATATCTAACCCTTGAATGAGGCTTAATAGTAACATTTTGAGTTGCAGAATGGGTTAATTCTAGTGTCATAAGTTATTTTAGCATAAGGTTCCTTACTATATTGCAGAAAATCTTTTCTCAAAATGTTCCAACAAATTTCTAACAATGGATGAGATTTTCTCTGTGATATTTTAAGTTGTTGTTTACTAAAGAGAACCTCATTACATCAAACTTATCCTTTTTCTCAAATTGTTCCAACATACCTCTAATGAATTGAATTGGAATGAGTTTAATGTTATGAGTTACTTTTCTTGTCAAGATTTACAACCTGTGGATTAGCATTTTTTTTGTTCTTTAAAGGTACCATACATAGTTTAGAGTAGAATTTGCTCTGTTTTGGTGTGATCAATCACTTCTCTTTGCCAATAATTCAGTTCTTTTCCTCTTAGCATAAAAACACAAAACCAAAAACACTAGAAAAACACTAAACAAAACGAAATAGGAATAAGATACCTAGGCACATATAGTGCACTTCACTTCAACAGTTTACTAGCCATGGTTGAAAATTTATGACATCAATTTAGGAACACTAAGTTGAGTAGAAATTTAGATCTATCATGAAATATCGGATTAAATAAAATTTTAATGCAACTCTGATTATCACAATAAATCACAGTAGGATCTAAGTGTGAACCGAAAAACCCAACCAGGATCTTCCTCATCCATATAGCCTCGCATGCAGCCAAACTCGCTGCCATATACTCAGCCTCTGCTAAACTGAGTGCCACAGATCTTTGCTTCCTGCTGTACGAAGAAACTGATGTCGACCCAATACTAAAAATCCCTCCAGATGTGCTCTTTCTGTCTGTTGGGCTCCCTGCCCAATCTGCATCCGTGAAGCCACGTGGCTTCACCTCATCCGACTGTCTGTACCATAATCCATATCCTGATGTGCCTCTGAAATAATATAATGCAGCATTTTCTACAAAGTCTTACATTTAGGCTTAACCATAGCTTGTGAAAGGCCAGTTAGCGCATAGCATATGTAGGAGTGGAGTGTATTGACCAGATACATAAGCGACCCCACCAACCGTCGATAAACAGTGGCATCCACTACCTCCAACGAAGTAGCATCCTCCTTCCTCCAACCACCAGGAAGAGGAGTATCAACAGGCTTGCAGCCATGCATGTTGAACTTTTCCAGTATCTCCTGGGCATACTTACCCTGAGAAACAAACAGTCCACCACTGCGCTGCCAAATTTCCAATCCCAGGAAATAATGAAGGAGGCCCAAGTCCTTCATCTCAAAATCTTTTGCAAGATCAACCTTGCATGAGAGTATCAATTGTTCATCACCGGTCAGTATCAAATCATCTACATAAAGTACAATGATCAGCAACTTACCCTCCACCACTATCTGGTATAGGTTCGGATCCGGCTCACTCTTGGAGAATCCAAGTCCGATAAAATAACTGTCGATCCGTGTGTACCAAGCACGAGGTGCTTGTTTCAACCCATACAACGCTCTTTTGAGCCTGCACACATGTGGCTCGCTGCTAAATATCTCGAAACCTTCGAGCTAATCTATGTACACCTCCTCCTCAATCAATCTGTTGAGGAATGCAGTCTTCACATCCATCTGATGAGTTTTCCACCCCATCTGCGCTGAGAGAGAAAGAATCGTCCGTATGGAAGAATACCTTGCGACAGGTGCAAAGGTCTCCTCATAATCGATCCCCTCAATCTGTGAAAATCCTTGGGCAACAAATGTTGCCTTGTAATTCTCTACACTCTCGTCAGCTACCTGCTTCACTTTGTAGATCCATCTCGAACCCACCACTAATTTCCCTTCCGGCCTTGGGACAATCTCCCATGCACTGTTTATGACAATTGAATCATACTCTTCCACCATGGCATCTACCCATGCGGGATACTCCATAGCTTCCTCGAAAGAGGATGGCTCTGTCACGATACACTTTCTCATAAGAGACATGTATCCAGTATATCGGTCAGGTGACTGTCTCTGTCTACGCTGTAATGTAGGTGCTCCTACAACCCTCTCTGCATCTTGAGCCAGTCACTCAGCTTCTATAGTGCGCTTACGCCCTCTGATGGTTGGCGCTGCATGAGTGGTCTCTTCCACTCCATGAACCTCATCTTGTGGCTGATCCACATCCAGAGACTCACCCTTAGGAACTAATAGCTCCTCGTCTGCATGCAAGTGTGGCTCCCTCTCAAGTGAACACTTCATGAGTTTGTCCTCATGAAATTTGATATCCCGTCGCACAACAGTCTTGCGACTGTCTGGAAAATACACACGATATTTGTGGGGCGTATCAGTGTACCCCACAAATATCCCAACCTCTGCAGTCATCTCCAGCTTCTTCCTAGCATCCTTTGTCACATGAATGTAAACAGGTGAACCAAAAATCCTCAAATGGGAAATATCAGGCTTCTTACCAGAAAACGCCTCCTCGGGGTGTACTCATGCCAAGTATCTGTGAGGGCGACGGATTCACCGCACATATACTGCGGTATTGCATGCCTCGGCCACAGTGTATGGGAAGGCCACGATCATGCAACATCGTCAGGTGCAACACCCACAATCGTTAAGTTATTTGCTCGTAACCCCATTACGCATGGGTTATGAGGTGCTATGAGCTCTCTTCGAATTCCTTCTGCACTGCAAAAGTCCTTGAATTCGCCAGAGATGAATTCACCACCATTGTCGCTCCTAAGAGCCTTCACCTGCTTCCCTGATTCTTTCTCAACCGGTGCCTTGAACTCACAGAACTTTGAGTATGTCTCGCTCTTCTTCTGCATGAAGAAGATCCAACACTTACGAGAAAAATCATCAACAAATATCACATAATACCTGTGCTTTGCTGTCGAAGCTATTGAGAAAGGTCCACACACGTCTGTGTGAATTCTCTCAAGGATCGTCGTGGCGCGACTATCCTTCTCGTGAAAGGTGGCTTTCACAAATTTTCCCAAGGTACATCCCTTGCACTGATCTGACTGCGCAAGAGTACCCTTAGGAATCCCAGTAGAAATCTGCTGCAGTATCTTCAAAGCTCCATAGTGAAGGTGGCCCAATCTCTGGTGCCACAACTCGCCATCATCCCGGCTCACCACTCCTTCTGCCTTGCCTGCCATTGTTGCGCAGCCATCTACCTGCAATTGATAAAGGTTCTTAACTCGAACCCCTATCCTCCGGGTCTCACCAGTTGCCTTACTGCGCAGGAAAGCCTTTCCCTTGCTAAAGACAACATCATATCCCTTGTCTTCTAACATCGCCACAGAGATAAGATTCTTCTTCAATCCTGGAACATGCATCACTTCCTTCAATATGAAGGGTTTACCAGACTCCCTCTCAAATGAAATGGTACCGATATCGGTCACACTGTATCTACCATCATCGCCCATCTCGATGTGCACTCCAAGATCTTTCTCATCCAGATCAGTAAACAAATCTCGATCTCCTGTCATGTGAAAAGATGCACCACTGTCAAGAAACCACACTGAACCCATCACAATTGAGACCAAACATGCGATCAATGAAAAATCTAGCTCAAATTGTGAGGCTAAGGCCTCTCCAGTTGCAGATCTAGCAGCCTGCTTATTTTTCTTCTTCTGTGGACAACTAGTGGCGTAATGTCCTTGTTGGTGACAGTGAAAGCACTTCACCTTGGACATGTCCTGCTTCTTGCCTTTCGCACCGGATTGAGAAGCATGCTTCTTGCTCTTCCCCTTCTTTGCTTTGGCAGCCAAAGCGCAATTTTCTTCATCTGAGTTCTTTGATGAAGATCCGTCCCTGGTACTTCGCCTTATCTCCTCTTGCACAAGATCCAACCAAAGTCGCTCCCATCCTGGCAATTTCTCCCGACCATTGACAGAGTCCTGATAGGAATGCCAACTCTTCGGAAGCCCAAGGAGAGCCAAGCTCACCAAGTCCTCGTCATCAACAGTAACCCCCACACTTCCTAGCTCATCCCTACATTGGATGAACTTCGTGAGGTACTTGGGCATACTGTCGCCTTTCTCCATTTTTATGTTTCTGAGTTTATCCTTGAGCGCCAACTTCCTCTGGTCGCTCTTGCTTTGAAATAAATCTGTCAAAGCTTTCCACATCAAGAATGGAGAAGCCTTACCATGAAGGTTGGACACTATGTGATCCTTTACACCTTCCAACAGAATTCTTCGACACTTTGTTGTCTTCTTTTGCCATGCGTCAAGTGCGGCAGCATCGCCAGAAGCAGGTTTTGGAATTTCTGCATCTATGAACTCCTTCAACCCATTGTCATCCAGCACCGCCTCCATCCTGTCCTTCCATGCAATATAATTTGAGCTTCCCTCAAGGGCATACTCCAATCGCAATCTGTTGAAAGACATCTCAACTTCGACACCAAGAAAACACTGCTGCAAATTCGAATTCCACCAGCACAAAACTCAACCGCTTCAATGTTTTGAAATTTCTCCAATGATCAATATCGCTCTAACACCATGTAGAAATTTGAATAACTAATATATTATTCATCGAGATTCTCCTGATCACACACTATTTTATCTTCATGCACAATACAGAATCTCTTCTACCATTGATCATTACATGGGGAAATAAAATCAATTGCATGCACACATTAAAACCATAAACATTAACACATATGAACACAATATTTCATGGGAAAGCTTAAAGCTGAAAAACCCCAACTATCTGTATATTATATGTCATAGATATCATGTAACAATCATTGTACAAAGCTCCTCACAAGCTCTCAGGACAACCTCCAATTGCTACACACTAATCAAGCTAGATCTATCAAAACACATGCTCCAATCTCTGCCGCCTGATAGCCAGCCTCTATTGCATAATAAATGTTGTAGGATGGCTCATTGAATAACATAAACCACCTGGCTTGTACTGCGCAATCCTCATGGGCTCCTCCAATCACTGGTAGTTGAAAATATGCAATAGTATAGTCACAACTGATAGTTAACCTGCTCTTTCACCTATCTCTGCACTGGTCTCCACCGAAACTGTCCATGCACTGAAGTTAACTGATGTATTCTTTAGTTGATTAATGATTTTATAATTAGTGAATTAATTATTAATTAATTCACACCACTCTCCACTATTGTATTAATCAGTTAGACTAAATACAACTAGTTCAACTATGTTTAGATTAGTTAAACTGAACACAACTCCATTAACTCCTCAATCAACTCCACCAAACTCTATCACATGAGTTCTAACTGAAGTCTCCATGCAATAGCTCCACTTAACCCCTAGGAATAGTGTAATTCCTTCTGTCAGCTCCTGTCCCACATCTGTGCACTTAACTGAAGTGCTCCAAGAGAATAAGATAATGTTTAGAGTCTAAATATTATTAAGAGCTAATAATATTCGACATATCTATTTTTAGACTGGCAATATAAAAATAGATTACACCCAGTATGTCTAAAAATAAAATTCCATCTATTTTTTCCAACTTGACCAACCATCCACAAATAGCATCCTGCAACTCATAGAATATGATCAACATGTCTAAAAATAGACATAGTCTAAAAATATACTTTGTGCCAAAAATAGCCTATGGGCCCACTTAGTGAAGGTGACTTCTTTCCACTAAGCTCATAATCTTTTTGCAATCTCAACAATTTGAACCACTTAAGGGAATAGTATTGACAATAGGTTGTCCCATTTGTCCTAAGGATTGCAGGGTAGTGAAATGTTCCCTACTACCTGCGTGCTGGTGACACTGCCCCCTGGTATAGTGGCCAAGGGGTTCGAACTCAACAGAGGGTTCCAACCGAAAGGGTTGCTAAAAGGCACCGAAGTAGTCACACTCATGGGAGGAGCAACCATGGGTCTCAACGTGGTCACGATAGGAGTAGATCCCGAAGGATTCGGTGAGCTACTAACAGTTGTGATGACCATCGGGTTATGATTAGGTATATGTTAACTACTGGGGTTACCAAGTAATGGCATAGAACCGACCACCATTAGGGAGGATGGTGGCGAACTTGTGATGGTTGCCATTGGCATCGACCCCGTGGATGCTGGTGGTGAAATGGATGTTTGTGCGGCTGAAGACATATCTTGGCGTGGTGGAATCTGAACTATCATAGGACCTAACGGATCAGTGAGTGGAGGATTGTAATGAGGTACAACCCCTTCCATGAAAGGGTCCTCCAGAAATTCCATATGATATGAGGCTATGTGAAAATCAAGATTTTTCAGTGGAGACTGTTCTTCCACAGAAGGCACGGGTTCACCAAGGTTTAGTTCTTCCTCAATAGTTAGAGGAGGTAGACCTTGCTGTCATCGAGACAGATGGCGTGGGTCGGAGGACGCCACGATGACCTGTTTATTTTTAACAAATTTTAATAAATTGTGATGTATTATAAGGTCTCAATGACAGTAACCACACACCTAAAAAAAAAAGGACTCTCTAAAATCAATCAGCAAGTAGCCAGAATAGGGTGCCCTGTCTGAGTACTACCGTTTTCTAGTGATGAAATCCAGCATCACAATAGTATACAGAGAGGGTTGGTCAAAATTATAGTTACGGTCACTCTAGAGCTTCGCTCGAACCTCAGACGATAGGTGTAAGCACTCTCATGAAGACGAGTACCCTCCTAAAGACCAAGACAGAGTGGGTCCATCTGTTTCAGGTACCAGGACAACCCGTCCCAGTCACCTTGTGTAAGTCCCTAAAAATTATGGCCACTAAAGATACCTCAAATCACAGACATCATCAGGGGGGTCCACGGTCAAGGAAAGCATGCTATATGGGTAGAATACCTAGATCCCAGATCTATTTTCGACATCCCTGAAGGGAACCCCAATATATAGCACAGCCACCATATGCAGTCGAATGCAGGCTACCTTCTTGTGCACCCAAGTGTTGTCTCGCGTTGAACTCCGGTAAAGGAACCGTCTTGATAATATGAGTGCAACAGGATTTCGCTCGTTAATGACTCTAGTTTCAAGTTTTGAGATCTTGGGTGATTTTCTCACTTTCCTAACCCAAGATCCTAGCCTGAACTACTGTTTGTGTGAGCTCAAAAAAGAGTAATGTGATTGATTTTATTATCGCTTGATTCTTAGTGTACTTGATTATTAGTCTTGCAGAGGGGGAGTGGACGTATGAAATGTAATGAGACTCTGACTCAAGAAACCATGCAAAATATGCTCTAAATATTCAATTCGATGAAGAGTATTTCTACAAGGAGAGGTTTCTTTTCAACATCCATGCACTAACATTCAAATAGCATAGTTCAACTTTAAAGATTCAGACTTCTATCTACCTCTTCTTAACAATCTATGAACTGAAATTTTCAGAATAAACTCAGCTAGATGAAGAAAAAAAAAATTTCTTTTCTAAAAAGTAAATGCTTTTGACACTAACTTTTCAAACAAGATTAAACAAACAAAAATTCCAGCTTAGTAAACAAGCACAGGGATTCAGTCAAGGAGAGATATTGATGGCCAAAAAACTCTACAACTAAAACACAATCACAGTAGTGAACAACAAGTTTTGGCTGAGTAACGCACTATCTCTGAGTAAATACAGTGTTAATCCAGAGACTAACGCACTGTATTTAAGCAGAGGAAGCATTATAACGCACTGGAAAACCTACAGAGGTAGCGTTAGCTAGGGTAAAGTTCTTCAGATGGTCAAACAGAAACAGGATTGAACTCTGCGAGCTTTTGAAATGTTTACTGGGCATAAAAATTGGTCGAAAGGGTCAGTGAACAGAGGAAAGAATAAAGGAGGGAAGAAATAGTCCGAAAACTATGGGGAAACTCCCCAGCGGAGTTACCAATTCTGCTATACGGTAAAATTCTTGGGTTGTTGGTTATCGTATATCCCTCTCAGGGCTTTCCGGTGCCCGAGGAAGATGGAATATTAGTTGTATAGTTCACAAAGATGACATATACATGTTCATATTAACTTAAAAAAACTTGATAGAATGAGATAGAATATTACCTCTTTAACGATCTTGGAATCTCTTGGAGAGCACTAGGCAGCGAAGCAGGAGTTCTCCTTCACTAGCTCCAAATCTTGATCCTGCAGTCAATTAAAGCACCCGTGTAATCTCTACTATAACATATATTTCTTATCAATTAAGCCAATATATAATAAACATTTAAACTATGCACATCTAAGCCATTCATCTCATGCTATATAAGTGATTAAATAATCATGACGATATCAATGCATAGAATGGAAAAAACATATACAGTTCTATTGATTTATAAAAAGGAGGATTACAACCGTCGGTTGCACCTATTGGGGTTCCTATGTTTTTTCCATTAACAAAAACAAAAAGCTAAGACAAAATCAAACCACTTTGGGATTCAAGGATCTAGCCCTCTTGAATCCAGAGAGGGATCTCTCTATGAATGAGTTTAAAGATGTGATATTTAAAGCTTGAAATGTGATATTAGGCTAGTTATGAAGAGCATGGGTTTGTTTTGTTTATTTTGGTTGGGCAAGGACATGATGAAGGTGAAGGAAGTTCATAATAAAGGGTGAATATGTATGCAAATGAAGGAATGATTCGGCTGATAGAAAGGGCAAAAACAACTTTAACCCATTGGGCTATGGAGTCATAGGAGGATTTTAATTGGACAACAAGTTTCAAGAAGGATCCATGGGGCAAGTCACTTATGTCAAAGGATCTCTTAAGTTGATTGTATGGAATAAAACATATGGGAAATGGAGAACACAAATGAAGAATAGTGAACAGCCTGAGATCAAGTAAGTGCTTTAAAACTATCTTGCTTTGGCATGTACTTAGAGAAACAAAACACAAAAGTATTCTGAGATCAGGTAAGTGCTTTTAAACTACCCTGCATTGAAGTAATTTAAGTTGAAAACATTTTTAGAACAATTAGAATAGCTTAAGATCAGATGAGTGCTTCGAAACCAACCTGCTTTCAGCATATTATAAAGGAAAACGCAAATAATCATCACAAAGAGTAATCTAGATCAGGCAAGTTCTTTGAAATCGACCTGTTTTAATATACTCTTTCAAGAGAACTTTCAAATGAAGAAAACATAGAAAATAAAGTTTTCAGTAAGAGTAGGGTACTGTTGAGAGTAATTCCTAGCTCTATGTTTGCTGCCCCTTATCAAAGAAAGTGAACAGAGTGAAAACATTAAAGAAAATAAAAATTGACAGTGAGGAACACATCACCATTAACACAAATCAGGATCCCATGAATCAGCAGCTTGTATTTGATGTTCAAACCAATTACAATTAGCGAGCCCGGTGGGTCTCTACAACTTCAAACTTCTCATATCATCTTATGTCTCTTCAAATTGCACACAGGACATCAGTAACTTCAGAGAACTATTACATATAATCAGATGTCCAGAGACCAACATTGGCTCATCTTCTACAGAAGTATTTATAGAAGAATGAGGAGGTGGGAGGATTTCCCAGGGGTCAAATATCATTAATTATGTAATCAATGCAATTCCTGGCCTTTGGGAACCAGGCAAGGCATGATGCAGGAATGTAATCATTTCTAATTCTACTTCATAACTCTATTTCTGCCTTTCAAGGTCTAATGATCGAAAAAGATATGCTTCTGGGGTGTTCTTAATCGTTTAAAATAGTTTTGCCGACCATTAGAGATAAAATCTTTGATTTTCATTAATTGTTCAGCTGTCTTTAGGCAAACACCTCTTGTTCTGGTAGTGACTAAAACTTCTTTGATTACTGTGAGGCTGCATGTGTCTTTAGGAGCTGGAGAGGGTTCAATTGGCCTCTACTTATGGTGGTGGAGGCTTTCTCGGCTCGACAGATGTCTTCGTCTTTCCCTAAAAAACCTTTAATTTACTTCATATCTGTGTTTTAGGTCTTCAATCTCTTGTTCTGGTGTGTTCTGTCTTTGACATTGATACTCTTTGATTGGTGCTTGATTTACTGTGTTTTGATGGTATGCAGGGCTACGCAGGGGTGATATGGCATCAATGCCTTATGAGACACCGATGAAACGTGAATTTTAAACCCTGCGAATGATTTTCTCTAGTGAATCGAAGGCGGGAGGATCGTCACCCTCTGCCTTTGAATTTTCTTTAGATATAGTAGAAAAAACCTTTAAACCCTGAAAAATACAAAAAACATTTATAAAATCCTGCATGTATGGGTTTACTGAATCAAAAGGCATGTGGAGTGAGCATGGCCGTTGGATGGCATCATCCGACGGTCGGGATTGATCAGAGGAGGTCAGAGGAGAACGAAGGGGGAGATTAAATCAGAACCGTCGATCGTGCAAGATCGACGATCGAGAGCGAGGGCGGAAATTCAAAGCGAATGAGTTATTTTATTTGAAAATAGGAGAAAAATGGGCTAAAAACCTTCGTTTTGACAAAAATGTGGCGGAAGAACGAGTTTGGGAATGGGAGACACGTGGGTCATCGGATGAGATCGGCCCACACGATGAACGGTGGAGATTTGGCACTGACCAACCTTATAAAACATGCCCGGACTTCAAAACATTTTAATAAAACCACGCTGGATATAATTTCCTAGGTCCGGATTTTCTGACTGTGCGGGGAAACAATAAAGATCTGCCAAAAAAATGTGATGCGTGGATGCTGACGTGGTGCTGGGACCACTGGCTGCCGCTGTGGAAAAGGGGACTGGGCGATGGAATGTGGGCCGTCGATCTGCAAATCAGATCGACGGCGGAGATCCTTTAAACACCATGCCGTACCCTGAGTTATCGCATGGGCATCTTCGGAGAGCGATCACCGTCCGATGAGCGGCCTCAGATCAGACAGTGTACGTCAATATCGCACCGGGCCCATGTCCGAAATTTAACGCGCGATGTTCGAACTTTAACGTGCGATGAGGGCGGTTTTTCAATAGTGCTCAAGGCCACATGTTAGGCGATGAATGGAATCGCTGCCGATCGGGAAAAAACCGCCTTCCGCTTGAAAGCGGTGCGATGGATTCTGCCTGGTTTTTCTTTTAATAAAATGACAAAAACATTTAAACCCGAAAATTAATTATAACAAAGGTTTAAACTTAGGGGCGGAAAAATATTTTCAATACGGTTCGGCGCCCGTCTGCGGGGCCGTGGGTTTATGGAAGATAATATGGCTAGGGGCTTATGCACAGGGCTAATCGGCGTCGAGCAATGCAACAAGCACTTGGATGGCTAGTGCTTGGTTCCAGCACCAAGGCGTATGTAGTGGAAACGGTTAAGGACCTAGCCCAAGGGGGGCTTGAATCCATAATATAAAAAATGTGATTTTAATAAAGTTTTCAATGCTTTTCAAGGGTTTTGAGAGTTTCAATATAGTTTAAAAAGGAGTTTTAAACTATCCAAGGTGGATTTTTATGAAGGAGGAAATGGAACAAAGGAAATATAGAGGAATTTTATGAAGAAAGAGGAAGCCAAATGAAGGTTAGTTCTAAGATGGAGGAAAAAGGAAAATGGATTTTTTGCAGCAGTCTTTCTCTTTGAAATTAGCAGAATTTTCTGAGCTTTGAAATGGGAACAGTAATGAAAAATTTTAAACAAAGAAGATGATGTCTTCAAGAGGCTTCAAGAGATAACATTGTGCATAAAAACTATTTCTTGAAGGCTCCAACAATGTTTTGGCCACCTTTTGATAGAACAAATTTTATAGGTGGCCAAAAGCACCAAGCCCTCCTCAGCCTTCCAATCTCTCTATCTCTCAAAGTGGTGATGTCTTGATCAAAAAGTTCTCAATGAACCTCTTTGACCTTTGACCTTCACACTACAAAAATGATCTCTACTTCACAAGTATGCAAAAAGTTTAGCAATCCTTCGACCTTGAACAAAGAGCCTTCAACTCCATTTTATAGGAGAGGGAGAGAGCAATCATTGCCCTTCTCTTTCCACTAGTTCTGAATAGAAAAAACCAAGATGTTTCTCCAACCTCCATGCTTTTTCCTTCTTTGAGAGTTCAGTTGTTTATGGAAAGGCCCAATAAGAGATCAGTGCTTTGCAGTTTCCTTTTTGTACTGACTCTCTTGTGAGAAAAAGCTGGAAATTCAAATAATTCTCCGCGGGTTTTTCCTGTTTCAAACTTAAAACATGGGTAATGCTGCCCTCTAGTGTAAACAGAGTGTTGCCCTAGCCACTAACGCGGACGATTCACTGATCAGCTGCGTTATAATGCTCTTGTGTTGTTATAGAGAGGCGTTACCTTGGCAGAAATAGGTTTAATTTAGGTCTTTGTATTCCTTCCATATTTGTCTTCTCCTCTGAGCTGATGAGGAGGTATTTTGACATGTAACAATACTACCATAATTCCCACATTTAGAAACCAACATATTTTTATATCCCAACAAATTGTTCCATCCTAATTGCAATTGGTAAGTTGTTTGATTTCCTGCTAGCGCCATGGGTGGTTAATTGATACTTTGGGAGAAATAAGTCCCTCTTACTACAAACTTATGACAATTTTGGGGCCATGTTCCAAGTAGTAGGATTTGATAAATATATCACTCTCAAATTTTCCATGGATTCATAAGGTGACAAAATGAAAGTGGAAGGAAACTCTAGTAATAGTTAAAAAATAAAAGATGGACATTTTATTTAGAGTAATCCAAGTAGGAGAACACTGGTATTTCCATACAATACCACAACCAAAATTTAGAGTAGAATTATTAGAAGAAAATCAAGTGTTGGTAAAGAAAGAAAATTACCCAAACCATGTGTTGATGTGGTATTTCTCATCCAAAAATACTTCATTTATGAATGACACTATGACATTGCCTTTTGTCATCATTTGAAGCTGCTGAACCACATTTAGAATTATAGGTTAGTCATTGTACTATTCTATCTGATGAATACCTTACAAAAAATGGTTTATATTGTCCATGAGCCCAAGTTACCTAAGGACCGTCTCTCACACCACTGCCTTATTAAGCTCCTCATTATGCATGTGCTCTATCAAGTGGATTGTACTTGGGACAACCTCGTAGGGTTACCCAAACCAAAATGTGCAACAAAACTAGAAGAACCTATAGAAAAGGAAAAATATCTAACATAATCAAACACATAAGTTGAGACAAAGCCACAAAAACCTGAAGAAGAGGAAATCCCATGAAAAGAAGGGGGTCATGAGAGTCACCTTGATGTCACTGAGAGACAAATCCAAACCAAAATACTAAGGCACACAATAAATTAAGGAACAAAAATACACCCCTACACAACCATATCTATGAATAAGTGGACATTATACTTAAAGCAGGACCCTGCTACAACATAAGTGTTACAAATATGTTTTCATTGATGGAAAAGGTGAAGAAGATGATGGAAAAGGCAATGATGGGAACTAATATATGAAGCCATTTTCAGTACATCAGATCATCTCAAACACTATTGAAAACCACTCATATGGATAGAGATATGAAAGATATTTCCACTGGTATATAAAATTTTGAAAATGGAATACTAGAGAATAAATTATTAACAGTCAAAGGTGTCAAGCACCAAAGTCAAAGGTTGCGGAGCTAACTTGGTGAAGCTTGAAAAATTGGTGCAAGTTCGGAATTTTTTCGAAACCTACTAGAGACATTGGAAAAGTAGCTAACATAGGCCTGAAAGGGCATGGATGGAAATCATATCACTAGAGAGAGGTGATTGGACATTGGTGAAGCCCATGTCCACACAATCCTGATGGAGGTTCCCCAAATAGTGTGAAAATGCACGTAGAGGTGAATTCTTGGGATGCTAGGGCATTAGGAGGATGTAGAAAAACGTCACATCAAGAAGAAAAAGTGGAGATTACTTCACGTTTTAGTAGGAGGTACCCACGGGATAGCTCATCTTGGAGGTCCATCCTTGGAAGATTCAAGGGTAGGAAAAGTTTGAAGGAGTGAGGATGGCGCACAAGTGAGAAACATGGAAAACAGAGAAAAGGAAGTGAAAGCACCTCGAACCTTTGAATCTAGTATGAAAGCACCCTTGGAAGAAATGGAGGTTGATGAGTCCCATTAATTGGTATATCTTGAATATCATTATACTACCCTACATCCTTAAAACTATCATTTTATCACATTAATTCACATTCTTTGTTATAATATGCTTAGTAAGAAGACCAAAAGGTGTTTTTCA
This sequence comes from Pinus albicaulis, assembly GCA_034641835.2. NCBI lineage: Eukaryota > Viridiplantae > Streptophyta > Pinopsida > Pinales > Pinaceae > Pinus > Pinus albicaulis. The sequence continues at coordinate 676,979,813 of CM076577.1, forward strand.
TAGTATGTGGCCTAATGTGGTTTATATTTAGGAAAAAAAATATTTTTTTATGAATTTAATATGGAGGGGCTTGATGGATACAACAAGGAGAGAATATAGGGGGATTTGTTCACCTCCTTAACTCTCTAACTTGGCTTGAGATCACGACATCCTCACTCACAAGTTCAAATTCATTGACCGCCAAGTAACTCCTAGTGAAACTAATCTGAACTTATGTAGGAACACAATAGAATTTAGATATAAACAGAAATATAGAAGTGCAGCAAAAATAAAAATTCATTTCATTAATATCAAAGAACTTAAATATGCTTACAAACATAATGGAAATAAACTAGCTCGGGAAATGGTATCTTATCTCTGAGAAGAGATGTGGCAGCTTGATGCCTCTGAAATATTAATTTCAAGGGCCTTTTTATAATTGAAAAACAAGGGAAAACCATAAACAACCAAAACGTTAACCCTAGAAGATGGAACGCCAAGATTTTGTGGGCCCCGTTGGGGTTAGTTGGGTAGCCAACTTCCTGGGGTTATAACTTGGTCATATTATCTTTGTTTGGTATGTATGATACCTTGTCATAAATATCTCTTCGAGTAATAGAGGATTTTCCCCAAGACCCTTCCTATGGCTATGGGCCTACTACAGACCTCAAAAAAAAGTCATTTAGGGGGTAAAAAATTCTCCGGAAGTTCAGGACCCAAAAAAAAAACTAAAAATAGTAAATGATGCTATAAACAAGGAAACTAATGAAACCGTCTGGGGGTCTAGGTGGAATAGGCGGGTGGCCACCAATATCCACATAGATCAGGCCTCCCCTCTTAGGAATAAATGGTCCCCATTGTGCGCAGATCATCCATGAGGTGAGGAAATTTTTGTTGAAATTGGTCCCTGGTGAACCACTTGCCCTAGTGAAGGACTTGTCCTACTTTGACAAATCGATATAGATGGATCCTCTATTGGTGGGTGTTCTTGATCTACGTGTCTTGGATATGATAATTTGTGGCCTGTTCCATGTAGTCTGGATTTAACTTTGTGGTTGTGAGTTGTTCTGCAATGTCGGATGTGTCTAGTAATGGTGGAAAGTATGGTCAAAGGTGGTCGACATTGAACACTGGGTGCAAACCAAGGAATAGTGGAATCCTGAGCTCAAAGTCATTATATCTTACAGCCTTGGTGATGGTGTATGGCCCATATCATAGCACACAAAGCTTGCGGTGGGGTCCAACGAGGTTCTCCTTCTGCAAATGTAGCCAAACTTTGTCGCCCACCTCGAACTTGTGTGGCACCCAATGTTGATCATGTCACTACTTGTACTTAGAATTGGATCTATCCAATATGTCATGGACCTACTGGCAGATGTGTGGAATTTTCTCAATGAATTTTTTTTCCCAATAAGCTTCATACATGGAAACATCAATGGGGCATAATGGTTGGAATCCCAACCCCACCTGAAAGGGGTTGTGGCCAGTTGAGCTATCAAGAGCTCGATTGTAGTTTCACTAGACATAGGGTAGGCTTTCATCCCATGTGCAAGGATGCTTCAAGTTGTACATGCGCAGAATTTGCATGGTCATATTTTTGATGACCTCCGTTTTTCCATCAATTTGGGGGTGGAAAGTCATGAACTTACTGAGCTTGGTATCCAACGTCGGCTAGATACTTAACCAAAATTTACTTAGGAATCTGTTGTCCCAATTTGAGATAATGGATCATGAGACCCCAAAGTGCACCCACGTTCATTCAAAAATATTTTAATAGTGCCTTCTATTGTGATACTCTTATTTTAGGCTACCAGAATGGTCATCTTAGAGAATTTGTCGACGACCACGAACACACAGTCATTGTCATGCTTAATATAAGGAAGGCCTGACATGTAATCCATGCATATGGATCTCCAAGATTGGCTAGGAGTAGGAAGAGGATTATATAGGCCTTACTTCTTGATTGTAGATTTGGAAATGGTGTAGGTAGTGTAGGATATTATGTACTTCCCAACAACTTGTCGAAGTTTCGGACAATAAAAATACTTCTCCAATACTGCCACTATTTTCTCTACCCCAAAATATCTAGTGACCTGACTATAGTGTGCTACCCAAATAATATTGGCATGCTTGCTTGAAGGAACATAGAGGTGTCTGAGGTGGCATAATAGTGAATCCTGGAGGTGATAATTTGGAACTTTCTTTCCTTCCAAGAGTGTAAAATATGTGTTTCTGAATCCTAGATCACTCTTGTAAAGAGTTGGCCACCCCAAAGACTCCTTCCCATAAGAGCTGAGCATAGTGGTCAGTGCCATGACAGGCGATTGGATGATGTAGTTTGCAACATTATTGGTGTTTCTCTTCTGGTACTTAATTTTCATATGGAACTGTTGCACGTATGTGTACCACTTCGGATGAAGATCATTTTACAAATTCCCTTCTATCTGTATGAATTGCAGGGGTCGATGGTCTGTGTGGATGATCGTTTCCTTCCCCATAATGTAATTATTTCATTTTCATCATTCTTGCACAATGGAATACATCTCTTTTTCATAGGTGGGATACTTTTGGATTGTGTCTAAAATTGTATCACTATGGTGTGCCACTAGATGCCTCTGCTAAGTAAGAGCTACACCAATAACATAGTCAGAGGCATCTGTCTCGATCTCAAATGGTTTTTGCAGGTCTAGTAATGTGAGAACTGGTGTAGAGTAGACTCTATGCTTCAACTCGATGAATTCCTTATGTTGGGATTCATACCAAAAGAAATTTTCTTTCACCCATCCCCTAGTGACTTGAATCAAAGACCAAGTGATATGAGAGAATACCAAGACGAACATGCAGTAGAATTTAGCAACGCCCAGGAAATTATGGAGCTCTATTAAAGAGGTTTGGGATGGCCAATCCCAAATTACCTATATCTTGGTTGGGTCCACAGGCACACCCCGCTCATAAATTATGTACCCCAGATATTGAACCTGGGTCATGCCAAAAGTGCATTTCTCCAAATTGGCATACAAATTATGTTGTCGCATTGTTTTGAGTACTTTTCTAATGTGGTGGAGGTGCTCTTCCCAACTCAGGATGAAGATCAGGATGTCATACAAATACACCAACATGAATGAGTTGGTGAAGGGTCACAAGATTTTTTCCATCAGTTTCATGAAGGTTGAGGGGGCATTCGGAAATTCGAAAGGCATGACCAACCATTCGAAAAGGCCATCCTTGGATTTGAAGGAAGTATTACACACATTAGAGGGTTATATTGGTACCTAGTGATAACCAGACTTTAATTCAATCTTGCTATAATAATTGGTACCCTTGATTTGGTCCAACAGGTCACCAATCTATGGAATCAGATACCTATGCCAGATAGTGATCTTGTTCAGCACCTGATAGTAAATACAGAGTCTCTAGGTCCCATTCGTCTTATGTACCAACACGATCAGGCTCCCATAGGGTGACGAACTTGGCTTAATGTGCCTTTTCTACAACATCTCCTGAATATTCCTCTTTATTTCATCGTTCTCTAGGATAGAACAGTGATAGATCAGTCCATTGGGTAATTGTGCGCCCGGGGTCAGATCGATGGAGTGTTTGACCTGATATTGTAGAGGTACCCCTGTAGGAGAGGTGAAGATGTCCCTGTACTCCTCCATGACCTTGTCCATGTGTTGTTGGAATGCGGAGTAGCCCTTTCTGGAGGTTGTGGCCATAATATTCTTTTGGCCCTAAGGGTGAATCATAATTAAAACAAATTTCCCAATGAGGGAGATTATTTTTCTGCATTGCTTCATAGTGATCCCAGAGAGGGAGGTAGGCGATGCTACCTTTGATATCCTATGAAAAATATTTCTCAAATTAATAATAACAGTGCAGGTCCTAGATTCATACACAAGATGTTGCTTCCACAAGTATGGTTGTCCTAATAATACATAACAAACTTCGAGAGGAGAAAAATCACATAATACCTCATCCATGAAGGGTTTGATGTTGTAGGGGAGGCATCACTATTGGTTGAAGCAGATTTCTCATCCTTGGTTGATCCAGGTGGATTAATCAGGTACAAGTACAAGTGGCCTGAGTAAAATTCTCAAAAATCAAAGTGTTCGAAAGACTTTTGAACCAAGTCCATGTTGTAGATCTCGTCTTTCTAATTCCAATGACGCGGACGACACTCAATTCTGAGTCCGTATGAAGGAGTTAGGAGCGGTCAGATTTGGGTTGACTTGGTGACTGGGCAGCCTTAAGGAGGACACAAATTGGACTTTTTCCGGCCACCGGATTCCGGCAAGCTCAGGCCAGATTCTGGGCAAATTTGTGGCCTATTTAAATTGCCTCCTGTTAGACTCCTATACCAATAGGTGTCATTTTTCATGATTGACTTGTTGAACTATGCAATATGTTCAAACCTTTTTCTTGTTGCAAAAGGTGTGCCATATTCTTAAAAAAATCAAAAAATCAAAAAATTTTAAAAAATGTAAAGAGGGTATACCCTAAAAGAAAAATCAAAGGGTAAAAAAAATAAAATGGTCAAAAAAGTGAAAGAAATGAACCCCAAACAAAATAGACCAAGGAAAGTGTGCAAGTCCAAATGCCACTATTATTTCATTTTCTGTAATAAAACAATTGTGTGCAACTTGTCAAACTTTTGCCACAATTTATGAAGAGTCAAACTGTTTAAACTTGACTCATTCATGTTTCAATTTCATGTTGTAGAATAGAGAATAAATATCTGACCAAACAGTTTAATCTTGGTAGATAAGTAGATAGGTAGAGTTAATAAAGGTGCTCAACAGTTTAATCTGAGCCCTTGGATGTAATATGGGTAGAATTAGATAGATTTGTCATGTAAAAGAAAAGAAGATTGATAAGGGTTTGCCAGTCTAAGTGCACCCTAATAAAGCAGAGAAAATGGTAGTGTAAAGTAGATAGGGTAGGTAGATGGTGTTGCAAAGTTTCATATGATGAATGATGGTGCTAAATGTGTTTGATCTTTAACTTTCATCACAAGTATTGAAGCAGAATATACATTGGAAAATTCACAGAAAGCAAAGTCAAAATCATTAACTTCCCACATCACTTTCTCCCTAAGAGTTTTACTAATTTCCCCAAAGTGCTAAGAAATTTGAATATTGAAGGGGCTCAAGGCATTTCCTTGACTTTTGGAGGGACCGGACCCTCGGCCCAATAATTGAAAAGACCTTAGTACTTGAGATTATTCATCATTACACTTATTCACTTTAAATCTTTTCCTAAGTAAAATCTCATTTTACTTAGGAAAATCATGCCATATTTCATAAAATCCCCTCAAAATCACTTACTATTCTAAATCTAAGTGTTGAAGTTGATATAATGGAATTTACTTCATAAATCTTCACTTTTCTAGTGGTGTAAAGTATTTTGAGTTTTCCCTGTCCCTTTGTCATATTAACATCTGATTTATTTATTAAATCCTTATTGAAATACCTTCTCCTATATATATAACTCCCTTTTATACTATCCAAAAAACCCACTTATTATGATTTTTAACCAAAGTATTTATTCCCTAGTTATTTAAACAAAAAACCCAATATATACTCCCTTTGGTTAAAAATTATCATTATATAATTATTCCCGCCCCTATGGTTAATAAATTTCATTAATTTATTATCATATAATAAAAATAAATGAGAAAAAAATGTTTTAAAACATATGTTTTATGTTTTAAATGGAAAAAACAAATAAAACTCCGAGTCCCCGTAACCTGACCCTTTATAAACCAAAGGGATTAATTAATCACCTGGATTAATTAATAACCTCCCCATCCGCCAATTAAACGCCTCCCGGAATAATTAATTAAATGTTAGTTACTTTTGGCCCGCACATTAACTCCCGTGTCTTTTCCCCATCCCGTCGCCCATTGGATCATTCCATTGAAAATCCACGGCGCGCATCCTTTCCGCTGCCCATCCTCTGTCTGAGATTTAATGCGAAATCGCGATGGTTTCGAAATAGTGCCATGGCTACGTGTCACACGCTCTATGGATTCGCTGCCTCCCCACGGAAAATCGCCTGCTCCCGAAAGCGGTGCGGAAATTACCGCTTACCGCCCGATCCCGGTGACGTGTCCTCCCGTACCTTGATGACGTCACTCCCATAAATAATAATAAAAAAATCCCGTTGACTTTGCAAATAAAATAAAACTCCGCGTATTTTCTATCATTTTGTCTGTTGAAAACGACTGCGCCCTCCACTGCGAAATTCAAAAATTCACTGTCAATTACTATTCAATTCAATTTCGCTCAAGACTTCCGCCGGACCAGTATTCCAGCATTCACTCGCCACCAACTGATACCTGCTAAACCACAGTTTTCCTCTAAAAACAGGTATTTACTCCATTACGCCCTGAACTTTGAAATAAACTCAGCTTTCCTTGTTTTTCCACTGAAATGGTGTTAAATTTTATCGCTAAGTTCATTCCCTGATCTTCAAAACTAAAAATTGTGCCCCTGAACTTGCAATTATACCGATTTTCCTCATTGAAACTTAGTAATTGCGCCCGTTCCGTGAAAAACCCCCGAAACTTCCACTTTGAATACACAAGAACCAAAATGGAAGTCCCGGTAGCCCTGAGTGTAGCCCCATTAAACGCCCCCCCACAGAGAATTGGAATACTTGCCATTAGTGGATAAAGACTTTCAGATTAAAGACTTAGTGTTCGATGAAAATCCCCTTCGAAGTTATTGTCGCTGCAGAGATGATTATTCGAAAGGTTTGGATGTCATTGGGTTATGGGAATCCAATTTCCCAAGATATCTCATCCCCTCAGTCCGTATTTTCCCAAAAATTATCCACTACTGTCATTCCAATTATGATCCAACTCAAAGAGTAGTGTTATCCCTGGACCAGAGTATCATTTTCCCCATTACTACTCAAGCTATCAATACAATGCTCCATTTTGAACCTGATCAAAACCTTACTCCCTTGTCCATGAAAGAACTACTTGAAAAGTCTACTCAATTGTCCCAAGAAAAATTGAAATGCATTTGCCAGACCTTTATGTTACCTGAACATCAACCTAAGGGCCCTCCTCCCTATGGTTTTGCTTATTTTACTAATTTAGGCAAGCTCATCCTGAATATGATATCCTTTGTACTAGGTTTTAATACTAGTGAGTATGTTGATGAATTAACCCTAGTATTATTATCCAACTTCACTCCTGGACAGCCACCTGCTGTGAAATATGACTTTGCATCTTTCATTGCCAATAAAATCTATGACCAGTTCATGAGGCTAGATAATGAGAAAGTGTTTAAGTATTCCTCAGTCATTTACCATCTCATCATCTATTATCAATCAGAGAAGTTCCCTTTTCTTTTTCAAAAGCTTGATGCCAAGGGAATCCCTAGATCTGTTATATTTTTGTCTGGCATAACTCACAGTTCCTATAATTCTCCATATTCTTATGCTGAGTTCATTGATATTTTCATACATCCTGCAACTACCTTGTTGACAGGAGTTGCTCCTCCAAGGCTCAGCAACGAGATTAAGAAAACTTTGCAGCTTTCAAGGACATACAAAGTTGGGGACTGGTATTTATACCAAAATTATTCAGAAATCAGAATATATGGATGTGAACTTTGTCCATTCAAATTGCCTAAATATGTGCCCATGAGACTTTTTGCCTTAGAATATTTCAGGCAAATGAATAATTCTGATGTTGTTCATTTTTGTAATGCTAAGAAAAAAGCACAACTCAGAATCAAAAGTCAGTTAGGTCCCTTTATATGCAATTCTAGGGATGCTGAACATGAAGCAAAAAATATATTGCAAAACCATTTCAAGCTACAAAAGAGTTTCCGTTGGATTCCTTATGATCCATTCAGTTTTATCTGTGACAAAAGAATGAAGAACAAATCAGCACCCTACTTTCACCACAGAATTCCAGAAATAGAACAATATGCTAATCAAGATGAGTGGATGGAAGGAACACTAGTTGAGCAAGATAATGAAGAAGACAATATGAACAAAATTATGAAAGATCTTGAGAAAAAGTTTGACCTAGAATCTTTTGGGCAAGTGCAGGTACCTCATATTGGCACATCTTCAGCAGGAAATCTTCAACAAGGATTATAGGAAAAAATCCCATCAATTGCAGTTGAGTCTAAAGGCAAAGGAAAATAACCCGAGGTACAAGTCATTGAAATTTTCATTATGACAGAAAAGCCTCAAACCTCCAAGGCACCAGATCAAACACAGGTTTGCCCTGTTCAAGTTAATCCTCCTGAGGTTTCAGAATTGCAGACTCCATCTAATATGGAAATAGGCAAGAAAAGACAGGTTGCAGATCCCACTCCTCCCAAAGAATCTTCACAACAACACCAGGCTAAAAAGCAGAAACTGAATCCACTTCCAGAAGTGGAATCTATAGATGAAATGTTTGATGATGAAAGAGAGGATAGTCAACTAACTGGTTCAGTTAGTGAAACACACACAGGTCATAAAGGAAAGGAATTACAAAAACAGTTGAGCACTGAAGTATCTTCCTTTAAACAGCCAAAGACAGATGCAGGTGATATAAAGAAGACTTTCATTAATATAAAAGCCAAGAATGAACCATTGAGGATGCAGGTATATGATCAGTATCTTAGAATGGATCCACACAATCAGGAAAGATTAATGTCAGCTTTTGACATTCAACAAGGAAAAATGATGATGAGCCATTTTAAATCCAAAGTGCCAAAGCCCAAGACATCATCTGATTACATTAGGACCAATTTTGAGGTCCTAGCAAAAGACATTCATCCATTAGACCAAATACAATTACATAAACAAACTAGGTAAATGATATATTCCACCCTTACTGATAAAGCAATGGCAGCCCATAGATTGCAAGATTATTTAAATAATACAAATACCCAGTTGCAAATTGAGAAAGCTTCTTCTCAGGCAAAAGATAACAGAATAAAATCTCTAGAAGAAATAATCATCAGTTTGGGTCATAATCCCAAAGATATAAAAAGCATTGAGGCACTGATAAAAAAGAAGGATGATGATATTGCTGCACTGAGAAAGCAATTGAAATTGCCATCTTCAAGGCATCCCCAAACTCAAGAAGTTTTGAAAGAAAATTCACAAGAATAAATGATGGAGTTGCTCCTGAAAATGACTGAGCAACTAAGTGAAACAGAGAAAGAACTGGAGCAAGAATTAAAATAAAAGCAAGATATCATGCATACATCTACAACAGGTACAGGTACAATAGCAGCAGACCAACAAACAGATCCATTACAGGTGAACACTTCTAGCTTAAGTTCTGATGAATTAGTAAAACAAATGGAAAGTTTAAAACTCAGAGTCACAGAACTTCAATCTACAAAATTGCAGCTCACAAATTTGGAACAAAAATATGATATGTCAAAAAAGACTGTTGCTGATAATACAAGGGAAATCAAAAGGCTGGAAAAATTGGTTAAGGCTTTAGAAAAAGATCTCTCATTAGAAAAGCCTTTGAGGGAAATAAATGAAATTCTTTGGAATAATATCATTGATTCAATAAAGAGTATTTGGTCCTTTGTTCAAATAATCTTTGAACAAAATGACTTGGTCAAAGTAGCTATGGAAGAAATTGCCAAAACAAGAGAAGAATTAAAGGACAGACCTGAGCAAGCAAATCAACTTATACAGTTTTTGAACACCCAGACCAAGCAACAACTTACAGAGCTTGGAATTGAGGACAGGACAGGTAATATTTTAGAAATAAAAAGAGTTTTTACCAAAAGAACTCTTATGCAAAATCTGGAAAGAAGATGCTCAGATATTCAGGAAGAAATTAATGCCTTCAAAGAAAAGTTTCAGGTTTTATTGAACAACGGGTTACCCAGTCCTATGCTCTCAGAAGACAAACTAATGGACTTGGGAACCTATGTTAACAAATTGGATATACATGCTCATAACACAACTTCTCATTCTATCAGTTCATCAGAAGCAACATTGCCAACAAGGAAGAATCTCTACGATAGGTTAAAGAATTTGTTTCATCTTGAATATGAAATAAAGTATCTGTTCCCAAACTGGCCCACTTTCTTCAGATACACAGAGGCTGATGAAACATTGAGAAAGCTCAAAAGAACCATAATAGCAGAAGACAAATGGTGGGAATACCTATTGGAAATTTTGTGAATTTTATCTTCAGATAGAGAATTTTGCCTTTTACTATCATGTAAAGGATAAATAGATGAGCAAAGGTTAAAGAGTATCAGTTTGGCAGTTGAAAGAGTATCAGTAGAAACGAAGAGTATCAGACAAGCAAGGCAGTAAAAAAGAATTACTCAAAAGGACAGCATCGAGCCCTATTGTAGGACCTGCCTCCAGCACATCCACAAAGGGAGGAAACAGCACACCAGCAGTTACTTTTTGTCCTATCTACGAGACCATCTGTCTCCTTTTTATTGTAACTTATTCATTAGTCACCCTAGATTATTTGCTAGGTTAGTGTGAGATATTTTCAATCATTTTTTTGTATAAATAAACCCTCAAAGAAAGTATTGAGGGTGGATTCTACTACTTCGCTGTGACATTGATGTTTTTGGAATAAAAGTGTTTTGGAGAAATTTATTTGTGGCTTGCTGGATGACAATTTGAAGCTCAAGACTTTTTGCAGGATTCATGTGTCAGACTGCAGTTCAATAAGTCTTTCTATCCTATGTCTTAAGTTTTATATTTGTTTATAATATCATTGTGTCCATTTCTGAATACTTGACATAAAAGAATAACTCAGAATTTACTTAATTATACTCTGAGTTCAGTTGTGATTATTCTAAATGTTTTCCTCTAAATTAGTTATAAGCAACGAATTATTAATTTCTCTTGCTTCGCTAATTTAAACATTTTGATTACTATAGTAAAGAATTCTTCACTGCTTTTTATTTGTAATCATTTCATTTCTTTCTTTTGAACATGGTGAAAGATTCTTAACTGCCTTTCATCTCTTCAAACCCATTCCATCCACTTTAAATTTTAAGGATTGTTCTCTGTTTGGCTATCTTGCCCTGCAAAGCCATCTTGTGTGTAGAATAGAAATCCAGTAAAGCCATCCTTTGACTCCATAGCCCAATGGCCTAAAAATATTCAACCTTGCCCTTAGTTGGCGAATTCCACCATTTTCAAACAAACTCTTGGATCTATAACTAGCCTAAAATCTTCTAAGAACAAAGATAAATTATAAAGAGAGAGCCCTCTCTGGATGCAGATTGGCTAGATTCTGCATCTAAAGGTTGGTTTTGGTTACCTCGGGTATACTTTCCTTTTCTTACAACTTCAAGGAAAACCTGAGTGATAACATAGTGGCGACCATACTGGGGATCTGAATCATTTTATTGATACTATTGTTTGATTTATAAGCTATAGACAGAGTCTGAAGATCAGCCAGGTAGCCTTTGAAATGCTTTTGCTCTACAACTGCATAGTAAAAAAATGCTGCTTCAGTCTATCTCTGGTTTAGCTTATAAACTGAACTTTGGATTCAAAACATTCAATCAGACTCTCTAGTTCAATAAATCTTTGAGAAAATTTTAATTAAAAATCTTAAATTTCTTGAAGAGTTTGTAGAAGTTGTTTTGAAAATTCACAAAAAATTTGGTTTCCTGAAGAACTAACTTTTTCTTGAGAATTGTTTTACAGGTTCAGATCTGATCTATGATGGTGGACAGTGATCAGACACACAAAGGTTAAAATCATCCACCTGGCGACTCCAAATCCATTTCACAATCAAGACTCCACTGGAGGAATGAACCTGGAAGAACAATATGGAAAGATCGGGCTTTCAACTTGGATCTTAATCCAAGACATTATGTTCTTTCTCGTTAAGATTCAATATGTATTGTATTTTATATAAAGATCTAACTTGGTTGTACAGATAAAGTGGCTTTTCATTATGGCTGATTTTCAAGATGATCCAAGAATAAAACGAAGATATGCTCCCATGAGCAGAAATCACATACCTGGATTTCCACACAAATTACCAAAGGTAGATTGGGGTAGCAATTTGCCTAGATTTCAAGATGAAAATACTGATAATCCTTTGTTGCATCTCATTAAATTTCATATACACTTATCAAGATTGAAGGGTGATTGGCATGAGGATTGCCTCATGAAATTATTCATGGGAACCTTAGAAGGAAAAGCAAGAGAATGGTATGAAGCTCTCAAACCTGCAAGTTTGTTTTCTCTAAAAGATTTTCATAAGGTATTTTATGAGCATTACAAAGAAGATTTTCCATCTTTATCATTAGCTGAAAATTGTTGTGATCAAGCTGAAGATCTTATACATTACCTTAAAAATATTGATGAATATTTTGGAAATTGGTTTCCTGAAGATTTATTAAAAGAAGTCCAGAATTTTCATTCTCAAGTTAAATTTCATAATAATCAAGAGGAGTTAAACAAAGATGAAATAAGTCATGAGATAAATCAAGATCCACAAAACCCCTCTGTATTAACAAATGATGTTTCATTTAATGTTTTGAATGGAGTTAAAGACAATAATCAACTTCATGATCAACTTTTATATAAGGGAAAAAGAAATTGTCATTTCAATCTAAGAATTCAGAGATTCCCACCCCCCCTCACCGAAGAAGAAATCAATTTGCTTCTAAACATGCAACCATCCTCAAAATATTTACATAATGAAGAAATTGTTTCTACTTCTTCTAATGTTGATGAATGTACAAAAATTTTTATCCATAAAGGGGCAGAAGAACAAGTTGATGCTCATGTTATTCTACTTTCCCAAAAAGGCCCATTGCTTGATAGCACTCCTATTGAGCAAAATAATGACTTTCAAAAAGAATGCAACAAATCTAATCAAGACATATTGGGATTTTTGGAAGATAAATATGCTGATCCAATGTTTATAATTGATGACATTCCTTCTTCTGAAGATTTGCCTAAATATGATCAGTATGATGATAATTATGTTCTCCCAATTCAAAATAATTTCCTAGAACAATCACTAGCTATTTTGAGGGATGAGATACTAGAACTTCAACTTGATGAGGATTTTCTAAGAGCTTTCTTTCTTCTCTTGAAATCAAGAAAATGTTCTCCTCAAGTTAAAAAATGGCTTCTTGATATAATTTCTGAAAATTATGAAAATGAAATCAAACTTTTGCATTCTCAAATTCATTCATACAATTTCCGAAATCTTAAAGAATTCTTTGAAAATCTTCCTTCTCCAAAGCAAGAGGAAACTGTACTATCTTTTGACTTGCATATTGAAGATGATTATTCTTTCAAACACAAGACTGAAGAAATAAGTTCATGGTCTAATATTCATAATTCAATTGAACAATCAGTCATTGAAGGCCTAGAAGTAAATAACATACATCATACTTTTATTGATCCTATATCAAATTATATGGAGAATCTTTTGAGCCCAAATTTGAAAACATGTTTTCTCTATAAGGATCAAATATATCAAAAGTGGCCTTTACACATCATATCATTTATTATAAAGGCACATGATCATAACATACTTCCAATTTTGATCACAAGCAATCAAGTTATCCATTTATTTTTACAGCTACTTGATTGGCTTCATTGGCATTTTTGTATTACCTAATTCAATAAGATTTTTAGTAGATTAGAGTAGGTAAATGAGTGCTAATAAGCTTAGAATTTTGAGCATTTTTTTTAGTTTTTAATTTTCAGCTAGTTTTTCATTAAGTTGGTTTGAAAATTTTTGTGTGTTGTTTTAGTTTCAGATCAGATTTCAGGTTGCAGAAAAAGGACTATATTCAATTCAAGATTTTCAACCATAGCAAATGCATGTTTGGGATTGGAACAAGGCAGAAAATTCCTAACTGGGCAACAAAGTTTTAAGTTTTGAGTGGATAGTAACTTACTGGAGTTGAAGCCCGAAGTGAAGGCCCTAAGCTTCAAAAGTTTTACTATCATATATACAATAAAGCCACCAGAAAAAGAAGATTACATGGTTCAGTTGAAGACATTTTGAGGCATCTGACCTGCTGTTCTTGACTTTTTGCCAGGAAAATCCATCCCCAAGTGGAGCCAGTGTTAGCCTCCTATACCAATAGGTGTCATTTTTCATGATTGACTTGTTGAACTATGCAATATTTTCAAACCTTTTTCTTGTTGCAAAAGGTGTTCCATATTCCTAAAAAAATCAAAAAATCAAAAAATTTAAAAAAATGTAAAGAGGGTATACCCTAAAAGAAAAATCAAAGGGTAAAAAGAATAAAATGGTCAAAAAAGTGAAAAAAATGAACCCCAAACAAAATAGACCAAGGAAAGTGTGCAAGTCCAAATGCCACTACTATTTCATTTTCTGTAATAAAACAATTGTGTGCAGCTTGTCAAACTTTTGCCACAATTTATGAAGAGTCAAACTGTTTAAACTTGACTCATTCATGTTTCAATTTCATATTATAGAATAGAGAATAAATATCTGACCAAACAGTTTAATATTGGCAGATAAGTAGATAGGTAGAGTTAATAAAGGTGCTCAACAGTTTAATCTAAGCCCTTGGATGTAATATGGGTAGAATTAGATAGATTTGTCATGTAAAAGAAAAGAAGATTGATAAGGGTTTGCCAGTCTAAGTGCACCCTAATAAAGAAGAGAAAATGGCAGTGTAAAGTAGATAGGGTAGGTAGATGGTGTTGCAAAGTTTCATATGATGAATGATGGTGCTAAATGTGTTTGATCTTTAACTTTCATCACAAGTATTGAAGTAGAATATACATTGGAAAATTCACAGAAAGCAAAGTCAAAATCATTAACTTCCCACATCACTTTCTCCCTAAGAGTTTTACTAATTTCCCCAAAGTGCTAAGAAATTTGAAGATTGAAGGAGCTCAAGGCATTTCCTTGACTTTTGGAGGGACCGGATCCTCGGCCCAATAATTGAAAAGACCTTAGTACTTGAGATTATTCATCATTACACTTATTCACTTTAAATCTTTTCCTAAGTAAAATCTCATTTTACTTAGGAAAATCATGCCATATTTCATAAAATCCCCTCAAAATCACTTACTATTCTAAATCTAAGTGTTGAAGTTGATATAATGGAATTTACTTCATAAATCTTCACTTTTCTAGTGGTGTAAAATATTTTGAGTTTTCCCTGTCCCTTTGTCATATTAACATCTGATTTATTTATTAAATCCTTATTGAAATACCTTCTCCTATATATATAACTCCCTTTTATAATATCCAAAAAACCCACTTATTATGATTTTTAACCAAAGTATTTATTCCCTAGTTATTTAAACAAAAAACCCAATATATACTCCCTTTGGTTAAAAATTATCATTATATAATTATTCCCGCCCCTATGGTTAATAAATTTCATTAATTTATTATCATATAATAAAAATAAACGAGAAAAAAAGGTTTTAAAACATATGTTTTATGTTTTAAACGGAAAAAACAAATAAAACTCCGAGTCCCCGTAACCCGACCCTTTATAAACTAAAGGGATTAATTAATCACCTGGATTAATTAATAACCTCCCCATCCGCCAATTAAACGCCTCCTGGAATAATTAATTAAATGTTAGTTACTTTTGGCCCGCACATTAACTCCCGTGTCTTTTCCCCATCCCGTCGCCCGTTGGATCATTCCATCGAAAATCCACAGCACGCATCCTTTCCGCTGCCCATCCTCCGTCTGAGATTTAATGTGCGAAATTGTGATGGTTTTGAAATAGTGCCATGGCTACGTGTCACGCGCTCTATGGATTCGCTTCCTCCCCACGGAAAATCGCCTGCTCCCGAAAGCGGTGCGGAAATTACCGCTTACCGCCCGATCCCGGTGACGTGTCCTCCTGTACCCTGATGACGTTACTCCCATAAATAATAAAAAAAAATGCCGTTGACTTTGAAAATAAAATAAAACTCCGTGTATTTTCTATCATTTTTTCTGTTGAAAACGACTGCGCCCTCCACTGCGAAATTCAAAAATTCACTGTCAATTACTATTCAATTCAATTTCGCTCAAGACTTCCGCCGGAACAGTATTCCAGCATTCACTCGCCACCAAATGATACCTGCTAAACCACATTTTTCCTCTAAAAACAGGTATTTACTCCATTACGCCCTGAAATTTGAAAGAAACTCAGCTTTCCTTGTTTTTCCACTGAAACGGTGTTAAATTTGATCGCTAAGTTCATTCCCTGATCTTCAAAACTGAAAATTGTGCCCCTGAACTTGCAATTATACCGATTTTCCTCATTGAAACTTAGTAATTGCGCCTATTCCATGAAAAACCCCCGAAACTTCCACTTTTAATACACAAGAACCAAAATGGAAGTCCCGGTAGCCCTGAGTGTAGCCCCATTAAACGCCCCCCACAGAGAATTGGAATACTTGCCATTAGTGGATAAAGACTTTCAGATTAAAGACTTAGTGTTCGATGAAAATCCCCTTCGAAGTTATTGTCGCTGCAGAGATGATTATTCGAAAGGTTTGGATGTCATTGGGTTATGGGAATCCAATTTCCCAAGATATCTCATCCCCTTAGTCCGTATTTTCCTAGAAATTATCCACTACTAACATTCCAATTATGATCCAACTCAAAGAGTAGTGTTATCCACGGACCAGAGTATCCTTTTCCCCATTACTCCTCAAGCTATCAATACAATGCTCCATTTTGAACCTGATCAAAACCTTACTCCCTTGTCCATGGAAGAACTACTTGAAAAGTCTACTCAATTGTCCCAAGAAAAATTGAAATGCATTTGCCAGACCTTTATGTTACCTGAACATCAACCTAAGGGCCCTCCTCCCTATGGTTTTGCTTATTTTACTAATTTAGGCAAGCTCATCCTGAATATGATATCTTTTGTATTGGGTTTTAATACTAGTGAGTATGTTGATGAATTAACCCTAGTATTATTATCCATCTTCACTCCTGGACAGCCACCTGCTGTGAAATATGACTTTGCATCTTTCATTGCCAATAAAATCCATGACCAGTTCATGAGGCTAGATAATGAGAAAGTGTTTAAGTATTCCTCAGTCATTTACCATCTCATCATCTATTATCAATCAGAGAAGTTCCCTTTTCTTGTTCAAAAGCTTGATGCCAAGGGAATCCCTAGATCTGTTATATTTTGGTCTGCCATAACTCACAGTTCCTATAATTATCCCTATTCTTATGCTGAGTTCATTGATCTTTTCATACATCCTGCAACTACCTTGTTGACAGGAGTTTCTCCTCCAAGGCTCAGCAACGAGATTAAGAAAACTTTGCAGCTTTCAAGGACATACAAAGTTGAGGACTGGTATTTATACCAAAATTATTCAGAAATCAGAATATATGGATGTGAACTTTGTCCATTCAAATTGCCTAAATATGTGCCCATGAGACTTTTTGCCTTAGAATATTTCAGGCAAATGAATAATTCTGATGTTGTTCATTTTTGTAATGCTAAGAAAAAAGCACAACTCAGAATCAAAAGTCAGTTAGGTCCCTTTATATGCAATTCTAGGGATGCTGAACATGAAGCAAAAAATATATTGCAAAACCATTTCAAGCTACAAAAGAGTTTCCGTTGGATTCCTTATGATCCATTCAGTTTTATCTGTGACAAAAGAATGAAGAACAAATCAGCACCCTACTTTCACCACAGAATTCCAGAAATAGAACAATATGCTAATCAAGATGAGTGGATGGAAGGAACACTAGTTGAGCAAGATAATGAAGAAGACAATATGAACAAAATTGTGAAAGATCTTGAGAAAAAGTTTGACCTAGAATCTTTTGGGCAAGTGCAGGTACCTCATATTGGCACATCTTCAGCAGGAAATCTTCAACAAGGATTACAGGAAAAAATCCCATCAATTGCAGTTGAGTCTAAAGGAAAAGGAAAAGAACCTGAGGTACAAGTCATTGAAACTTTCATTATGACAGAAAAGCTTCAAACCTCCAAGGCACCAGATCAAACACAGGTTTCCCCTGTTCAAGTTAATCATCCTGAGGTTTCAGAATTGCAGACTCCATCTAATATGGAAATAGGAAAGAAAAGACAGGTTGTATATCCCACTCCTCCCAAAGAATCTTCACAACAACACCAGGCTAAAAAGCAGAAACTGAATCCACTTCCAGAAGTGGAATCTATAGATGAAATGTTTGATGATGAAAGAGAGGATAGTCAACTAATTGGTTCAGTTAGTGAAACACACACAGGTCATAAAGGAAAGGAATTACAAAAACAGTTGAGCACTGAAGTATCTTCCTTTAAACAGCCAAAGACAGATGCAGGTGATATAAAGAAGACTTTCATTAATATAAAAGCCAAGAATGACCCATTGAGGATGTAGGTCTATGATCAGTATCTTAGAATGGATCCACACAATCAAGAAAGATTAATGTCAGCTTTTGACATTCAATAAGGAAAAATGATGATGAGCCATTTTAAATCCAAATTGCCAAAGCCCAAGACAACATCTGATTACATTAGGACTAATTTTGAGGTCCTAGCAAAAGACATTCATCCATTAGACCAAATATAATTATATAAACAAACTGGGAAAATGATATATTCCACCCTTACTGATAAAGAAATGGCAGCCCATAGATTGCAAGATTCTTTAAATAATACAAATACCCAGTTGCAAATTGAGAAAGCTTCTTCTCAGGCAAAACATAACAGAATAAAATCTCTGGAAGAAATAATCATTAGTTTGGGTCATAATCCCAAAGATATAAAAAGCATTGAGGCACTGATCAAAAAGAAGGATGATGATATTTCTGCACTGAGAAAGCAATTGAAATTGCCAGCTTCAAGGCATCCCCAAACTCAAGAAGTTTTGAAAGAAAATTCACAAGAATAAATGATGGAGTTGCTCCTGAAAATGACTGAGCAACTAAGTGAAACAGAGAAAGAACTGGAGCAGGCATTAAAAGAAAAGCAAGATATCATGCAGACATCTACAACAGGTACAGGTACAATAGCAGCAGACCAACAAACAGATCCATTACAGGTGAACACTTCTAGCTTAAGTTCTGATGAATTAGTAAAACAAATGGAAAGTTTAAAACTCAGAGTCACAGAACTTCAATCTACAAAATTGCAGCTCACAAATTTGGAACAAAAATATGATATGTCAAAAAAGACTGTTGCTGATAATACAAGGGAAATCAAAAGGCTGGAAAAATTGGTTAAGGCTTTAGAAAAAGATCTCTCATTAGAAAAGCCTTTGAGGGAAATAAATGAAATTCTTTGGAATAATATCATTGATTCAATAAAGAGTATTTGGTCCTTTGTTCAAATAATATTTGAACAAAATGACTTGGTCAAAGTAGCTATGGAAGAAATTGCCAAAACAAGAGAAGAATTAAAGGACAGACCTGAGCAAGCAAATCAACTTATACAGTTTTTGAACACCCAGACCAAACAACAACTTGCAGAGCTTGGAATTGAGGACAGGACAGGTACTATTTTAGAAATAAAAAGAGTTTTTACCAAAAGAACTCTTATGCAAAATCTGGAAAGAAGATGCTCAGATATTCAGGAAGAAATTAATGCCTTCAAAGAAAAGTTTCAAGTTTTATTGAACAATGGGTTACCTAGTCCTATGCTCTCAGAAGACAAACTAGTGGACTTGGGAACCTATGTTAACAAATTGGATATACATGCTCATAACACAACTGCTCATTCTATCAGTTCATCAGAAGCAACATTGCCAACAGGGAAGAATATCTACGATAGGTTAAAGAATTTGTTTCATCTTGAATATGAAATAAGGTATCTGTTCCCAAACCGGCCCACTTTCTTCAGATACACAGAGGCCGATGAAACATTGAGAAAGCTCAAAAGAACCATAATAGCAGAAGACAAATGGTGGGAAGACCTATTGGAAATTTTGTGAATTTTATCTTCAGATAGAGAATTTTTCCTTTTACTATCATGTAAAGGATAAGTAGATGAGCAAAGGTTAAAGAGTATCAGTTTGGCAGTTGAAAGAATATCAGTAGAAATGAAGAGTATCAGACAAGCAAGGCAGTAAAAAAGAATTACTCAAAAGGACAGCATCGAGCCCTATTGTAGGACCTGCCTCCAGCACATCCACAAAGGGAGGAAACAACACACCAGCAGTTACTTTTTGTCCTATCTACGAGACCATCTGTCTCCTTTTTATTGTAACTTATTCATTAGTCACCCTAGATTATTTGCTAGGTTAGTGTGAGATATTTTCAATCATTTTTTGTATAAATAAACCCTCAAAGAAAGTATTGAGGGTGGATTCTACTACTTCGCTGTGACATTGATGTTTTTGGAATAAAAGCGTTTTGGAGAAATTTATTTGTGGCTTGTTGGATGACAATTTGAAGCTCAGGACTTTTTGCAGGATTCATGTGTCTGACTGCAGTTCAATAAGTCTTTCTATCCTATGTCTTAAGTTTTATATTTGTTTATAATATCATTGTGTCCATTTCTGAATACTTGACATAAAAGAATAACTCAGAATTTACTTAATTATACTCTGAGTTAAGTTGTGATTATTCTAAATGTTTTCCTCCAAATTAGTTATAAGCAACGAATTCTTAATTGCTCTTGCTTCGCTAATTTAAACATTTTGATTACTATAGTAAAGAATTCTTCACTGCTCTTTATTTGTAATCGTTTCATTTCTTTCTTTTGAACATGGTGAAAGATTCTTAACTGTCTTTCATCCCTTCAAACCCATTCCATCCACTTTAAATTTTAAGGATTGTTCTCTGTTTGGCTATCTTGCCCTGCAAAGCCAGCTTGTGTGTAGAATAGAAATCTAGTAAAGCCATCCTTTGACTCCATAGCCCAATGGCTTAAAAATATTCAACCTTGCCCTTAGTTGGCGAATTCCACCATTTTCAAACAAACTCTTGGATCTATAACTAGCCTAAAACCTTCTAAGAACAAAGATAAATTATAAAGAGAGAGCCCTCTCTGGATGCAGATTGGCTAGATTCTGCATCTAAAGGTTGGTTTGTGGTTACCTCGGGTATACTTTCCTTTTCCACAACTTCAAGGAAAACCTGAGTGATAACACCTCCTACGGTCTAAAACCGAATTTTAAAAAAGGAAAATTTTGTTTTATTTTAAACAAAAAATATATTAAAAAAATGGGCCGGCTGGCCATGACCCCCACTGGACACCCACGGCAACCATATTAAAGTTTGGGGGGCAGGTTGTCAACCCTGCCGCCCTCGCCATCAGATATGCCACATATATATGGGCCAGCGGGAATCGAACCCGCCCGGCCTCAAAGGCCAGCCCACTCCACGGGCGGCCTAATGTACCAGCACATAACAAATTCAAACAAACCAAGCCACCTTTATGGCCACAGATATATGTGCCAGCGGAGATCATGGGGTGGGCCGCCCAATGCGGGCCCGAACCCCCATCGTACCATACTTATGATAAGTTGTAATGAAGGTTTCAAAAAAAAGATATTCGCTATGGTTTAAAATATGACAGGTGCAGTTTTCAAAACTAAATCCGACTTTAAAAGGAGGGGTCGAGGTTTGACCACCTGACCTCCCCCCACCTATTTGGGATCTTAACCAACACAACAACAATGTCACTTGGTTAAATCCACCCACGAATTATTATATAAACTCAGATTTTCATAAGTGCGCTGAAGGCCATGGATGGAGCAGCAGAGTGCATGCATGGAGTTCGAAGTTTATTATTTTTTAATTGCAGGTGCAGTGGAACCATGAGCCAGAAAAGAGGCAGGCGGAACCTTGATTGAGCTCAAATTTCAAGAGGGCGAAATTTTGACTTTGTCCAAATGGGACAAATTTTATGTTGTTTCAGCACCACGAGTCTGATGGTATGCTCAGTTTCTGCATCTGAGTTTTCAAATTTTCAGCCACTTTTGGAAGTGGGTTATGCCGGTGTCAGATTTCCGCATGTGAGCAGTCATTTTCACCTTTTCTGACGCCACAAGATTGATGGTGTTTTCATATTCAGTTGCACAGCTGCTTAGTATTCAGAAAATGGTAGCATGAGGTATATGATGTGGATTCCATGTACTTCTTCATTTATTTCTCTTTGAGATGCATTATGTCTTGCAGATCCCTGTCGATACATGAGTTGTGGGATCTTGCTTTGTGTTGTTTTTGATCTACTTACAGCTATGAATTTGTGTCATGTATGAGTCTCTTTTATGCTACATTGGCAGAATGCTCATTTTCATATGTGTATTGTTGAGATCCCTTGTTTTCTAGGATTGGCGGGATACTCTTATTTACTACATGTCAGCTATGGTCATACTGATAGGAGTCTTTCTTTATGTATGAGAGTTCTGCAATGGAATATCTCTTAAAGAAGTCAAGCCACTCCTGCGTGAGGGCAATTTTTCCTTGTATGTCATAGGTAAACACATCCATGTACATCTTCTTCATACAACACATAATGTAGCGGCCTACACCATCTTGACACCGAGACCCGGAGATGTAGTCCCTCCTGGACGAACTCCGTCATCAAACGACGTGTTCTTATGATTGCTGATATTTTTCATTTATGTTCCTCTTATTTACAACTACAGTTGTTCATTTATGTTCTTTAACGTATTAATTAAACGCAATTCTAATTATCAGCCGAAGTAAAAGGTATTGGCTAAGGGTATCAAGATTTTACCCTGGATCAAGTGGTATCAGAGCAGGTATTCTTGCTGATTGGATTGCAGGGTGTGAACATTGGACGTTCACTGAGTTGATCCATGGAGAGTTTCAAGGGCATGTATGAAACCATGCTTAGGGTGTTCGAGAAAGCAGACATATTGTACGAGGCATATGAAAAACAAGCAGTAGAGAACGAAGAATTGAAGACCCTCCTACATAAAGAGAAGGAGGACAAAAAAACAGTTGCAGCTTCAGTTGCAATCCACAACAAAAGCGTGGGAAGATTGGAAGCACAACAATGAAATTCTACAAGCAGATCATGATGCCTTGAAGGCATTCCTACATGAAGAGAAGGAGGAGAAGCAGCAGTTGCAGCTTCAGTTGCAAGCCATGACAGAGGCGTGGGAAGATTTGAAACGCAACAACAAAACTCTTCAGAGAGATCATGATGCCTTAAAAGCATTCCTACAGAAAGAGAAGGAGGAGATGCAACAGATGTAGCTTCAGCTACAAGCCATGTCAGAGGTAGTGACGGAAGTGAAGCGCAACGAAGGCTTACAACAACTTTCTTCATCTGTTTTTCAATCAACACCTAAGGTAAACTGTGTTGATTTTTCTTCAGTTTCTTCACATGATATAATTTCAGTTGGAAGTGTGGAGATACCCATCACAAGTACCGGCATGAGGCTCCTCACTAAAATGGGGTACAGAGGAGGAGGACTTGGCATTCGTGGCCAAGGCATAACCAAACCATTGGAGGTTGTGCAACGACCTCGTTATGCAGGTTTTGGGTACACTGGCGAAGGATGTTCGAAGGACATCAAGGGAATGTAGAAATTTGAATAACTGATATGTTATCCACCGAGATTCTCCTGATCACACACTATTTTATCTTCATGCACAATACAGAATCTCTTCTACCATTGATCATCACATGCGGAAATAAAATCAATTGCATGCACACATTAAAGCCATAAAAATTCACACATATGAACACAGTATTTCATGGGAAAGATTAAAGCTGAAAACCCCCAACTATCTGTATATTATACATGCCATGGAGATCATGTAACAATCATAGTACAAAGCTCTTTGCAAGCTCTCATGCACTACCTCCCATGCTACACACTATCAAGCTAGATCTAGCAAAACTCATGCTCCAACCTTTAGCCACTTGATAGCCAACCTCAATTGCGTGTTTCAATGCTATGGGATGGTCTCTTTATATGGATAAACCACCTGAATTGAACTGCGCAATCCTCATTGATTACTCCACCTATCTGTGTGTTGCAAATAGTAACAGTATAGTCACAACTGATAGTTAACTTGCTCTTTCACCTATTTCTGCACTAGTCTCCACTGAAACTGTCCATGCACTGAAGTTAATTGATGTATTCTTTAGTTGATTTATGAGTTTATAATTAGTGAATTAATTAATAATTAATTCAAACCACTCTCACTAATTGTATCTATTAGCTAACTTGGATACAAAAAGCCCAACTATGTTTAGATTAGTTAAACTAAATACAACTCCACTAACTTCCTCAATCAACTCCACCAAACTCTGTCACATGAGTTCTAACTGAAGTCATCATGAAATAACTTCACTTAAACCCTAGGAAAAGCGTATTTCCTTCTGTCAGCTGCATGTGCCACATTCAGGCATCAAACTGAAGTGCTTCAAGAGAATAAGATAATGTTTATAGTCCAAATATTATTAAGAGCTAATAATATTCGACATATCTATTTTTAGACTGGCAATCTAAAAATAGATTCCGCCCAATATGTCTAAAAATAGAAATCCATCTATTTTTCCAACTTGACCAACCATCCATAAATAGCATCCCACAACTTATAGAATATGCTCCATATGTCTAAAAATAGACATAGTCTAAAAATAGACTTTGCGACAAAAATCACCTGTGTGGCCTCCACCTAGTTTAGGTGATCACTTTCCAACTAGGATCAGGAAAGATGTTTCAGGATGCCTCCTTCACTGTTTCTTGTTGCCATCTTCAACAGGGAAAACAAATAATGATGAAATCTCCAAGGAAGAGGAATGATAGGGACACTTCACCATCATTCCATGGCAGTACACGTTGCAGTGAAGGAACCGATGCGAGCTCCCATCATCCTGATCGCACCAGAGACCACCCCAGAAGGTATACTAAGTTTCATTATTCTAGAGTGCATTTTGACTATAAGAATTTTGATAACCACGGTCGTAAAATAGGGCATCATAAAACTTGTTATTTTTGTGGTTTAAATAACCATGTGATTTCTGAGTGCTAGAAGAGGATGGCAGCTCAAAGGAGGAAGAGGCATGAAAAGGCTTCTCCCCAACTAGAAAATAAATCAGTTAAACAGGTTTGGAGGAAAAAGAACTTTTGCACCCATTACAACCGAAGTGGCCACCAGAGAGCCACATGCTAGAAAATTCATCCAGAGCAGCGTCGTAAAGCCAAAGCACCCATGCATACACAAGTCGAAAGAGCTGATCGAAAAGCAAGTTCGCCACAGGGAAATGATCCACTCGTTTTAATAAATGAGAAGTGGTTCTTCTAGATTGTTTTTTCTAGAGATGTTAAGATTGTCATGGCCATGCTTGTAAGTCATTTGTCGCATTTTTATTATGAAATTGATGATGTGTTTCCATCACTCGTTTAAGCGACCATGATATTGTTTTTGGCCTTGTTTTATAAGTCGTGTGTTATATCTCTTTCATGTAAAAGTGATGATGTGTTGCCATCACTTTGAGATGCGACGATTATGTTTTGGTCATGTTTTATGAGTCGTCTGATGCATTTCTTTCATGTAAAAGTGATGAGGAGTTTTGCCATCACTTCAAAATGCGACGATGAGGTCTAGTCTTGTAATTTTGTTGAGGTATGATTTCCATTTTGCTGTAAACTTGACCACCGAGTGCATGTTATAAACTCGTGGCAAGTATGGAAATATCTGGGTCATTGTTGGTCACATTGAGAATGTAATGTTCGTTCCAGCTTTAGGCAGGTGTTGGCATTCTGATTCCGAAGGATGGAAGTGAAGGAGTCCTTAAGGGATGCACCTTTTCAGACATTTTCATTTCTGCAGTTGCAAGTGTTGGCTTTGCATCTTGATTCCGAAGTACATGAGGTGAAGGAGTCTTCAAGGGATGTGCCTTTTTAGACATTTGCATTTCAGCAGTTGTAGGTGTTGGCTTTGCATCTCGATTCTGAAGTATGTGAAGTGAAGGAGTCTTCAAGGGATGTGCCTTTTCAGAAATCTCATTGCAGCAGTTGCAGGTGTTGGCTTTACATATTGATTCTGAAGTACATGAGGTGAAGGAGTCTTCAAGGGATGTGCCTTTTCAGAAATTTTCATTTCTACAGTTGTAGATGATGGCTTTGCATCTTGATTCCAAAGTACGTCAGGTGAAGGAGTCATGTGGGGATGCGCCTTTCAACGACAGTTGCAGACAGTTGATGATAGGTAAAGCTTGATGCTTTTGGAGGACCAAAAGCTCCTCAGTGGGGAGGATTGGATCTAGGTGGATTAATCAGGTACAAGTACAAGTGGCCTGAGTAAAATGCTCAAAAATCAAAGTGTTCGAAAGACTCTCGAACCAATTCCATGTTGTAGATCTCGTCTTTCTGATTCCAACGACGCAGACGACACTCAATTCCGAGTCCGTATGAAGGAGTTAGGAGCGGTCAAATTTTTGGGTTGACTTGGTGACTGGGCAGCCTTAAGGAGGATGCAAATTGGACTTTTTCCAGCCATCGGATTCCGGCAAGCTTAGGCCAGATTTCGGGAAAATTTGTGGCCTATTTAAGTTGCCTCCTACGGTCTAAAACCGAATTTTAAAAAAGGCACATTTTGTTTTATTTTAAACAAAAAATATATTAAAAAAATGGGCTAGCGGGCCATGACCCCCGTCGGACACCCACGACAACCATATTAAAGTTTGGGGGGCGGGCTGTCAATCCCGCTGCCCCCGCCATCGGATATGCCACATATATATGGGTTAGCGGGAATCGAACCCGCCCGGCCTCAAAGGCCGGCCCACTCCACGGGCGGCCCAACGTACCAGGACATAACAAATTCAAACAAACCAAGCCACCTTTATGGCCACAGATATATGTGCCAGCGGAGATCATGGGGTGGGCCGCCCAATGCGGGCCCAAACCCCCATCGTACCAGACTTATGATAAGTTGTAACGAAGGTTTCAAAAAAAAGATATTCGCTATGGTTTAAAATATGACAGGCGCGGTTTTCAAAACTAAATCCGAATTTAAAAGGAGGGGTCGGGGTTTGACCACCCGACCTCCTCCCACCTATTTGGGATCTTAACCAACACACAAATGGTGGCACTTGGTTAAATCCGCCCACAAATTTTTATATAAACTCAGATTTTCATAAGTGCGTCGAAGGCCATGGATGGAGCAGCAGAGTGTGCGCACGGAGTTCAAAGTTTATTATTTTTTAATTGCAGGTGAAGTGGAACCATGAGCCAAAAAAGAGGCAGGAAAAACCTTGATTGAGCTCAACTTTCAGGAGGGAAAAATTTTGACTTTGTCCAAATGGGACAAATTTTATGTCGTTTCAGCACTACTCAGCGCCACGATTCTGATGGCGTGCTCAGTTTCTGCATCTGAGTTTTTGATTTTTCAGCCACTTTTGGAAGTGGGTTATGCTGGTGTCAGATTTCCGCATGTGAGCAGTCGTTTTCACCTTTTTTGACGCCACAAGATTGATGGTGTTTTCAAATTCAGCCGCACAGCTGCTCAGTCTTCAGCAAATAGAAGCATGGGGTATATGATGTGGATTCCATGTACTTCTTCATTTATTTCTCTTTGAGATGCATTATGTCTTGCAGATCCCGGTTGATACATGAGTTGTGGGATCTTGATTTGTGTTGTTTTGGATGTACTTACAGCTATGGATTTGTGTCATGTATGAGTCTCTTTTATGCTACATTGGAAGGATGCTCATTTTCATATGTGTATTGTTGAGATCCCTTGTTTTCCAGGATTGGCGAGATACTCTTATTTACTACATGTCAGCTATGGTCATACTGATAGGAGTCTTTCTTTATGTATGAAAGTTCTGCAGTGGAATATCTCTTAAAGAAGTCAAGCCACTCCTGCGTGAGGGCAATTTTTCCTTGTATGTCATAGGGAAACACATCCATGTACATCTTCTTCATACAACACATAATGCAGCGGCCTACACCATCTTGACACCGAGGCCCGGAGATGTAGGTTCTCCTGGACGAACTCCGTCAGAAAATGACGTGTTCTTATGATTGTTGATATTTTTCATTTATGTTCCTCTTATTTACAGCTACAGTTGTTCATTTATGTTCTTTAATGTCTTAATTAAACGCAATTCTAATTATCAGCCGAAGTAAAAGATCTTGGCTAAGGGTATCAAGATTTTACCCTGGATCATTGGTGAAGCCACTGGATGGTGTATGGTTGTGGGTGTGTTATGGTCGGTAGTCCTAGAAGCTTCACAACCTATGCTGAAATGAGGTTCTTTTGGCTCCCACTGTTGAAAATGAACTGTAGCGGAGAACCCTTCACCCACATCTATGAGTGTAAGAGGCGCTCCCCCTCCTCTAGATATTCAGGCTCATCCTTCTAGATCTTAGTGGTGGAAATGGTGGCCTTGGGCTCCACATCAATAATATGATTCCCTTTGTCATTCTCCTTATTGGGTTCTCACTAAAATTCAGATCAGGCATCTAATTCGGAAGTCTTAAGCTCGACTTCTTTTCTCAACACTCACTCACATTATGAGTGGAGCTCTTATGGAACTCACACCACTTCCCTGTGTCCTTATTTTTATTTTTGGTGTTGTTATTTTCTTATGGCTTTGATAGGTTTTCCTAGGTCGCCCTGCCTTGTCTTTTTCCTTTGTTTTTCGATTCGGGGTGTTGAAGTTTGCAACAAGAAATAATGAAATTGACATCCAGAAACAACATGAAAGCACCTACACTAAGTGTGGGACCAGGAGGTCCAAGCAGCACCTACACTAGGGTGGGACTAGGAGGTCCAAGCAGCACCTACACTAGTGTGGGATCATAGGTCTTAGAAGCACCTACACTGGTGTGGGATAAATTTGGTGCAGTGTCTATTTTAATTTTCCCTTAATTAGAATGGACAATAAAATGTAATCTAATCTCAAAATAAGTTGTAATAGTTAATTGATTTTGATAAAATAAGTTAACTCATGAATTTCGAGTTGAGGATAGTTGGTGAGGCATGCAGAGTAATTCTAGTTGTAACAGAGCTCGAAGTGCAGTGGTGCTTTAGTTAATGTTGGTTGTAATCGGTTTAACTCAGTTAAGTGAGTTAAAGTTGGTTGTGCTAGTTGTAAATGTTTGTTGCACTAGTGAGAGATCAAGTGAATTAAATATTATTTAATTCACAATCAGTGATCTAACATGAAACAAATGATTTACTATTATTAGTTGCATGCATGTCAGTCCCATTGGAGACCCAGTTGAGACAAAGGTTAAAGGGAAGTTAACTATCAATTGTGATATTAGCAGGCTGCCTAGATGTAGTTAAAATACCACAAGATGCCCATGATACTTAGCGTAGCTGATGAAGGCTAAAATTCTTAAAGAATAGGGATTGCATTCATTAGGAATTGTGTGAGAAAGGTAGGCTGAAGATAGGATGAGAATTGGCTAAGTGTTGGACCAATTTCGTGTTGACCAGTGTGAGACAATAAGCAGATTGCAGGAGATTCTTGTGATAAGAATTGCACTGTAATTGTTTCATGATTCCTTGTGGAATATAAAATTGTAATGTTCCAAAATTAGCATTAAGCTAATTTGAACATTAATTTTTCTCATGAAATCTAGGAGGTGAATAAAATGGGTGAGGAGACCAATGGGTAGGAACAAAATCCCTCATAGTGTGAAAGGGATCAATGGAGCAACTTTATTTTTCACCTTCCAGTGTGAAAAGGGGCAAATGCATGAGGACAAGGTCAAGTTTGACCAAGTCAACAGCGCTACCTAAGAGGGTGTGGCTTGATTAGGAAGACAGTGCACTTTGAGAGGGAGAAATATTCCTTGTGGAAGAAACCCTAATGTGTGGGGTCTAGGGCAAAGAGACATTCACTTGCGTAAAAGGAGGAAGAGGCAGCCATAGTGAGACATGTTTGAGTATTTTGATTATTGGTCTAGAAGACTATTTTCAGTCTCCAGCTGTTTAGCTGAGTTGCAGTGTTGTTTAGCACGAGGGATTCCTGCTTAGGATTTCCTCTCCTTCTTGAGAGGCCTCTTGAAGGATTGCACTTCATTTCTCCACATCTTGGCTCAAGGCCAAAGCCACTTCCTTCAGTCACTGCATTATTTCTGCTGAAGTATAACGTAGTGTTGCTGGGTGTTGCAGTGGAGGGTTCCACAGCACCATTCCTTGGCTCATATTTTAGAGGAGGGAGCTTCTATTCCTCGGGAAGGTTATTAAGGAAGGTTTCTGAGATGATTTTCATATCTTGGCATCATGCCAAGTATCTCCCATCATCAACAGCGCAGTCCCTTCTCCAAACTGCGTTATTTCAGTGTGTATCTGCAGTGGGGGTTTGCACCACTATCTTGGAGAGTGAAATCTTCAGGGATTGGATCAACCTTTCACCTAGAAGATCCATTGGATGAGATTCAACCATTAGTTGCAGCATCTTCAGCTATCTCCATCCATTTCTATTTTTTGAGTTGTAGCTACTACCCAGCAACTTCGACATTTCTGCAGATTTGCCATTTGTACTTATATTCTAGCCAATCCTTCTAAGGATTGTTGTATTGTTATTTTCAGGGGTTGATAGCTTGCTCCCACCACATTTCATGAGATGTTATTGCCATATAATTGTATTATCATTTTATATGTTGCAGTGTCTCCATTAAAATATGTTGATATAGCCTTCTGAAAATTCTGTGTAGCAGTGTTCTTCAGTTTCTAGTACATGTTCTGTTGAGGCTTCCATTGCCAAGCTTGAGCGATTAATTCCTCAAAGCATTATACTCTTTTGCTACTATATTATAAATTGGTTAGCTATTTTTATCTTCATGTGTTCATGGCTATAAAATAATGTTTTTATTCCATTGTATGCTCATACATTGTTTTAGTCCCTTCATTGGGAATTTCCGAAGACAATTAGGTGTGGGAGATCTGTTTAACCCACCTAGAGGGATTTCGTTTGAGCTACCTCTTGGATTTCAGACTTAGATACATTGCCCTAAGAGATCCAGGTCTTGGTTTCAAATCCTGTAGCAGCCATTTTTGGAAAATTCATTTTTTCAGTCATGCCTTGCTAGTTGTTCCAAATTTGGAATATTACAGTGGTATCAAAACAACTTTCTTGGCTCAGCCTGCGAGTATCAACCAGAGAGATCAGAAGATTGAAGAGGATGGGTTTTATCTCATCATATTTCAGATCCATGAAGAACCTCCCCAAGGAGGATAAGAAAATAGAAGAGGAAGTCCCCTGCACTTCCCATTCTCATCAAGAAGGAGACAGACAAATGAGCAGGAAAAAGACTCCATCTTTTGGAGGAGACGAAGGGGATAAGCTTAGAAAGCTTCTTCCTAAATCTATACACAATATTCATGAATATTTCAAGAATATAAGGAGGGAGATGTATGAAGAATCTCCAAAAGAGTTTGAATCTAAAGAAAACTCTAGATTGTCATATGAGAAGTGTGAACAAGTAGCCACACACTCTAACACAACGCAGTCACATGCTCAGGATTGCCGGAAGAGAGATGGAAAGAGGAGAAGAGGTTGTTATGAGGGAAACTCTTAGTGATTTCCTAAAGGATTATGAGTCTCAAACTCAGAAATTCCGAGATCATCTCAGTTTTTCAGAGTTTTTCAAGATCAAAGTGAAGGGAACAGAGCAGCAAGATAGATTTCATCTATCTACCTTTGAAGGTTCACCTGTATGTTCAACCAAAGTTTGGGTGGAGGAGTTACATACCTTCTTGCAGCAGCATCAAATTCTTGAAGATGAACCATCAAATTTGCAGCACTGCATATGAGAGGTAAGGCCTATGCCTGGTGGATCTTTGAATCCTTTTCTTTAAGAAATGTAAACATTACATCTTATGTAAGTTTCACTAAGGCCTTAGTGAAAAGATTTGATGGAAGGATTGATGAGACACACAAGGTGTATCTAAACAAGGAAAATCAAACAAAACCGTTGCATGAGAATGCAATTCCACTTCAGAAAACCATGAAGGAGGCTAAAAACTTGCACAATACCTTGCCAGAAAAAAGACTCTCATCTCACACCTTTGAGCAAGGGAGCATGGAGATCTCTTTTTCAAAGAGGGATCCAATCATTGGGAGGTTTCCCATTCATGTTGCAGAGATTGAGGGCAACAAAGTTGTCTCATCTAGAGATTATCTAGTGCCTCATGCAGAGGAAGGAGGAGCTCTTGCTCTAAGTAGAGGGATTCTTTCATCTTTTCAAGGAAGTCCCCAGGATCTCATGTGTGGAGATCAAGGCACAACTCATGTGCCATTTTTGAGGAGGTGTGGAACCATGGAGACACAAGGAGGAGGTAGGGAGAAGACCCAACATCATGAGATGAGGAGTACACATCCCTATTCATTTATGGAGGTTGTTACACCTAGGA
The DNA here is from genome assembly GCA_034641835.2 of Pinus albicaulis. Classification (NCBI taxonomy): domain Eukaryota; kingdom Viridiplantae; phylum Streptophyta; class Pinopsida; order Pinales; family Pinaceae; genus Pinus; species Pinus albicaulis. The sequence goes on from CM076577.1 coordinate 677,012,046, forward strand.
GGGAGACTGGATTACGCAGTGAGAGCTTGGGAAGGTTTGTACATTCATATATGCAGTCACCTTTTGATGATCATGTCTCATTTCATGGAGACATTTTGCCAGGGAGACCATTGGATCAGCGGAGGAGGATGGATGCTTCACCAGTTGAGGCACCACTCATTGCTTTCAGGAAGGTGGAGACCTTGGGAGAGCTGGATACAGCACTAAGAGTCTAGGGTAGACTCAAGGAGGAGAGAGGCATTCTCTCAACATCACTTTTACCCACTCACATTTCAGATTCTGCGCTGTGGCAGAAGCAGTAGGGGAAGGATAGCAGCCTTCTGTTGTCCTCTACAACAACCCCCCATTTCAACTTTCCGTTGTCAGGTCACAACAACCCCCATTTCATAATTTTTATTCACAATACCATAATAAGTAAACAGGACCTTTTACTTTTTTAATTGGTATCAATTTTGTATTATTCAAAAAGGTCCGAAAATGAAATTAAAAACATTACAAAAAACCTTTTTACAAACCAATAATGGCCTTGGGATATAAATAATTAAATCTTCTATCATTACGATAAAGCGATCGCAAGATCGCATATCGCAATGACAAAGGAGACATAACTTAAGGAACTTTTGGTTTGCTCCGAAGCGATATACCATGCATGCTTTTAAGCGATCGGCGATAGACCATGCGATATACCGGTTAAATGTTCCCGATGCGATGTGATATCTCTATCGGCGAATGAGGATTCCAAGAGATGCTAGTATAAGAAAAGCGTCTTTTCGTCCCGATGCGATGCGATAAAGCCAAAACACGAACTTCAAAAAAGTTGTTAAAACGGGGATATTACGATTAATTCGTATTAAAAGCCTTATCTTTATAATGGAGATTCACCTGCGCTCAACCGCCAAAACGGCCAAGGCACGCTTAAAACAAATCATTTCACCAATAAACGACGTGATGGACATTTAAATGATTGAAAGGTTTTTGCGGCCATTTAATGAAATAGTAAGTCTAAATCTTTTTACGGATTGGATCCATGGCAACCTTAAGTTAATTCTTCATCACGCATTAATCAATATATTTCGCCCGTATTTGGTTTTTACTGCCAATTATCTGTGTTACGCTTATTTTTACTCCTGTGCAGAATTCTTCCAAGCTGATAGATGCAAGCAAAATGGGAAGAAGTCCAAGAAAACTGCAAATGCTTCCGCTTCGCCAGCCATAGAACAAGCCATCACTGATCCAGGAAATAAAAAGAAAGGATTGATATCTGATACTACATGTTCAGGTCTTGGCAAAACTTCTTGGCAAAGTACCTATAATTTGATAGAAGCTGAAGAACCTGAAGTGACAACAGTAGAAGCCACAGTCGATACGACTCAAAAATCAGAAGGAACTTTAAAGGACTTAGCTGACTCTTTCCTTCATCGGATAGCAGCTCGGGAACAAATTCTCCCATATACGGATGTAGTAAGGTGGGAAATTGAGGAGCTCCCAATCACAGACATAACCTTCTGCACCAGAGATGGGAGAGTCTTCGGTTCATTTCAAGCTAATGATTTGAGGCAGATGTATCATTTGCCTGAGCCTGAGAAGAAGTACAACAAGGCATTTCTGGAGAAATTCCGAAATGAGAACGAAACTGAATCCGAACCCATTCGAAATTGGAGGCAGAATCCGACAAAACACAAGCATAAATCTTCCGGTATGTATTCTGTTGATTCTCTATGTTCTCCTTATTGTTATGCTGGGATAATGATGTGTAGATTATGGGGTTTGCACGACTCCTCTAATTTCACTGTAGAAATGGTTCCTTTAATGGAGGCAGCGTGTAATAGTGAAATTATGGATTGGGGAACTATACTGTCTGACAAATTAGCCACCGCAGTTCTTGATTTCAGAGGCAAGACTCGCATTTCTGAAAGGTTTATTTCCCCATTTTACTACAGTGCTTATATCCTGGACACCCTGTGTTTTAATTCTGAATTTCCCGTGCTCGGCTGGAGGTGGACTCCAAAAGAGCCCATGCCCATTCACATATACTATCAGAAATTGTGGAAAACCTCCCATAGGCACCATTTATACCAAATCTGCAATGGCTGCATGTTACCCATTCACTACTCTATTTTTTATAAACCTGCTCCCAAGATTTCCTACCAAGCAGGGATTGATTTAAATGGCTTAGGGAGATGGTTTGCTGAGGAAAAATTTACTTATATAAGAATTTTTGGTAGCCAAGCCAAGCCTCATGTTCTTCCTCTGTACATACCTGATAAACTGCTGGCAAGGGAGATAGCCTATCAGATTATTTCTGAGGGCGTTACACAAACTCTAAAGAGAAATAAGAAGCAGGTCTGGCCCTCTTTTCCTCTTAGATGTGGTGTCTACACTTTGAATGATCTCAAACATGCAGAGAAAGAAGCTATAAAGATGAAATCCTTAACTCTGGCAACTCTCCCTAATAGGCATTTTGATCCCGACAAAGTTGCCTATAATGCCCTTGAACAGGCCAAATTGGCGAAGTTTGATCATAAAGAGGATATGTTTGATGACCTGTTCTCCACAACCGAGTCAATGTCCCAAGTCAGATCGTTGGCCAGGATGAAATATCAAGATGAAGGGTTAGTTGAATTCGACAGACTTAGAGCACAGAGGTTGCAAACTCTGCCCCTAGATCTGTTAGCAACAAGCCCAGCAGCAGAATCAAGCGAGCCAGAACAACGACATACTAAAGAACCTCTAGTTGTGACAAATGGACAGGAGAAAGTGCAAGAGAAAACCCAGACAAACGAACAGGAACAGAGCATCATAAAAATAAATCAAGATACTCAAATTGACCCCGAATTGCTCCAGGAATGGCAGCAATTCGATTCAATTATCAACAATCCTGAAGGTTCAAAGGAAGCCCAAACATCAAGAGTAGCAGACACACAGGAGAATGTTTCAAAACAGATTCCAGATGAAACCAGCGGCCTACCCAGTTCTAAAGGAAAAGAGATAATTCCAAAGGACCCCTTCGACCAAGTTATTTTGCAAATAGAAGAAATTCCCCCCTTGGATGTCTTCTATAGCCCGAAACATAAAGCTGTGGTAAAACGACAAAGGAAGAGGAAAAGGACTGATCAGCCTTCCCTGTTTCCAGAATTAACAGTGACGGGCAATGTAGTTTGGAAGGAGGAATTTGATCCCTCTGAGGACTTAACAAAACTATCACAATATACTGGAGCCTATTCAGCAGCAACAATAGATAAGGCATCGGAGGTAAGTCTTTTATTAAAAACAAAAGACCAGGATATTCTCTTGTTACAAACGCAATTATCAGAAGCACGGCAAAAGGCAGAGTAGGCAGAACTGCAATTGTTAACACAACAGCAAACCAATAATCAATTAACTCAACAATTGCAGGAGGAAAGGCAGAGGATTGATCAGAGTGCAGTTCAGAAGCAAAAAGAGTTATCAGAGGCATTGGCACAACTCAAGACAGCAAATGAACAAATGCTGAAGATGAAAGATGAGCAGATTGCTCAAATATCAGCCCAGCTTGAGAAAACAAAGAATCTTCCACAGGTAGCTGAATTCAGGGCAGAGGCAGTACAAATAAACAAAGCATTATTAACACAGATAAAGTTGTTATGTCAACAAATCGCCCAGGCAGAACCTTTATGTGACTTAACAACATCTCTAAGTAATAAATCAGCCGATGCTATAGCAGACTTCGAGCAGGCCGATGAAACAGTCACCAATTATCTTGAGTGGCAAAGTACTGACGAAGGACAGTCAGCTAAATTGCCAAAGATCCTAGAATCACATAAAGAGATATTATTTATGGAATGGCAATCTCAGTTAAACAAAGCAGAGAGGGAAGTTTCCAGATGCAAATTAACCACAAGTAATTTGGTTGAATTGATTAATGACACTCTCTACTTATCTAACATGATTTCCCAATGTACTCCAGGTAAATTGACATCAGCTAAAACATTGGAACAGTCATGTTACTCAGAGCTGGAGAAAACTGGCAGATTAATTGCAGGAATTAACAGTTTGACATGGGACACCTATTGGATGTTCTTAGTCAAACCTTACAGCCAGAGAGCCGCCCTCAAATGCCTCTCAGATGCAATCGGATGCATCATTCTTGAAATGCAGGCGGCCACCTATGATACCCAACTCAATTCTCGCCTTAACCGACCACCAGAAGCGGAGCCGATGCTTGCAATTTGCCAGCTCAGAATTAGAGATGAACAGCCTAAGTGATGATTCATACCGCCAACTGCCAGATTGCCATGAAGGAGATATTCAAGATCGTATGATACCAATTAAGTAGGATTTTTCAGTTTCATAGATATTTAGATAGAATTAGTATTTATAGACCCTTTCATGCATTTAGAAAGGGTCGTAAAGTTTTGTATATGACTTAAAACCTGAAGTTGCACTATTGTACTTCAGGCGTATTCTTTTATAAAACTGGACCAATTATTCTAATTTTGACAAAGAAGCTTTTATGCAAATGTGCACTACTGTCTTTGTGTGAAAGTATTTTTGTGTTGAAAGAAGAATCTCAAATAGCGATTGATATCGGGGAATGACTTGCAGCTCATATGGTACTATTATCTATGTCTGAATCCATTCTTTTTATATAAATTTTTGTTTGATTACTTTTGCTATTATTGAATATATGTATGTGTTTTAACAGTATTTCTGTATTCCTTCCACTATTGGATGTTTATGGTATGCTTTTCAATCATATATGCTTTTAATGATATAAATTGAGATAAGTGTAATAATATTTTATCAATTACTTCATTCAACTAATTGAATGAAGTAATTATTATTTAAATGAATATCTTTGTTTATTGAATAGTGTCATCTATATGCCTATTGACAAACATTGATCATCAAACGTTGCACTTAAGAATAGAAACTTCCCGGGATATAATAGTCATTTATATTTGTTGTTTATAGATTAAATACTCCATCTAATACCACTTATTATCACTCATTCACCCATTTCTATTCTTTATCGGGAAACTGGTCCCATCATATCCAGTCGGAGCCACTATTCCAAACGGAAAAGGAGCTGTCTTAAGGTCCGGACCGGGTGGTTATCCCCCAATGTTGTTGCAGCGATTTTCGAGGCATCAACATTTTTGGCACTAGAAGGAGGGCCATCAACTGTGAATGGCAAGCAAACCCAAATCTGTAAACCATTCTAAGAGTAATTCTCCCTCCACATCACCTCGTACTTCCCAATTGCATGCTGATTATTCAGCATCCAAGCAAGAAGAACAGGTATCCACTATCACTGCTCAAACCCACCATACTTCAGAACAATTAAGTCTTGAATCCCCTGAAGTTCAGTCTCTCATCCATAAACTTCAGAGTTTCTCGATTTCACCACAGAAATCTGAGCTATCTCAAAGCAGTGAGACTTCGCAATTCAACCTACCTCACCCTCTCACTAGACTTCAGAGTGAAAAGCTCGGTATTGAACCTACTGAATTCCCTTTACCTAAAAGGAAAAGGGCAAAGAAAAATACTGAAGATTCTGACAATGAAGCACTTTCATCCACATCCTCCATCTCATCTTCCCCAGTGCGAAGTCAACCATCCACTCCCTCATTACATATTGTTGTTCATCAGGAACTTGGAACTTCAACATCTCAAACTGCTCACTCCTCAACATCGATTCCTTCCCAAACATCTGGAATTTCAACAACAGTATCATCCACCACTGGTATTACAATGGCAGATCCATGGACCAGACCTGGTGCTGTCAATATGCCCGCACCATTACATGCATTACCAGATGCTCCTGAAAAATGGCTACCCAAGTTTAATCCAGAAAATGGAACCCAAGCTGAGGAACATATCAATAACTTCATGTTAGCAGTTAATTTGAAGGGAGTAACCGAGCAAGATGTCGTTGTTAGGCTTTTTCCTTATACATTGCAAGGATCAGCAGGATCCTGGTATTTTTCCCTGCCTTCTGATTCTATTACCAGTTGGGACATTTGCCAAGAAAAGTTTCTCACTAAGTATGGAGACGATAGATCTTTAGCTACACTAATAAATGATCTCTCCAATCTTAGGATAGAGCATAGGGAACCCATTAAAGAATTTAATGCTCGTTTCAATAAACTTCTGAATAAAATCCCAATGACTTCCAAACCAAGTGAACAAATCAGAAGTGAGTGGTATATTACTGCCCTACCTGCCAATATAGCTATTTTTGTAGACAGGGCTGCAAAACCAACACTTGCTGAAAACATGAAAGAAGCACTTGCTGTGGAAAAACGTATTAATGCTCTAGAAAAGAAAGCGGCTCTTGAGGAAAGAAAAACCAAAAAAGTTTCATTCAAAGAAGACTCAAAGAAGAAAATCTCGAAAGATCCATATGATATGGAAGGCCTTCAAAAGGTCCTCAAGACTATGTCAAATGAAATGATTGAAATCAAGAAACAAGTCACTGAAACTTCAACCAAAAGGCCCTTTAAGAATTATAAGAAAACCGAATCAAAACCACCAAATATCATATCTTATACAGATTCAGATCAAGAAGAAGAAGAAGAGGAAACAATCTCACTAACTGATAATGAAGAGGAAATTGTTGAATGCCATGGCATGTGGGATTTCATACTGCCCAACTCCGATACAGATAATGATGAAGAAGCTTTACCTGTCTCTACTAGGAGTAAAGGTACTTCCGAACCTGTTCAGACAACTTCAAAGAAACAGAGTGCAGGTGCTGCTACAACAAAGGAAAAAGTACCTACAAAGAAATCACCTGCAGCAGTCCCCCAAAACCTACCTTCAACTTCAAGTACTCCTTCAACATCCAAAACATTAGTAGTATCTGATTCAATGGATTACAATATTGTTGATGATATGAAGAAAACTAAGGCAAACATTACTATGTTTGAACTTAGCAAATTAAAACATCAGCAGAAATTGCTTCTCAAAGAATTGAATGCTGTTCCCTGTTCACCTCTTCCCAGTGCTAAAGCTGCAAATGATTCTGGTCAACCACCTTCTGGTATGATAGAAGCTACTAATTCAGTCCTGATTGGGGATAGATCAAATTCTCATACTCCACCCTTCCTTTTGACTTTTGAGATTTACAACAGAAACCTACACAATTGTTTGATTGACTCAGGGGCATCGTCCAATATAATGCCAGCTTCAGTTTGTTCCAAGCTGAACATAGAACCCCAAAAGTCTTCCATACACATTGTACAGTTAGACAGAACCAAGGTCCAGGTTTTAGGAGAGATTAACTCTGTAACTATCAGGTTAGCAGCTGATCCACGAGTAGTTCAACGAATTGATATCTTAATAGCTGATATACCTGAATTTTATGGGTTGATTTTGAGTAGGGATTGGTCTGAAAAGCTCCACGGGTATATTTCTACCGATTGGTCTCACATGTGGTTACCCTATAGGGGAAAGCCAAATCAAATAAAAATCAATCGAGAGAAACACATGACCCATACTGTAACAAATTTTGAACAGGAAAATCAACCAATTGCATTTAATAACAACATCTTGGGAAATTATTCATCAGAGTCATTTTTTGGAAATCTCACTGCCCAACCATCCCCTTTCTCAGTAAACAGTTTAACATCACAGATTGAAAACTATTCACAAACTGATAGGTCTAGATGTTTTAGTGATACTGGGGAAACTGTAAATAAGATTGTGAATACTTCTTTATTTTGGTCTTTATATTTTGATGGCTCCAAATCTAACGAAGGTTCAGGAGCAGGATGTATCTTGGTTAGCCCACAAGGAGAAAAAACAATGTTGTCCTGTAGGTTAGAATTTGAATGCACAAACAATACAGCCGAGTATGAAGCCTTAATCCAAGGTCTGTATAAAGCAATTGGCCTTAAAGTGCAATATTTGAAGGTATTCAGTGATTCTGAAATCATTGTCAAACAAGTGAGAAATACAATTCACTGTCTTTCAAATCACCTCAAACATTATCAATCGCTGGTACAAGAACTCACCACGCACTTTTCTGCATTCAATATTTCTTCTATCCCTAGGTCTCAAAATTCAGCAGCAGACTTGCTAGCCAATGTTGCCTCCAGACTCATACCTTCCGAAGATTATAGCCCGGATAGATTTTCAATAGAATTACTTTTTAGGCCATCAATTCCTGACAATGTCACTAATTGGAGAGTGTTTAATCACGATGAAGACATTTTACAATTTTTAACTTCAGAAAAGTCCTATGATGACCAGATCATTGAAGAAAGCGAACATGACCTTCAAATGAGAGGTAAATCCGAGGAAAATTCAATTCCAAAGCCTGTGGTGAAGCTTGAGGATCTTTATGATATTAAAGACAGATTCAAACCTGTAACTAATCCAAAGCTCCAAAGCTCTACTTTAAGATTTGAATTGATAAACCTTGGTACTGAACAAAATCCTCAAAATGTTAATCTAGGATTAGGACTTTCTGTAGAAGAAAAAGAAGCATTCATTAAACTCTTAAAGAAACATAAACATGTTTTTGCTTGGAAATATGATGATCTAAAGACATATGATACAACTATTATCCAGCATACCATTCCAATGCTTCCCGATCAGAAACCAGTTCAGCAGAAATTAAGGAAAATACATCCGAACTTAGAGAGTCAAATAAAATCCGAACTCAATAAACTCTTGAAAGCTAAGATCATTTTTCCCGTTCGACACTCAAACTGGGTCTCTAATATGGTGCCTGTCAGAAAGAAAAATGGCGACATTAGGATTTGTATAGATTTCAGAAATCTGAATAAAGCAAGCCATAAAGATAACTTCCCATTACCTACTATGGAGCAGATACTCCAATCAGTAGCAGGCTCTGAATTAATGTCCTTTTTAGATGGTTTTTCAGGATAAAACCAAGTTTTGGTTCATCCTGATGACAGACTTAAAACTACATTCAGAACAAAATGGGGAACTTATGCTTATCAGAAAATGCCTTTCGGACTTATTAATGCAGGGGCCACATTCCAAAGAGCAATGGATATCGCTTTCAAAGGATTGATTAATAAAACAATAGTTGTCTACCTAGATGATATTACTGTATTTTCTAAAAAGAGATCCAATCATTTGTGTGACTTAAATCAAATTTTTCAACGCTGCAAAAGATATGGTATCTCACTCAATCCTAAAAAATCCTTCTTCGCTCTTGATCAAGGAAAGCTCCTGGGTTTTATTGTTTCCAAAGATGGTATTTATATTGATCCTGACAGGATTAAAGAAATTTCTGAAATCCCATTTCCTCATAACAAAAAATCCATGCAGTCTTTTTTAGGTCAGATCAACTTTGTCAAAAGATTTGTTCCTGATTTTTCTCATATCATTTTACCATTACAAAGCATGATTAAGAAAAATTCAGTGTTTAAATGGGGATCTGTGGAAAAAGAAGCATTTGATTTAATCAAACAATCAATAATCAATGCCCCCGCTCTAAACACTCCTAATTTTTCTAATCATTTCACATTGTATACTATCGCATCCGTTTCATCTTATGCAGCAGTACTCACTCAGATTAATGATCATGACCTTGAAGCACCGATTTCATTTTTTAGTTCAAATTTCTAGGGTGCAGAACTAAATTACTCCGAAGTTGAAAAACAAGCCTTTGCTGTATACAAAGCCATTAAACACTATAGGCCCTTCCTTTCAAAAGCTCATACAAAGGTTATAGTTCCTTTTTCTGCAGTAAGACAATTACTGATCCAAAGGGAATTAGGTGAAAAAAGGGCCAATTGGGTTACAGCACTTCAAGAGTATGACTTGGAAATCAAGCCAGAAAAGATTGTGAGGGGTCAAGGTTTTTGCAGATTGTTAGCAGGAGCATCCAACATTCCAGAATCAGGTGATACAGAACATATGGAAGAAATCAATCAGATAAGTATTACCAATTCTGAATCTCAATATGCAGATTTAATCTTTTATTTGAAAAATGGATATGCACCTCCTAATCTGTCTTATAAAAACAAACGAGCTATTAGATTAAAAGCAAAAAACTTCATAATCATTGATGATGTACTTTTTAAACAAAACTATGATTCATTTTTATTAAGATGCCTAGAAAAACCTGAAGCACAAAAGGTTTTGCAGGAGCTACATGATGGACCAGCTGGAGGACATTTTGGAGCTGACACAACAGCTCACAAAATCATTCATGCTGGATATTATTGGCCCACTTTATTCAGAGATACTCACGAATATGTAAGGAAATGTCAAAGTTGTCAAACCTCCAGTGGAAGCCAAAGAAAAGCAGCTTTCCCTTTGCAACCAGTCAACATTGAGCAACCTTTTGAACAATGGGGATTAGATATCGTTGGGGAAATTTCTCCTCAGTCTTCTAAACAGCATAAGTATATCCTTACTGCTACTGATTACTTCACCAAGTGGGTTGAAGCAATTCCGTTAAAAACAACAAACTCTGAAGGAATTATAGAATTTATAGATCAATTCATCATTACCAGGTTTGGTGTCCCGAATGCTCTTGTTTTTTATAATGCATCTTATTTCTCTGGTAATTCCATGTTTGAGTTTGCTATTAAAAGAGGTTTTAAACTAAAATATTCTGCAAATTATTATCCCCAGGGTAATGGTCTAGCAGAATCTACCAATAAAAATCTCCTTAAAATTATTAAGCGAACTATTGAACAGAATCATAAAAATTGGCATAAATCTTTAATATTCGCACTATGGGCAGATAGAATAACACAGAAGGCCTCCATAGGTACTTCTCCATTCAATCTTGTATATGGGAAAGAAGCAATACTACCAACCAATCTAGCACTTCCTTCTTTTGCCTTAGTACAGTTTATTGAAGAAAGCCCCTCTTCTTATATCCAACTTAGACATGATCAAATTTTAAAATTAGAAGAAGAAAGAGAAAAGGCTAAAATTACTCATGCAAAACATCAGCAGATAATCAAAAAATCATTTGATTCAGCTTCATCTAGTTCTAAACAGTTGCAGGTTGGTGATCTAGTTCTGAAATGGGATAAAGCCCATGAGGATAAAGGTAAACATACCAAGTTCCAAAAGATGTGGCTTGGACCGTTTCAGATCAATGAGAAGATAGGCCATTCGACATTCATGTTACAATATCTAACAGGAAATAAGGATTCTCTTCCTGTTAATGGCCTCATCTTAAAGAAATTCTTCAATTGAGAAGGTATTTCCTTCTCCTTTAGTTTTAACTAGGATTTATTTTTTTAGGATCATTAGGAAATAAAGTTGTAAGGTATCTTCTATTTGACCTTTGCTGTATTTAAAAGTTGCTCAAAAGAAAAAATTGTTGATATTTACTTTTAAATAAATAGAAGTCTTGAACAAGAGGAACAATTTCTAGGAAACTAGGTATAATTGCATTCTGAAGCCACTCTTCAATTTTTGACAACTCTTCTCAAAGTTTAGAAGTATTGAAAATCATTTTATGTTTTAAATTGGTCAACAAAAAGGTTATCAATATCAAAACAGAAACTAATCCAATTTCAGCATCTTCAACTCTTACCCTGTCATCCATCTACTCTTAAGGAGAAAATTGTCCATCCCATTCACCAAAGTTTATGATTACTCAGAGTGTAATTCTAAAATTTTGATATAAAAGATAAGAGGTCTTATTACAAGCCTGCTTACCATGATCATAGGGAAATATTTTAACCGACATTACCAATACTGCATACCAAAACAGGGTAATGGCTTAGAATTATAAGACAAGGGGTCTCATCACGAGCCAGCTTGTTCGGTTAGATTACTACTAGTGAATGGCATTGTCAAAAAGCTGGCCACCAAACCAGGACAATGGCTTTTATCTTAGAAATAACATAAAAAAATAAAAGGAATACAAAATATGAAAGTATATTTTGAATTCATTCTGTTAATCATACTCTCAAATGGATGGGATAATGGACAATAACATGGTTAAAAGGTATCCCTGTCGAAACTATGAACGTTTGCTGGCAGCAGAGGCTCTACCTATGACAGATAAGTTAACCAAAAAGCTGCTTTGGAAAGGTTTTCTGTTTTATCATTATAAACCAATAAAGGCCTATTAAAAACTTAGAATGTATCTAATTTTAAACAAAGAGAGGAAATTAGCAAGAAATAGTTTCATATTATTTGGAATGCATATATACTTAGTTATATTAGAATTTTCCTTTTTGATTGAAACTCTATTTTGAAAAAGTTTAAGTATTTTCATACTTTTCAGAGATAACTGTTTCTTCCAGCGAATCGCCAATTGTTGTCCTCTACAACAACCCCCCATTTCATATAATTTTTATTCACAATACCATAATATGAAATGGGACCCTTTTACTTTTTAATTGGTATCAATTTTGTATTATTTTGGAAAAGGTCCGAACATGAAATAAAGAACATTACAAGAAACCTTTTCCATATACAAACCAATAATGACCTTGGGATATAAACAATTAAATCTTTTATCATTGCGATAAAGCGATCGCAAGATCGCATATCGCAATGACAGAGGAGACAGAACTTATGGAAACATTGGTTGGCACCGATGCGATAACACGCAATCGGCGATCGGCAATACATGCATGCTTTAACAAAGAGCCCCGGTCAATGCTCCCGATGTGATGCGATATCGCTATCGGCGATCGAAGATTCTAAGAGATGCTAACCTAAGAAAAGCGTCGTTTCGTCCCGATGCGATGCGATAAAGCAAAAACACGAACTTCGAAAAAGCTGTTAAAACGGGGATATTACGATTAATTCGTATTAAAAGCCTTATCTTTATAATGAATATTCACCTGCGCTCAACCGCCAAAATGGCCAAGGCACGCTTAAACAAATCATTTCACCAATAAACGACGTAATGGATATTTAAATGATTGACGGGTTTTTGCGGCCATTTAATGAAATATTAAGTTTAAAATCTTTTTCAGATTGAATCCATGGCAACATTAAGTTGATTCTTCATCACGCAATATATTTCCCCCGTGTTTGGTTTTTACTATCAATTCTCTGCGTTATGCTCATTTTTCTCCTGTGCAGAATTCTAAGCTGATAGATGCAAGCAAAATGGGGAAGAAGTCCAAGAAAACTGCAAACGCTTCCGCCTCGCCAGTTATAGAGCAAGCCATCACTGATCAGGGAAACAAAAAGAAAGAATTGATATCCGATACTACATGTTCTGGTCTTGGCAAAACTTCTTGGCAAAGTACCTATAATTTGATAGAAGCTGAAGAACCCGAAGCAACAACAGTAGAAGCCACAGTCGATACCACTCAGAAATCTGAAGGTACTTTAAAGGACTTAGCTAACTCTTTCCTTCATCGAATAGCAGCTCGGGAACAAATTCTCCCATACACGGATGTAGTAAGGTGGGCAATTGAGGAACTCCCAATCACGGACAGAACCTTCTGCACCAGAGATGGGAGAGTCTTCGGTTCATTCCAAGCTAATGATTTGAGGCAGATGTATCATTTGCCCGAGCCTGAGAAGAAGTACAACAAAGCATTTCTGGAGAAATTCCGAAGTGAGAACGAAACTGAATCCGAACCCATTCGAAATTGGAGGCAGAATCCGGCAAAACACAAGCATAAGTCTTCCGGTATGTATTCTGTTGATTCTCTATGTTCGCCTTACTGCTATGCTGGAATAATGATGTGGAGATTATGGGGTTTACATGACTCCTCTAATTTCACTATAGAAATGGTTCCTTTAATGGAGGCAGCGTGCAATAGTGAAATTATGGATTGGGGAACTATACTGTCTGACAAATTAGCCACCGCAGTTCTTGATTTCAGAGGCAAGAATCGCATTTCTGAAAGGTTTATTTCCCCATTTTACTACAGTGCTTATATCCTGGACACCCTGTGTTTTAATTCTAAATTTCCCGTGCTCGGCTGGAGGTGGAATCCAAAAGATCCCATGCCCATTCACATATACTATCAGAAATTGTGGAAAACCTCCCATAGGCACCATTTATACCAAATCTGCAATGGCTTCATGTTACCCATTCATTACTCTATTTTTGATAAACTTGCTCCCAAGATTTCCTACCAAGCAGGGATTGATTTAACTGGCTTAGGGAGATGGTTTGCTGAGGAAAAATTTACTTATATAAGAATTTTTGGTAGCCAAGCCAAGCCTCACGTTCTTCCTCTGTACATACCTGATAAACTGTTGGCAAGGGAGATAGCCTATCAGATTATTTCCGAGGGTGTAACACAAACTTTAAAGAGAAATAAGAAGCAGGTTTGGCCCTCTTTTCCTCTTAGATGTGGTGTCTACACTTTGAATGATCTCAAACATGCAGAGAAAGAAGCTATAAAGATGAAATCCTTAACTCTGGCAACTCTCCCTAATAGGCATTTTGATCCCGACAAAGTGGCCTACAATACCCTTGAACAGGCCAAATTGGCGAAGTTTGATCATAAAGAGGATATGTTTGATGACCTGTTCTCCACAACCGAGTCAATGTCCCAAGTTAGATCGTTGGCCAGGATGAAATATCAAGATGAAGGGTTAGTTGAATTCGACAGACTTAGAGCACAGAGGTTGCAAACTCTGCCCCTAGATCTGTTAGCAACAAGCCCAGCAGCAGGATCAAGCGAGCCAGAACAACGACATACTAAGGAACCTCTGGTTGTGACAAATGGACAGGAGAAAGTGCAAGAGAAAACCCAGACGAGAGAACAGGAACAGAGCACCATAAAGATAAATCAAGATACTCAAATTGATCCCGAATTGCTCCAGGAATGGCAGCAATTCGATTCAATTATCAACAATCCTGAAGGTTCAAAGGAAGCTCAAACATCAAGAGTAGCAGACACACAGGAGACCATTTCAGAACAAGTTCCAGGTGAAACCAGCGGCCTACCCAGTTCTAAAGGAAAAGAGATAATCCCAAAGGACCCCTCCGATCAAGTTATTTTGCAGATAGAAGAAATTCCCCCCTTAGATGTCTTCTATAGCCCGAAACACAAAGCTGTGGTAAAACGACAAAGGAAGAGGAAAAGGACTGATCAGCCTTCCCTGTTCCCAGAATTAACAGTGACGGGCAATGTAGTTTGGAAGGAGGAATTTGACCCCTCTGAGGACCTAACAAAACTATCACAATTTGCTGGAGCCTACTCGGCAGCAACAATAGATAAGGCATCAGAGGTAAGTCTTTTATTAAAAACAAAAGACCAGGATATTTTCTCATTACAAGCGCAACTATCAGAAGCACGGCAGAAGGCAGAGCAGGCAGAACTGCAATTGTTAACACAACAACAAACCAATAATCAATTAACTCAACAATTGCAGGAAGAAAAGCAGAGAATTGATCAGAGTGCAGTCCAGAAGAAAAAAGAGTTATCTGAGGCATTGGCACAACTCAAGACAGCAAATGAACAAATGCTGAAGATAAAAGATGAGCAGATTGCTCAACTATCAGCCCAGCTTGAGAAAACAAAGAATCTTCCACAGGTAGCTGAATTCAGGGCAGAGGCAGTACAAATAAACAAAGCATTGTTAACACAGATGAAGTTGTTATGTCAACAAATCGCCCAGGCAGAACCTTTATGTGACTCAACAATATCTCTAAGTGATAAATCGGCTGATGCTAGAACAGACTTCGAGCAGGCCGATGAGACATTGACCAATTATCTTGAGTGGCAAGGTACTGAGGAAGGACAGTCAGCAAAATTGCCAAAGATCCTAGAATCACATAAAGAGATATTATTTATGGAATGGCAATCCCAGTTAATGAAAGCAGAGAGGGCAGTTTCCAGATGCAAATTAACCACAATTAATTTGGTTGAATTGATTAATGACACTCTCTACTTATCTAACATGATTTCCCAATGTACCCCAGGTAAATTGACATCAGCTAAAACATTGGAACAGTCATGTTACTCAGAGCTGGAGAAAACTGGCAGATTAATTGCAGGAATTAACAGTTTGACATGGGACACCTATTGGATGTTCTTAGTTAAACCTTACAGCCAGAGAGCCGCCCTCAAATGCCTCTCAGATGCAATCGGATGCATCATTCCTGAAATGCAGGACGCCACCTATGATGCCCAACTCAATTCTCGCCTTAACCGACCACCAGAAGCGGAGCCGATGCTTGCAATTTGCCAGCTCAGAATTAGAGATGAACAGCCTAAGTGATGATTCATACCGCCGACTGCCAGATTGCCATGAAGGAGATATTCAAGATCGTATGATACCAATTAAGTAGGATTTTTCAGTTTCATAGATATTTAGATAGAATTAGTATTTATAGACCCTTTCATGCATTTAGAAAGGGTCGTAAAGTTTTGTATATGACTTAAAATCTGAAGTTGCACTACTGTACTTCAGGTGTATTCTTTTATAAAACTCGACCAATTATTCTAATTTTGATAAGAAAGCTTTTATGCAAATGTGCACTACTGTCTTTGTGTGAAAGTATTTTTGCGTTGAAAGAAGAATCTCAAATAGCGATTGATATTGGGGAATGACTGCAGCTCATATGGTACTATTATCTATGTCTGAATCCATTCTTTTTTATATAAATTGTTGTTTGGTTACTTTTGCTATTATTGGATATATGTATGTGTTTTAACAGTATTTCTGTATTCCTTCCATTATTGGATGTTTATGGTATGCTTTTCTTTCAATCATATATATGTCAATGATATAAATTGAGATAAGTGTAATAATATTTTATCAATTACTTCATTCAACTAATTGAATGAAGTAATTATTATTTAAATGAATATCTTTGTTTATTGAATAGTGTCATCTATATGCCTATTGATAAACATTGATCATCAAACGTTGCACTTAAGAATAGAAACTTCCCGGGATATAATAGTCATTTATATTTGTCGTTTATAGATTAAATACTCCATCTAATACCACTTATTATCACTCATTCACCCATTTCTATTCTTTATCGGGAAACTGGTCCCATCATATCCAGTCGGAGCCACTATTCCAAACGGAAAAGGAGCTGTCTTAAGGTCCAGACCGGGTGGTTATCCCCCAATGTTGTTGCAGCGATTTTCGAGGCATCAACACCTTCCAATTTGCATCTTTGACATGGGAGATGTCAAAGAGGAGGATGACCATATGACAGATGCTCTTCATGATAGTTGATCAATGCTATCACTATGGAGGATAGATCCATATTGGAGCTCCCAGTTGTTGGTGGAGTATTCCAAGGATCTTCATGCTTGTAGGATATTGGATGGCCAGTTTCATGAGGAGGTGTATTCAGTCAAAGATGGGGTCATCTTTAATCATGGTAGGATATTCTTATCTAGACCTTCCAAGCTCAAGGAGAAGTTGCTACAAGTAGCTCATGAGGATTTCTTTTTCAGCCCCACTTGTACTATGAGAGCATACCACACCATCATGGAGGGGTATTTTTGGAAGGGTTTTGAGGAGGAGATATATCAGCATATGATGAGATGCATAGATCATGTGGAGATGGAGGAGAGACATAACTCTTTGGAAGAGTTAGCATAGCCACCTCTTTTCTCTTTGAGGATGAGAGGAGACTCATTTATGAACCACTCCCTTGGTATGAGCAGAAGATATGGTAAGGGTATTCATTTTTGTTTACATGATTATTTGTATAATGTATATATGCATCCCTTAACCATATATGTGCAGGATGATGCTCTAAGGAGGAGCATTCTGTTTTCTAGACCTCATGGTTTAGTTGAGGCCATAAGCATGATTGATGGCCATTCCCTAGGAGGAATTGGGGAAGAGAGATATTATGGAGGACATGCTCATTGTACACCTTGCATTATTTATTTCCTCCACAGTTATGAGGAGATTGGAGCAGCAAGCAAGTGGTTGAGAAGCCACACATTTTATCAGTCTCTGTTGTAGTTGAGAGTCAAGTTGCATTGGTTGCACTTGAGGGACCATTGTCCTTCTCATTTGTTACATATGGCAGCAAGAATGATTCTCATTTTTGCTCCCTATGGTTCTATTGTTTCTGTCTTAATGAGGAGCAGGTTGGGGAGAGAGACACATTCGATGGATGTGTCCTTTGAGGGAGAATTTCCTCACACTTTTTGCACTACATGTTCTAATGGGAGCATGGGAGATGGTATGGCCACTAGAGAAACACATTTGTCTCTATATGAGGTGAGCCATATGACAGATATGATTCCATATTATGATGACTTCCAACTCATCATATATGGGGATGTTTGGGCCAGCATGATTTGCAGCGTTGGAGGAGAGATCTTTGGAGATCTAGTCCTCATATGGCCACTTGAGGGCAACCTTATTGCAGCCCAGTATCAACAGACACTCTACACTTATCTTAAGTGGAGAGGAGGATAGCGTGGGGTAGACTATTTTGTCTACCATGTGCAGATTTTCATCCCACCTACTTTGCTGGTGCCAAAGGTGGATGACTATTTTCAGGAGTTGCCTAGTTGGGAGGTGACTCATTTTGCATGGATAATAGCTTGGGGATGGATGAAACATATGGGATAGATAATTCCCATTATATTTCAGATCCCATTCCTCAAGGGGACCTCTAGAAATCACTTTGATATCCTCTTGAGTATTTCACCTTTACATAATGATGGCTTGATAGCTAACTTGCATGTTGAGGAGGAGCAATGTGGAGGCTTGACTGATGAGATAGCATCACTTCACTTGGAGGAGATCATCATACATGGATGCTATAGGGAGAGGAGGAGAAAATACTCAGTCTATCCTTGCACTTGCTTGAGGACAAGAAATCTTTGAGAGGGGAGGACTGTAATGTTCCAAAATTAGCATTAAGCTAATTTGAACATTATTTTTTCTCATGACATCTAGGAGGTGAATAAAATGGGTGAGGAGACCCATGAGTAGGAATAAAATCCCTCATATTGTGAAAGGGATCAATGGAGTAGCTTTATTTTGCACCTTATAGTGTGAAAAGGGGCAAATGCATGAAGAAAAGGTCAAGTTTGACCAAGTCAACAGCGCTGCCTAAGAGGGTATGGCTTGCTTAGGAAGACAATGTAGTTTGAGAGGGAGAAATATTCCTTGTGGAAGAAACCCTAATGTGTGGGGTCCAGGACAAAAATACATTCACTTGCATAAAATGAGGAAGAGGCAGCCATAGTGAGACATGTTTTGAGTATTTTGATTATTGGTCTAGAAGACTATTTGCAGTCTCTGACTATTTAGCTGAGTCGCAGTGCTATTTAGCATGAGGGATTCCTGTTTAGGGCTTCATCTCCTTCTTGAGAGGCCTCTTGAAGGATTTCACTTCATTTCTCTACATCTTGGCTCAAGGACAAATCCACTCCCTTCAATCACTACATTATTTCTACTAAAGTATAACGTAGTGTTGCTGGGTGTTGCAGTGGAGGGTTCCACAACACCATTACTTGGCTCATATTTTAGAGGAGGGAGATTCTATTCCTTGGGAAGGTTAGTAAGGAAGGTTTCTGAGCTGATTTTCATATCTTGGCGTCAGTCCAAGCATCTCCCATCATCAACAATGTAGTCCCTTCTCTAGACTGCGTTATTTCAGTGTGTATCTACAGTGGGAGTTTGCACCACTATCTTGGAGGGTGAGATCTTCAAGGATTGGATCAGCCTTTCACCTAGAAGATCCATTGGATGAGATTCAGCCATTAGTTGCAACAAATTTAGCTATCTCCATCCATTTCTATTTTCTGAGTTGCAGCTGCTGCCCAGCAACTCCGACATTTCTGCAGATTTTCCATTTGTTCTTATATTCTAGCCAATCCTTATAAGGATCATTGTTTTTTTATTTTCAGGGGTTGAGAGCTTGCTCCCCCCACATTTATTGAGCTATTATTGCCATATCATTGTATTATCATTTTATATGTTGTAGTGTCTCCATTAAACTGCGCTGATATATCCTTCTGAAAATTCTGTGTAGCAGTGTTCTTCAGTTTCTAGTACATGTTCTGTTGAGGCTTCCATTGCCAAGCTTGAGTGATTAATTCCTCAAATAATTGTACTCTTTTGCTGCTATATTATACATTGGTTAGATATTGGTATCTTCATGTGTTCATGGCTGTTGAGCCTCAAAATTGTGCTTTCTTTCACCTCATTTTACCTCATTTTCCCTTGTCCATTGCTATCCTAGACCCAATTGATCAATGAATATAGTTAAAATTAATTCTAGAATGATTTACATGACTGACTTGCTAAGTTTTGTGATTTTTGCCATTGTAAAGCATTTTGACCGGAACTAGCTGCAGAATGCAGACATTCCGTAGCTAACCGGTGATTCTGCAGCTGCCTTCACATTTGAGTAAGTTACAGGTGGCCTCTCAAGGAAAACCGCATATGGGCATAATCCACGTCATTTCTACATGGTTCGTTGCTCATCATGGAGGAAGAAACGAATTCTGGGTACGGTTTTGGAACGTGGGAACACATTTAGGAAAGCAGACTTCTATTAGGACTGTCTCAGTCCAGATGTCTTTTTCCTCTTCACGCAGCCACTTCAAGAGTCCTAACGTGATTCCGATAAGGAAAGACAATGTTCCTGAATTGTTGCAAGTCTTGTTATGTGCATTTTATTTATAAACACTTGGGAGACCGAGAGCTATGTTAGATTTTATGTTAGATTTGATGCTAGATTTTGTTTAGACTCTGTGCTACATTTCTGAAGACGCAGAGTGTTATGTTCCAGTTCTTTCATCTTTAATGAAGCAGACAGTGTTATTGTGAAGGCGTTGATTTAATTTGGAGTTGAATTTCGTCAGGTGGTAGAGGGCCCCTGCCTCTTGCACGGATTTATTTTGCGTAAATTAGATAAGTCTTCTAGCTGCCTTTACGTTTTGCATTTGAATTAATAGTTGTTTTAATTAGCTATTGTAGTTGTACTCATTCTAACTCTTCCACAAGAAGAAGCTCTTCCAAAAGACTATAATAATGAATGATGAATGACTATAGTATTGTAGGATTAGGAGTTGAATTCATAGTTTTTTTTAATTAGCTACTGTAGTTATATTCATTCTAACTCTTCCACAAGAAGAAATTCTTCCAAAATATTATACTGATGAATGATGAATGGCTATAGTATTGTAGGATTTAGTTGTAGTTTTTGTTGTTCACTATCACAGTTACACTTGTTCTAATCACTCTTCCACAAGAAGAAACTCTTCCAAGAAATTCTTAAGAAGTTCAAGACATGACCGTGATAATGAATGATTTAGTTGTGTGTTTGCACTAAGTATCATCTCTGTTCTTTCTCTTAAACGCTTGCCCAAGACATCATAATGACGAGTAGGATATGGATATGATATCTTAGTTTTTCATTTGCTTTCAGTCTTTTTGCTTGCATTTGCATTCAATTACACAGTCAGAATTGCTCTAATTCCTCTTCCAAAAGAAGGAACTCTTCCAAAATATCACTAATGATGGACAAACAGATTGTGTAACTTCATAGAATAATGCATGATAGCATAGTTAGGATACTCCGGAGTTTAATTGCACTTAACTCATGTTCAGTTACTTTGTTTCGAGTTTGATGATGACTTATAGTTCAGCATTGTTTTAGATTAGTGGCATCTGAAGTTCATTCTTAGATTAACTCATTGCACTTGCACTTCATATTCAGATTGTCATCCATTGCACAATAGATTACTTCAGTTGTTAGGATTAACAAAACAGCCTTCATTATTCACAAACCTCTTCTTGTTCTAAAAACCATAATTGATCTATAACCCTATGAACAGAAGACAACATCATTTTAAGGCCTGAAGTACCTCTGCAATTTCCTCATCATTTCATAAACAAAGCTTTCCCTCAGAAGACTACTTTGAAAAGAAATCAATAACTTTTGAGTAAAGGTTTTGTGACATTCAATTGAATTGCAGAATAGAAATAGGAATTAGTTTTAGAATAGAAGATCTTAGGATGGTATCAATGTTTTTCCTCCAAATCTGTTTCAAATCTCTAACTAAGGACAAAATGTTGCATCATTGTAAGATTAGTTGTTTAACTGTTTAATTAGAGGATTTGCATACTTAGTGATCATTTCTCAAGTTTAGTTTTTGTTTTGAATCATTTGCTTAAAATTCATTATCAAGCTTTGCCTTTACTTAGTCATAGTTTAGATTTTATCCTACTTCAGTGTCTCCAATTGCATTTGTCATTTATTATCCATCAATTAGGCTTAACTCTATTTTTAATCACCAGCTCCTTTCCACTAGCTTTCTAGGCATTTTCCCTTGGAAACATAAAACCACCAAAAGACCAAAAACATCATAAATCATCATAAAAGACCAAAAACATCACAAAACACTACACACAACGCATTAGGAAACAAGCACCTAGGTACATACAGTACACTTCACTTCAGCAGTTTACAAATCCTGGTTGACAATTAAATGAGCTCAGTTTAGGAGACTAGATTGAGACCAAACATTTTGGCGCCGCTGCCGGGGAAGTGAAAACTAGGTAACCTTTGTTTTTTAGCATCCAAAAACAATTTTATGCGTAGTGAGAGAGATTCAAGGGGAAGATTTATAAGAAGCAGAGGCAGAAGTTTGATTTCTAGAACACCACTTGTTTCATCTAGATCCAGAGCTAGTACACCTTCAACTCAAACCCATCTTCCATCCTCCCTTGATCCTGGACTTCTAGAAGATCTAAGGTCAACTATTCCATTAGAAAAACCTTCCACTTCATCCACTGAACCTGCCATAGAAGAAGATCTAAAAACTCTTGTTAGGAACACAAACCTTTCCACTTCCACAGGAGAGTCAACCATGGCAGAAGAAGGAGGGGGAGGAGTTTTTAATGGAGAACACACATTATTTGGAGGTAGAGGTAGAGGTAGAGGAGAAGGAGGAAGAGGAGAAGGAGGTAGAGGTGCAAATGGAGGAAGAGGTAGAATAGGAAGCTCTTTTGGGTTCCCTATACTTGATGAAGAAACCAATACAACCATGGAAAACATTTCACCCTCTGTCCTTCCAAACTTCTATGGACTTAAAACTGAAGATCCTGAAACTTTCTTATTCGAATTTGAAGTGCTGTGTAGGACTTATGACTACTTACAAGATGCTAAAAAACTGAAATTATTTCCTTCAACTTTGAAGGGAGCAGCATTGAAGTGGTTTATGAGTTTAAACAGTAGTTCTATTAGAACATGGGAAGACATGAAACAAGCATTTCTAGAGAGATACTTGGATTATTGTATGCCGGTTAATCATAAGGAAGAAGTGTTCAAGATGTTACAAAAGAAGATGAAAACTTAGAAGATTTGTTGGAAAGATTTAAATACAACATAAAAAGGGCACAAATGGAAAACCTAGATCAAGACACTTTAAAAGCTCTTTTGTTGAAAACAATTAGGGATGAATGGTTGGATATTCTTAACATGATGGGAAAAGGGGATATATCACAACTCACATTACCTGAAATATCTGAGTTATGTATCAACCTTTCCAGAGGGAAATCTAAAACTATCAAAGGTCCAAGAGATCCTGCTCTTGCAAGAGCAAGTAAATCTGCTTCTGGGACAGTAAGTAGATCAGAAATAGGACACATGCTTTATGATTTTAAATCTGACATCTTAGGGAGTCTTAGTGAACAAATAGACACCCTTAAGATACAAAACAAGCAAAAGGCTGAATCTGATGCTTTGGCAATCTTTTGTCCCAAATGTAGAAAGAAACATGCCTTAAGAGAATGTCCTTTGGATGTAAAAGTTGTAGAGACCTGTGTCATTTGTTCTGAAAAACATGAAACCAAGAATTGTCCATCTCTTCCTGGTCTCAAAGCTTTCTTTCAGGAAGAAACTCCTACAGACTCCACAGAATCTCTTAACTTTGTATCTAGAAGACCTTGGCAGGGACCTCAGACACAAGGATTCCATGATCAAATGTATAATCAACCTCCACCTTGGAATTCTTGGCAGCAACCTTGGCCCCAATTTCAAAATCAATCTCAAACTTGGGCACAAGGAACACAAAGTCCCTATGGAAGATACTTTCCATATTATCAGTATCCACCATCCTATCCACCATATCCACATTTTTATCCTGAAAATCCTCAACAAAATTTCCCTCAAAATTTTCAACAAAATCCTCAACAACATCATCCGAACCAACCACATCAAAATCAACCACTTCCATTACCATTTCCTCAAAAATCCAATCAATTGCCAGCTCAGCCCATACCAAACCCCAATAATAAGAATCCTCAGAATACATATATGATAGAAGTTCAACAGTTTCCAACCTATTTAATTACTCCTCTAGACCTTAGTGATGTTCAACTTAGGTCTGGCAGGATACTTGAAAAGAGGAAACCTTCTGTGATCATACAAGAACAAGATAATTCTGAGGAAGACTCCCTACGGGTTAATAAAAGTCTTGAGGAAGACACATCCTTTCAAGACCCACACATTGAAAAACTAAAACAAAAAGATCCAATAAATCCAACTCCTGTATTAGAGAAACCATCCACATCTACTTCTATACCTCCCTTTCCGGAAAGATTACAAATTGATAGAGGTGTAGAAAAACAAATAATGGTGCCTAATTATGATTTCTTAGATGAATTGAGAAATGTTTGCATTAAAATTCCGTTATTGCAAGCCATCAAGGAAATCCCAATTTTAGCCAAAACAATAAAGGAGTTGAGTATGAAGACAACAAGAAAAAGAATAAGAGAAACCAAGAAAATTCAACTGGTCGGACAAATAGCAGACATTATGATGGGCAAGATTGATATTCCAAAGTATCTTGACCCAGGAAATCCAGTTGTAAAAATTCACATCAATGGAATTGAAATTCAAAACACACTCATTGACTTAGGAGCAGCAATAAATATCATGAGTAGACAAATCATGGACAAACTGAAACTTCCTAATATTCTCTTTACACCCACACTATTACAATTAGCAGATAGATCTGTGATCAGACCAGATGGGGTAATAGAAGACATTCCAGTGTCTTTAGACTCTTGGGAGTACCCTGTGGATTTCATGATCCTAACTCCTAAGAATAATCTAGGAGGCCATCATGTTATACTAGGAAGACCTTGGTTGGCTACAGCTAATGCTTTTATTAGTTGTAGGTCCGGTGATATGTATATTTCTGATGGTAGTTCAACTAAGAAATTCACTTTATATCCTCCAGCTAGGACAATTACGGATCTAGATGACACTCAATGGATAGAGGATGAAGAAGATTTACAACCACTCTTCACAATTTCAGAAATTAGTGAAGATAATCAAATTTTGAATACTCTAGAAAACTTTGAATCCTCTCCAGAACACAAATATGAATCATTTCAAGAGGGATCCAATATTGAGTTTTTGTCATCTAGGCAGATGTCTCTTCATTCTATGGACAAATTTGGCAGCTCTACAAGTGAAATTTTTCCAGGCAAAACCTTGAACATAAACAAAAACCTAGAAAAATCTCAACAAGAAGAGTTAGTCAAAGTATTACAAAGACATTCTTCTGCATATGCATGGGAATACACTGACATGAAAGGGATAAGTCCAAAGACTTGTACTCATCACATCTATATAGAGGCAAATTGCAAACCAATCAGACAGCCTCAAAGACGGATGAATCCAAATCTTAGGGAAATTGTTAAGGAAGAACTGCAAAAATTATTAAATGTTAATTTCATCTATCCTATTTCAGATAGTCAGTGGGTTTCTCCTTTGGTGATTGTGCCTAAGAAAAATGGAAAATGGAGGGTGTGTGTTGACTACCGAGAACTGAATAAAGCTACTCTTAAAGACCATTTTCCCTTACCTTTCATAGATCAAGTATTAGATACATTAGCTGGCAAAAAGTATTTTTCATTCCTAGATGGGTTTAGTGGTTACAATCAAATCCAAGTAGCACTTGAAGACCAAGATAAAACCACATTTACTTGTCCTTGGGGTACCTATGCCTACCGAGTATTGCCATTTGGGTTATGCAATGCACCCGCAACATTCCAAAGGGCAGTATTAGGAATTTTTTCTGATCTGATACATGACTGTGTAGAGGTGTACATGGATGATTTTACAGTTTATGGGGATACATTTGAAGAGGCTTTAGAAAACTTGGAAAAAGTCTTAAAAATATGTCAAGAAGCAAACCTTTCTCTTAGTCATGAAAAATGTTTTATGATGTTTACTGAAGGTATTGTTTTAGGGCACCACATTTCAGGGGATGGGATTAGAGTTGATGAGGCAAAAGTTGAAGTCATTTCTAACCTATCCATTCCAAGTTGTTAAAGAGATGTTAGAAGTTTTCTAGGATTTACAGGGTATTATCGGAGATTTATAGAAAACTTCACCAAAATAGCATCTCCTCTCTTCAAATTACTCACCAAAGATTGTGAATTTAAGTGGACTTCTGATTGCCAGTTAGCTTTTGAAACCCTGAAAACCAAAATTTCTGAATCACCTATATTAAGGGGACCTAACTGGAAGTTACCTTTTCATATCTCGACAAATGCTTCCGATACAGCTCTAGGAGCAGTATTGGGATAGAAAGATTTAATTCCCTATGCCATCTATTATATCAGTAAAAATTTGACTCCTGCAGAGTTAAACTATACTGTAACTAAAAAAGAGTTTTTAGCTGTTGTTCATGCCATAAACAAGTTTAGACACTATATAACAGGCTATGAAACTTTTATTCACACTGATCATTCTGCCATTAGATACTTAATGAACAAATCAATCACTAATGGCAGAGTTATAAGATGGTTGTTACTATTGCAAGAATTCAACATTACTATTCTAGATAGGCCTGGAAAACAAAACACTGTGGCTGATTTCCTGTCTAGAATTCAAAATATCAAAGATGACACTCCGGTTGAAGATCAATTTCCCGATGAATATCTTTTTGCAATCTCTACTCAAACTCCATGGTTTGCTGATATTGCTAATTATTTAGTTTCAGGAAAATTTCCTTCAATTATGAATGCAAGGGATAAAATAAAAATCATTAATGATAGTGCAAAATATTCATGGGTTGCTAATGAGTTGTACAAGACAGGTCCAGATTTGATCATTAGAAGGTGTGTTCGTGAAGATGAGATGCCTGAGATTCTCAAGGTATGTCATGATGAACCTTGTGGCGGACACTTTGCAGATAAGAGGACAGCCTATAAGATCCTTAATTTAGGATATTATTGGCCATCCTTGTTTAAATATGCTAAGGAGTATGCCAAAAGGTGTGACAGTTGCCAAAGGGTAGGGAAACCTTCTCCTTCAGGTGAGATGCCATTACAACCTCAGGTACATATTGAACCTTTTGAAAAATGGGCTTTGGATTTTGTAGGACCTATTAGTCCTCCATCAAGACAAAAGAGATATATATTAGTTTGCACCGATTATGTTACCAAATGGGTAGAGGCCAAGCCATTACTTTTTGCTAATGAAGCATCTGTAGTTACTTTTCTTTTTGAGGATATTTTTACTCGTTTTGGTGTCCCAAGGGAAATTGTTACAGATCAAGGAGCTCAATTTACATCAAGGCTAGTGGAGCAAATGATGGAGAAGTATAAGATCAGACATAGAAAAACAACTCCTTATCATCCACAAGCAAATGGCCAAGTGGAATCTACCAATAAAGTCATAAATGGCCAAGTGGAATCTACCAATAAAGTCATTGAAGGAATCCTAACAAAGACTGTTCACCTACATAGAAGAGATTGGGTAGATAGGCTTCCTGAAGCCTTGTGGGCCTATAGAACTACATGGAGAAACACAACAGGCCATACTCCTTATGAGCTTGTTTAAGGAAAGCAAGTTTTGTTTCCCATAGAGTTCCAAATTCAAACCTTCAAGATGGCAGTTCAGCTAGGACTTGATCTAAAGGAGGCACAAAAGCATAGACTGGAGCAAATTAATGAATTGGATGAGATCAGACAAGATGCAGTTCAGAAAACAAGTCTAGTCCAACAGCAAAGGGCTAGATGGCATGACAAGTACATCAAGGAGAAGAAATTCAAAGAGGGTGACTGGTCTCTCTTGTTTGATTCAAAATTCAAGGATTTTCAAGGGAAATTTCAGACACATTGGCTTGGGCCATATGAAATTGTTCGAATTTTTGATAATGGGGCAGTAAAAATCAGAACTATAGATGAAGAAGAGGTCACTTTTCTTGTGAATGGTCATAGATTGAAGCTATATCACAAACCACTCTCAAGAGAAGAATTTGTCAAGAAGTTCCAAGAAAGTAGTGATGTGAAGTTAATGAAGAAGAATCTCTCTTCTTCATCAACTTGATTAAATTTTCTGAAGCATTTCTCTTTAAAAAAAAAAAAGGGTATAAACATGAAAACCAATCATTGATTGGCATGTTTATACAGAAAAGATAGGGTGAAAATCAGAGTCTCTCTGACACTCTAACTTTTCCCATTTTTGTTTTTACAAGCAGCTGTTACAAAAATCATAAGTTCAGTTCCATAGTGCTTATGATTCATCTCATTTCATTTCACTCCATTCATACTCCATTTCATTCATTCACTCATGTTCCACTTCATTCCAAGTTTCATTCATCTCATTCCATCTTCCATCCATCTCATTTTCATGTCAAAATACAAAATTTGATGTCTTGCTGTAAGTGAATAAAACATGTCATGAATTGCAGTACAGTTCTTATGTTCTTTCACTTCATTTCATAAACTGAATCCATTCCATTTCATCATCCACTTCATACATATCATAATCCATCATCCATCTTCATTCATACCATATAACATCTCACCCATATTCCAAAAACACTCCATTCCATGATTAAAATGCTCTACAGGAACATTCTGCAGCTCAGTAGACATTCTGCAGCTGATCAGCCTTTCTGCAGCCAGACAGTCTTTCCGCAGCTACAAACCCTAAAGGCATCAATCAGCAGACATCAGAATTGCAACAAAAATGACCCAGTGTATCCATGAATCAAAAGCATCAAGAAAATTATGAAGACTCTTCCAAAGATGAACAAAGAAGACAAAGATTACAAAAATCAAATGAAAGGCAGAGGTAACAAGTTTAAATTATAATGGCATTTCATTAAAGTTTAGCATAGTTTTAGTTATGGATTGTTCGAAAAGGTTGTTTTAATTATTTTTATTGATCAATACCAATAAACCCTCCATAGACTTTGGATTAAAATTTCTCATTTCAAATTTCATATCCGATATCATTTAAGCGGTTAAAATGGCCGAGGTATTTGAATTCTTCACGTCTCTTAACCAAATCATTCAATGATGATTCCCTCTGCCGTCGTAAAAATCTCCGCCGTCTCTTCAATCATTAATTCATTCCCTCCACCTCACTCCACTACTTCATTCCGTGACCACTGCCATCACTCTATTCTGTAGCCGGCATTTCATTCCAAAGATAGAGATATTCTTATCACCGAGAGCAGAGCCAAAGGATATCAGTTTGAATAGCATTGAGCATTGTAAACTCAGAGCAGAGCAAAAGGGTAAATTCAGAGGTATAGCAGCGTGAGAATTTGAAGCCATTTGATTCTGTGGGCAGACAAAATATCACTGTGGGCAGAGTTTGAGCATTTTCACTATAAACACAGAAGTGTAGCAGTGTGGAGTTTGAAGTCTTTTGTCACTAGAAGACAGAGGTGTTGCAGTGTTGAATTCGAAACCATTTGCTACCAAGAGCCAGAGGTATTGCAGTGAAGAAGTTGAAGCCAGTTGTCACTGTCAAACAGAGACATATCAGTCCAAAGTTCAATTGTCAACAGAGGCATATCAGCCGAAGTTTTGAAGCTGTTGCCACTATAAATCAGAGGTATGTCATTCCAAAGTTGAAGCCATTTTCATTCAGAACTTGAAGCCATTTCAATTCGAAGGTGAAAGTCAATATTTTTGTGGGTAGAAGAGTGTTAATTTGAACATTGAAGAAGCAATCATGGGTTTCATTGTAAGGACTGAACCAGTGGGTTCAAAATATTTAGAAGGCTACCCTCAATGCAAAGAAATGTTACAACAAATAGGATGGCTTCAATTTTTGCAGAAATTTAACGGCTTCCACAAGGAAGTCACCAAAACATTTGCAAGATCATTTCAAGGAACCGAAGTTGAAGTGGGAGATGTCAAATTTACTGTCACTGAAGTTTTCATTGCAGAGGCTACAGGGTTGCTCAGAACTGGAGAGAGATGGTTCAAAAATAGAGAATTCCACAATGACTCCTGGAAACAAATTTTAAAAACACCAGGTATGGATGTTACTGTATTTAAGAAAGGAATTCTCAGTTCTGCATTGAAAAATAAATGGAGAAACATACTACTTCTTCTGCAAAAATTTATTACATGTGAGGGTAGATATGGAACATTTTATGTCTACCACATTAGACCGATAATGCATTTTCTGGGGGAAGACTTAAACCTACCATATTTCTTGCTTCAAAGTCTGAAGAAGATGGCTTCCTGTGTCCAAAGAAGAGTTCAATTTTTAGAGACAACCCTATATCATCATGGTTTGGTCAAAATTCTGATTGAACATCATCTAACTAAAACAAATGATACATGGGACGATTTCTTGATAAGAAATCATTTTGAAGAGCCAAAAGAACCCTCACCAAAACCACAGCCTACAAGGAGAAGTAGGAAATGGAGGGCCTCAAAAGTTGAAATTGACAAACCAGTCCAAGAGAGCAGTGAGGAAATCATTTTAGAAAAGTTGACTCAAATCAAGAGGCAACTTAAGGAAGAAAAGGTAATCAAGAAATCTGCCATGGAGAAAGGAGAGGGATCTTCTCAGCCTAGAAGAAGCCACAGACTAAAGGGGAAACTGAAGAAAACACTAATCAAACAAACATGGGTAATGAATATAGAAAATGAAGAAACATCCATTGAAGAGGATGTTGAAGAGGATTTTTATGAAGGAACCCCTGAAATTGACCCTGCTCAACAGGAAATTTATGACTATGTGGAAACTTTGGAGAGGAGAGCTTCAGAAAGCAGAGAGAGAACCCCTAGTCCTCCACTGTCTGAAATAGGTATATTAAGAAGGGATAGGTATGAGTTGGAATTACTGAATAGACACATCAAAAATGAGAATGAAATTCTCAAGGATCAAGTCAAGCTCAAAACTGATATGAACTCAACCTTATCCCTGCATATAGACAAAGTGGAGAAGACCAATGAAAATTTGAAGACAAGGAACAAAAAGCTAATCAGGGCACTCACCAACCTAAGGTTCAAACTTGTTATCAGAAAACCCAGAAGATCTCTAGCTTCCAGAAAAAGGAGAAGGAGAGGATTAGATGTCCTTGCAGAAGCCTCTGAGTTCATAGGATAATTTGCATGAGGACATGCAAAGAGACAGCAGTGGGGGTATGTTGAGCCTCAAAATTGTGCTTTATTTCACCTCATTTTACCTCATTTTCCCTTGTCCATTGCTATCCTAGACCCAATTGATCAATGAATATAGTTAAAATTACTTCTAGAATGATTTACATGACTGACTTGCTAAGTTTTGTGATTTTTTGCCATTGTAAAGTATTTTGACCGGAACTAGCTGCAGAATGCAGACATTCCGTAGCTAACCGGCGATTCTGCAGCTGCCTTCATGTTTGAGTATGTTCCAGGTGGCCTCTCAAGAAAAACCACATATGGGCATAATCCACGTCATGTCTACATGGTTCGTTGCTCATCATGGAGGAAGAAACGAATTTTGGGTACGGTTTTGGAACGTGGGAACACATTTAGGAAAGCAGACTTCTATTAGGACTGTCTCAGTCCAGATGTCTTTTTCCTCTTCACGCAGCCACTTCAAGAGTCCTAACGTGATTCCGATAAGGAAAGACAATGTTCCTGAATTGTTGCAAGTCTTGTTATGTGCATTTGCTTTATAAACACTTGGGAGACCGAGAGCTATGTTAGATTTTATGTTAGATTTGATGCTAGATTTTGTTTAGACTTTGTGCTACATTTCTGAAGACGCAGAGTGTTATGTTCAAGTTCTTTCATCTTTAATGAAGCAGACAGTGTTATTGTGAAGGTGTTGATTTAATTTGGAGTTGAATTCCGTCAGGTGGTAGAGGGCCCCTGCCTCTTGCACGGATTTATTTTGCGTAAATTAGATAAGTCTTCTAGCTACCTTTACGTTTTGAATTTGAGTTAATAGTTGTTTTAATTAGCTACCGTAGTTGTACTCATTCTAACTCTTCCACAAGAAGAAGCTCTTCCAAAAGACTATAATGATGAATGGGAAATGACTATAGTATTGTAGGATTAGGAGTTGAATTCATAGTTGTTTTTAATTAGCTACTGTAGTTGTACTCATTCTAACTCTTCCACAAGAAGAAATTCTTCCAAAAGATTATAATGATGAATGATGAATGGCTATAGTATTGTAGGATTTAGTTGTAAGTTTTTATTGTTCACTACCACAGTTACACTTGTTCTAATCACTCTTCCAAGAAATTCTTAAGAAGTTCAAGACATGACCGTGATAATGAATGATTTAGTTGTGTGTTTTTACTAAGTATCATCTCCGTTCTTGCTCTTAAACGCTTGTCCAAAACATCATAATGACGAGTAAGATATGGATATGATATCTTAGTTTTTCATTGCTTTCAGTCTTTTTTCTTGCATTTGCATTCAATTACACAGTCAGAATTGCTCTAATACCTCTTCCAAAAGAAGGAACTCTTCCAAAATATCACTAATGATGGAAAAACAGATTGTGTAACTTCATAGAATAATGCATGATAGCATAGTTAGGATAATCCGGAGTTTAATTGCACTTAACCCATGTTCAGTTACTTTGTTTCGAGTTTGATGATGACTTATAGTTCAGCATTGTTCTAGATTAGTGGCATCTTAAGTTCATTCTTAGATTAACTCATTGCACTTGCATTTCATATTCAGATTGTCATCCATTGCACAATAGATTACTTCAGTTGTTAGGATTAACAAAACAGCCTTCATTATTCACAAACCTCTTCTTGTTCTAAAAACCATAATTGATCTATAACCATATGAACAGAAGACAACATCATTTTAAGGCCTGAAGTACCTCTGCAATTTTCTTATCATTTCATAAACAGAGTCCTCCCTCAAAAGCCTACTTTGAAAAGAAATCAATAACTTTTGAGTAAAGGTTTTGTGACATTCAATTGAATTGCAGAATAGAGATAGGAATTAGTTTTAGAATAGAAGATCTTAGGATGGTATCAATGTTTTTCCTCCAAATCTGTTTCAAATCTCTAATTAAGGACAAAATGTTGCATCATTGTAAGATTAGTTTTTTAACTGTTTAGTTAGAGGATTTGCATACTTAGTGATCATTTCTCAAGTTTAGTTTGTGTTTTGAATCATTTGCTTAAAAGTCATTATCAAGCTTTGCTTTTACTTAGTCATAGTTTAGATTTGATCCTGCTTCAGTGTTTCCAATTGCATTTGTCATTTATTATCCATCAATTAGGCTTAACTCTGTTTTTAATCACCAGCTCCTTTCCATTAGCTTTCTAGGCATTTTCCCTCGTAAACATAAAACCACCAAAAGACCAAAAACATCATAAATCATCATAAAAGACCAAAAACATCACAAAACACTACACACAACACATTAGGAAACAAGCACCTAGGTACATACAGTACACTTCACTTCAGCAGTTTACAAATCCTGGTTGACAATTAAATGAGCTCAGTTTAGGAGACTAGATTGAGACCAAACAATGGCTATAAAATAACGCTGTTATTCCATTGTATGCTCATACATTGTTGTAGTCCCTTCATTAGGAATTTTCTGAAGACAATTAGGTGTGGGAGATCTTTTTAACCCACCTAGAGGGATTTATTTTGAGCCACCTCTTGGATTTCAGACTTAGATACATTGATCTAAGGGATCCAGGGCTTGGTTTCAAATCCTGTATCATCCATTCCTAGAAAATTTGTTTTCAAGTCATGCCTTGCTAGCTGTTCCAAATTTGGAATATTGCAAAAATAGAAGATAATGGGGTTTTGAGCAGCAAGCTTTCCCCGAGAAATTATATGTGTTGTGGTTTGATTGATTCTTCTTTGCTTCATGTGATTGGCAATTTTTTTTTTAATCCCACAATTGATTTGTAGAAGTAATTCAGTATCTAGCTTAACACATTGTTATATCGGATTGAATCCATGATATACATGCTTGTTGTATAATGTATACATGGCATCAGAGCACAGGAAATCACAATAGTGAAGGAGGAGCTAAGTTTGCGACTGAATATAATTTGAATTTGCAGAAATAGTTTATTGGTGCTATAGTTGATTCAGGACCAAAATGGCTTTCAGTGGCTTGAGATTGGAGTATGCACTCGAGGGTAGCTATAAATATATTTATTGGAAGGATAGGATGGAGGCAGTACTCAAATACAATGGCTTGAAGGAATTCATTGACAATGATGTTCCTAAACTAGTTTTTATAGATGTTGCAAATCTTGATGCATGGAAAAAGAAAGTGGCAAAGGAGAGGATGATCCCACTGGAGGGAGTACGATACCACGTTGTCTCAAGTCTCCATGGCAAGGTGACACCATATGCTATGTGGAAAGATTTGAAGGATCTATTTCAGAGCATCATTGACCATAGGAAATTGGCACTCAAAGATAAACTCAAGAAGATCAAGATGGAGAAAGGCGACTGCATGCCAAAATATTTAACAAAGTTTGTCCAATGTCGGGATGAGCTGGGAAGCATTGGATTTACTTTTGTTGATGATGATTTGGTGAGTCTAGCTCTCCTAGGACTTCCCAATATTTGGCATAGTTATGAAGACTTTATCAATGAAAGGGAAAAGCTATCAGATTGGGAATGACTGTGGTCAAGTTTGGTGCAGGAGGAGTTCAGATGGAATACCAGTGATGGACTTCATCTAAGAATGAAGATGAAGAATATTGTGCTTTGGCTGCCAAGGCAAAGAAGGGGAAAGGAAATAAGTTCTGTTCCAAATCCAATTCCAAAAATGGAAAGAAGCGTTACATGTCCAAAGTGAAGTGTTTTCACTATCACGAGCATGGGCATTATGCTACTAACTGTCCACAAAATAAGAAGAACAAAAAGGCTTCAAGATCTGTAGCTGGTGAGGCTTTAGCCTTGCAATTTGAGCTTGAATTCTCACCAATCGCATGCATGGTGTCAAGTACGATGGGATCGGGGTGGTACTTGGATAGTGGTGTATCTTTCCACATGATGGGAAACAAATAACTTTTCAGTAGCTTGGAGGAGAAGGACCTCCAAATGCATATCGAAATGGGTGACAACGGAAGGTATACCACTACTGAGATTGGTACATTTACATTCTAGAGACAGTTAGGTAAACCTTTTTTATTAAAATATGTAATGCATGTACCAGGCTTAAAGAAAAATTTAGTTTCAGTTGCAATGTTGGAGGATAGAGGCTATGATGTTGCTTTCAGTGAAGGAAAATTTTTCCTTCGACACAAAGCAAGAGGAAAAGCCAAGAATATTGGGATTCTAGTTAATAATCTCTATAGACTTAATGTAGATGCAATTTCTATGGAGCTGTCTAGTCAATTTAGTGTCCTAAATTGATAGCATAAATTATCGACCAGGGCTAGTAAACTGATGAAATGTGATGCACTATATGTGCCTAAGTATCCCTTTTTCTTACTTCGTTGTTTTTAGTGTTTTATTTATGTTTTGGGGTTTTTATGTTTGATTCTTAGTATGCTACTCTATGCTAAAAAGATGAAGTTAAATTTATGTCAAAAAAGAGAAAAGGAAATGTTAATGAATAAATGAAAATAGAGTTTATTTGCAAATTCTGTTCCTAACTAGAAGATGATGACAACAAAGAGTCCTAATCCGTGGATATTACAACTTCTAAATGAACATTCATGAAATGAAAAGTAACTCAAAACACTACAACTTAATCTGATTCATTTAATTAGAGATTTGTTGGAAGAGCTTGTGAAAAAGATTAATTCTAATGCAATGAGGATCTCCTAAAACATAAAAGGAAATGCTGAAACAACTTATAACATTACAACTAAGTCTCATTCAGGAGTTAGAGGTTTATTGGAAGAGATTTTGAAAGAGATTAATCATAATGTGATAAGGATCTTCTATGAAGCAAAAAAATCAATAACTCACAATATTACAACTTAGTCTCACTCATGAATTAGAGGTTTATTGGAAAAGCTTTTTGAAAGAGACTAACTGTAGTATAACGAGGATCTTCTTTTTAACTAAATAACAGAAAATGAAATGCTAATAACTCAGAATATCACAATTGAATCCCATTCATTTAGTAGAGATGTATTGGAAGAGCCTGAGAAAGAGACTAACTGCAATATCATGAGGATCCTTTATCTAAGAAAATGACGTGAAACATCATGCTAAAAGCTATGATTTCAGAAAGCAATCTAAGTAAGGAAATATGACAAAACAGAATTGAAAATGACTTATCTAGAAAACATGTAAAACCTCCTTGAATAGCAGGGGCCCTCTGCTATCAATTCGGTGAAATTATTCAGCTCCTTAAAGTTGTAATCAAAATAGCATCAAAGAACTTCTTTATTGAAAAACTCACAAATCTACATCCCATTCCATCTTAAGCTTTGTTACAAAACACTCTCTATTCCTTTCTCTCCTTCTCCTATTTTTCACTCCCCATGATAGGAGAAAGCTTCTCCTATTTATACAAAATATGAGAAGTTATCTCATTAATGGGAGTCCATTAATCTCTCCCTCTATCTCTAGAGTTACAATCAAAATAGGAAATGATAAGACACATGTCTTTTTAGAGTTTCAACACAAATAAGAAATGAGACACATATCTTCTTAGAGTTTCAATACAAAAAGGAAATGAGACACATGTCCTCATGATACCATGATCTTCTCCACTCAAATTCGAATTTGGTTTTGGGAGGCCACATAAAGGTATTTTAGAAGCTTCCTTTTGACCTACACATGTCACAAAACTCATAACACATATATAGATATATGAAAATATGTTAATTTTCTATTTTCTAATCATAAATTCACTTTAAATACATAAAATAAATAACTTTGGAAGACAAGGATCCTAACCCACATATTTATGAAAATGGTTACTTGATGTAGGGTTTTAGGTTAGATGGCTATGAAATAAGAGCTGAATGGTTATGGCATAATGGAAATATGTATGAATATGGAAAACACTTTTGAGACTCAACAGGAGCTTCCAACCATTGGGAAGTGTGAGAAAGCCATGAAATTGACCCTTGAGAGGGAGCTGGATTTGCATGCAAGTGAGAAACTCTTGGTTCCAAAGAATGAACCTCAATATGTGGAGAAGCCACATGCGAAGGATAATGGAGTGGTAGAAACCACTCAAGAAGAGAAATTTCGAGCCAGATGGGAAAAGAGAGTGCATGCAACTATACCTCCATGTGTGAGGTGGGGCAATGTGCAAGAATAATCCCAAGAAGAAATTTGGGCAGGGTCCTAGAGATGGTGCGTCTCATGGATCGAACCTAGCTACGGGGATCCCACAGAGAAGAAGTAGCAGGATCAGTTAGATTGATGCAGTTAGATGTCATGAGGACAAAAATCAGAGTGACATGTGTCAGATACTAGAGCACATATCAGAGTTAGCAGCATTGCAGAGTGCATGGATACAGATGTCAACAGCACAGAGAATCCAGTAAACATGTGCAGTAGTTAGCAGCAGTCAGAAGACTCTGATGACAAATGCCTTATAATAATTCTATTGTTTGGAGGCTATTCAGTTTCATAAGTGTTGCATGCAAAGGTTGCATGTGTGAGAAACACTAGCAAAGTGTTGCATGAAAGCGTTGCATGTGCGAGAAAAACTAGAGAAATGTTGCATGCAAGAGTTGCATGTTGCATGCAAGAGGTGCATGTCGTATGCAAGGAAATTTATTTCTTGTTGAGAGGGAGTGTTAAATTTTGCAACAAGGAACAATGATATTGGCATCCAGAAACAATATGAAAGCACCTACACTAAGTGTGGGACCAGGAGGTCCAAGCAACACCTACACTATGGTGGGACCAGGAGGTCCAAGTAGCACCTAAACTAGTGTGGGACTGCAGGTCTTAGCAACACCTACACTGGTGTGGGCTAAATTTGGTGCAGTGTCTATTTTAATTTTCCCTTAATTAGAATGGAAAATAAAATGTAATCTAATCTCAAAACAACTTGTAATAGTTAATTTAGTGTGATAAGCTCAGTTAAATCATGAATTTTGAGTTGAGGGTAGTTGGTGAGGCATGCAGAGTAATTCTAGTTGTAACAGAGTTCGAAGTGCAGTGGTGCATTAGTTAATGCAGGTTGTAGTCAGTTTAACTCAATTAAATGAGTTAAAGTCAGTTGTGCTAGTTGTAAGTATTTGTTGCACTAGTGAGAGATCAACTGAATTAAATATTAGTTAATTCACAATAGTGATCTAACATGCAACTAATGATTTACTATTATTATCTACATGCATGTCAGTTCCAATGGAGACCCAGTTGAGACAAAGGTTAAATGGAAGTTAACGATTAGTTGTGATATTAGCAGGCTTCCTAGATGCAGTTAAAACACCACATGATTCCCATGATACTCAACGCAGTTGAGGAAGGCTGAAATTCCTAAAGAACAGGGATTTCATTCATCAATAATTGTGTGATCAAGGCAGGCTAAAGACAAGATGAGAATTGGCTAATTTTTGGCCTGATTTTGTCTGGATCAGTGTGAGACAATAGGCAGATTGTAGGAGATTATTGTGATAAGAATTGCATTGTAATTGTTTCATGATTCCCTATGGAATATACAATAGAATATAGTGGGGTTTTGAGAAGCAAGATATCCCCAAGAAATTATCTGTATTGTGGTTTGATTGATTCTTCTTTGCTTCATGTGATTGGAAATTGTGTTTCTAGTTCCACAATTGATTTGTAGAAGTGATTCAGTATCTAGATTTAGCACATTGTTAGATCGAATTGAATCCATGATATACATGCTTGTTGTATAATTTCTACATGGGGGCATCTTTCCCTTGCTTCAGATTCACATATCCAAAGTCCTGCTTCTTCTGTTTTAACTTCTGCTTGATCTTGATTGCATATCGATAGGTGGCACCATGCAAGGAGATGTCCAAGAAATCCATTTTGTCCTGGATGTACTTATGCAAATAGTCACAATACTTGAGTACCACATGCCACTCAGCATCCTTGATACCCAACTTCGTGCGAAGGGCATGAAAACCATTTGCGAACTCCTGTACATCTTGGTCCCTTCCCTGTCGCAGCGTGGTCCACTTTCTGTATTTATCTTCATAGCTACCGACAGGGTAATATTTTTCCTTTATGGCATCTCAGAAATAATTCCAAGTGGGTGTGGTTGAAAACAGTGAGGGTTTCTCATCATCCTTTTTCTCACAGTAGGTTTCCCACCAGTCCTTGACACGGGGGGCAACTTTCAGGAGTGAAAAAAGTAATATTTTCCCGGTTGGAAAAGTCATGAACTGAAAAATATTCTTCCAACATATTTAACCATTTATCTTCAACATCTGCATATATCTAAACTTCAAATAAGGGAATGTCAAAGTTAAATTGTACCTTAAAAGGAGTGGCACCTCCAACAGTGGATATCGGATGAAGATGTGTCGCCTGTGTGTAGTCGTCAAAGGATCTGGGAAAATTTATCCATCATAACATTCCTCCGTTTCTCGAGGGCCTCCTCTAGCAATATTTTAAAAGGATCTCATGCCACCTCATCTTTATTTTCTTTTGCCATGGGAGGTTTTCGAGGTTTGTGGGGCTTATCTTGCAAAGTTTCAACTAGATAGAGCCCTAACTCCTTATACCCTGACCTCATTTGGGACATGAAAAGAAAAATTGATAAAGATCAGACCTATCTAATACCACTAATCCAAAATTTTATAGGAACACAACAGAATACAAATATAAACATAAATACATAAGTGAAGCAGAAATAAAGCATCATTTCCTTAATATCAAATAACTGAAATATGCTTACAAACAGAATGGAAATAAACTAGCTCAGGCGATGGTAGCTTATCTCTGAGAAGAGATGTGGCAGCTACATGCCTCTGAACTGTGTTACAATGAGGCTCAAGGGAATTTTTATTATTGAACAACAAGGGAAAACCATAAACAAAAAAACCCTAACCCCAATAGATGGAATGCCAATATTTTGTGGGCCTCGTTGGGGTTAGTTGGGAAGCCAACTTCCCAATGTCGTAACTTGGTAATATTAGCTCCAGTTGGCGGATACGATACATTGTCTGAAATATCTCTCAATGTACAACATTATTTTCCCTAGGCCCTTTCCTATGGCTACGAGCTTGTTGCAGACCTCAAAAAATGTCATTTAGGGGGTCAAAACTGCTCTGTAATTCAGGACCCAAAAAATGCTAAAAATAGTAAATGATTCTATAAACAAGGTAACTAATGAAACCAATTGGGGGAATAGGTGGAATATGTGGGTGTCCACTGATATCCACCTAGATCAGCAAGTGAAGCTGAAGAAAGACCAGATCCAAAATTTTCAATGTCAAGGAGGGATTCATTGCTATTTTCAAGGGAGTTTCTATCAACTACCCTTTTGTATAAATAAATTAGCTGGAAGGATCATTAGGATTCAAATTTTTGATACATCTAGGTGTAGCTATTGAGCCCAGGCCTTGAAATTTTCATTGTTAACTTTCATGTGATATATGAGACTACTATTTTTGATAATGAGAAGTTGGTTATTAAGTTGCATCTCAGCTAGTTTTAGAGGGATGAAACCCTTGAGTTTGGCCCCAACCTAGAGGCTTTATTACCTCTTATGTATTTATTTCTTCTTATTAGTTTAAAGCATTTTATGTCCGTATTTTATTACAATAGATGTTAAGCTATAAAAAAATTGTGATTGCAGGCTTCCCTATCACCTCTCTTGTGGGGGAATGGTTGGAAAGATTTATAATGTTAGTCCAAAAAAATTGTTTATGATTTCTTGGAAATAGATAGATGTTATTTTCCCTTATTCATATTTATTTTTAGCAACTTAGGAGTTAGTTCAGCGATCATAATAATGTTGTGGCATAGAATAGATGTTATTCAAATTCAACTCATATATTCCATCATAGTTTATATCATTGTGTTAATGATCAATTGTTGCATGCATGTGGCTAGGTGTAGCGTTGTGTTGATTTGCATGGGATGGCACCTCTTTCATCTCCATTTGGGCTTCTGCATCTTCTCCTTCCAACCTTCAATTCTTTTCCCAAAACTCGGTTTCCACAGTCACCCTGTTTAGGTAATTAGGGACACCATGGGCATTCATCTTGGGGCAAGACAAACCTATGAGAGGTCTTGGTCTTGGCTATGAGGCTTTCCAAACCTTCATTCAATTCCTCCTACCTTCATCCATCTCTTAATTCCCTCTAGACACCATCTCCACCCTCAAAAGTCTCTCGAAACCCCTCCTGTAGAAATACAGGTCCTCCTGTAGCAATACATGACCTCCTGTAGCAGCACCTGTAGCAAATGTGTAGCACCATTTTTCTCCATTTTTTTTACTCCAAAATTGTGATTTGATGATGAAGAGAAGCTCCTAGACCACACCAACCACCTATTTTCCTCACTGCAAAACAAAGTAGAATTAGTGTTTTCCATTCACAAGCATGATACAAGTTAGATTTCTGATTTTCAAGAAAATGTGAAGTAGAACAATGATACATGTAAATAGGTTACTGATTTTATGAATTATGAAAGATAGAGTAGCTTTACTTCCGTAATTATATTAGCCCTTTCTCTTCTATGTAATGTTAATTAGCATCTACAAGTTAAACAAATGGCATTTTTGTTTTCATAGTTAGAAGCAATTTTCAATTATCCTTTCATCAGCATGCTTTCACTATAGTTAAGTTGGAGGAATGGACTCTGAACACCTTGATATGATGTCATGACTCAGGGTGGCATGAGTATAACCTAACCTACTCTAAATATATCATTCTCACCTCTAAGTTTGTACGAACCTCCGGTTGATAATTTAAGTTGAGGAGCCCCTGGGAGTTGTAACACTCTTGGTGCAATACTAGGGCACACCACTTTTTGGCGTCATTGTACAAGAGGTGTCTAAGTAGGTTTTATTTCCACTTAAGCATTAGTTTTTTGTTTTTCATTCAGTCTTGTTGCTTTGAAAAAGTGTAAAATCAAAAAACAATTGTTCTTTCATGCCTCGTAGGAGTAGGGATAACCAAGTAAAAATTTTACCAAAAACCCCCACACCCTCAAGTGGCCAACCTTCATTCTTCTTTGGTGGTTGTGAACTTCCCTCTTTCACTACAGGGAAGTTAGAATACCTTCTAGGTGAGAAACCTAAAATTTTTAAAGAACCTATTGGGAAAGAATAAGAACCCACTTCACCTACCCAAAACATGGCTAAAAATAGGAACAATGAGATTTTTCCCATAAGAGAAACCAATGGAGAGGCTAAAATGAAGAATATAAGCCATGCATCCCTTCCACATTTCCATGGCTTAACCTCTGAGGATCTTGACACCTTCATATTTGAGTTTTTTTTGTTTGTAGGACCTATGACTATGCTGTTGATGATCAAAAGCCGAATTTGTTCCATTCTACGCTTAAATATGTAGCCTTGCATTGGTTTATGGGCCTGTTTGGGGGAAGCATCACTACCTAGGCCCAAACACAACAATCCTTCAATGAAAAGTATCAGAACTACTGTAGGTAAAAATAAAAAAAGGAGGAAATGTTTAGGATGACTCTTGGACCTGATGAATCCATAGAGGACTATGAGGAAATATTTCAACTCAATTATAGGAGGGCCAATTGTACCCTTGATCCTGAGTCACTCAAGCTAGTTCTTCTCTGATGGACCAGGGAGGATGTGATGGAAACCCTCAACATGCTATATAGAGGAGATATCTATAAATTACCTTATGATGACATCAAAATTGTATTAAAGAATCACTCTAGAGTTTCTAGGAAAAAGGGTAGGGCTAGATAAGGCTTGGCTAGTTCCTTTCCATCCACAAAATCCATAAAAAATGAGATGGGGAACATGTTGGAGTATTCCAAGAGTAAAATTTTTCATACCTCTGCATTGAAAATGGATACCATGCAAATCAAAATAAAGCAATAGGAAGAGAAAAGGGGATTAGTTATTTTCTGCCCTACATGTACTAAAATACATCCTAGGAATGAATGGCCACTGAATGTCATAGAAGTTTTCCTAGTCTATGAATAGAATAATGCAACATACAAATTCTCCTCTTTCCCAGGCCTAAAAATTGTATACCAAGGAGGAGTAGAGATTGGGTCAGAACATATGTGTTTCACTAACTAAAAATGGCCACTAGGAACTCAACCATATCAACAAGGCATGCAAGGTGCACATCATCCTTACTAAAATCCAAATTAGAATGCACCTTTGTAGGCTTAGTACCCTTCGAATCATCCATCATGGTCCACACCTCCTCCTTGGACTTATGCTCCTCCATACCCTCCTCAACCTGTTAACCATCCTTTTCAGCGATATCCACCCCAATCCTCCCAATGGGGAAACCCCTCACAAGAGTGGAGGAATCAATCAAACGATCATCATAATTTGCTGCCTCCTCTCTAACCTCAACCACAACTAACTCATCCTACCCAACCTAAGAAACCTCAAATTTTTTCTCAGCCTAATATGAACCC
This sequence comes from Pinus albicaulis, assembly GCA_034641835.2. Taxonomy (NCBI): domain Eukaryota; kingdom Viridiplantae; phylum Streptophyta; class Pinopsida; order Pinales; family Pinaceae; genus Pinus; species Pinus albicaulis. The sequence goes on from CM076577.1 coordinate 677,055,645, forward strand.
GAAAAATAAGCATTCACAATAGGTATATAGTGTAGAGACATCTTATCTTGCTTATGCTGTGGAAATCCAAGAGATCAAACTTCAGTCTGGGAAGGTACTCCCAGATAATCACCCACCTTATCCACCCAAAGAGCTTGAAGAAGAGGAGGAGAGTGTCCCTCAAGTCAATACACTGCCCTATCCTGAAATTTTGGTCCACCCTCATCATTACACCCTATAAGAGTTTTAAATTTTGGGAGAATTGAAGAATTTGTGTTTCAAGATACCCCTTCTCCAGGTCATTAAATATGTTCCCATATACAACAATATTGTTAAGGAAAAATGTTTCAAAAATCCTGGAAGAAGAAGAAGAGACACCCCCACCATTAATGTTGTTGGAAAACTATCTGATCTAATGCTTGGTAGCATGATCTCCCCAAAGTACCTAGACATTGGTAGCCCAGTAGTGGATGTGCATATCGATGGCATTATGATCCCTAATACCCTGATTGATCTTGGGGCTGCAATAAATGTGATGACTAGGGAAACCATGTTGAAACTCAATCTCCAAGGGTCTTTGAAAAATACCTCCATAGTGTTGCAACTCGCAGATAGATCCACAATATTACTTGAGGGAATTATTGAGGATATCATGGTCTCCATTGACTCTTGGCAGTACCCTATTGATTTCTTGGTCCTCTAGCCCAAAAAAAAGTTTAATGGCTATCCTATCATTTTAGGAAGACCTTGGTTGGCCACTTTTGATGCCTACATTATTTGTAGGGTTAGGAACATGACTATCAAGAATGGAAATTTATCAAAACAAATTGTGTTGTATCCTCCCGCTCAACCTTCTATTGAACTTTATTTACCCATATGGTTAGAGGATGAGGAAGAGGATGAATTGTATCATACAATCCCCTACCCAATCTGCACTTTGGACATTGTTATAGGAGGGGGGAAACTTGATGAATATGAACTTATTGACCATATATTAAAAAAATCATCTTCCCACTCCCACACCAGTTGATGAATTTCTAAAAGAATATGAGGGTAGTGTTGGGATTGACTTGTGCTCTATTGAATCTAGCCTCAAACATGCCGAGATGGTAGTCTTTGGCCCATCTAGAAATACAAATATCTATCCCTCTCTCTAGGCCAAACAGGAAGAGTAGCTATGCAATGTACTAAGGAAAAACTTGGATGCTTTTTCTTGGGATTATAAGGAGATGAAAGGTGTGAAACCCTCATTTTGTACTCATCATATTTACATCAAAGAGGGATGCAAGCATGTGACCAACCACAGATAAGGATGAACCTAGCTCTTAAGTACATTGTGAAAGAATAATTATAAAATTTATTGGATGCAGGGTTCATATACCCCATTTTAGATTGTGAGTGGGTGTCACCTCTTGTTTTAGTTCCCAAGAAGAATGGGAAGTGGAAAATTTGTGTTGATTACCAAGAACTCAAAAAGGCTACAAAAAAGGGCCATTTTCATTTTTCCTTCATTGACCAAGTCCTAGATGGCCTTGCGAGAAATAAATTCTTCTCCTTCCTGGATGGCTTTAGTGGATACAACCATATTCAGATCAGCTCTGAAGATGAAGGCAAGGCCACAGTTACATGTCCTTGGGATACATTTTCCTATAGAGTTCTTCCATTTGGTATTTTCAATTCCCCTTCTACTTTTCAAAGGGTGGTTCTAAGTATATCTTTTGAACTTGTTCATGACTCTGTTGAGATTTACATGGATGATTTTACCCCTTATGGGTGTTATTTCCAGGAAGCTCTTTCTAATTTTTTCAAATTCTTAAAGAAGTGCATTGAAATGAATCTATCATTGAGCCCTAATAAATGTGATATTTTGATGAATGCATGGATTTTCCTTAGCCATTCTATATCCAGGGAAGGGATACAGGTTAAATGAAACAAGATTTCCATCACCAAAAGGGTCCCTACCCCTCCAAAGCAAAGAGCTGTCAAGAGTTTCATTGGATTAGCTAGTTATTATAGAAAGTTCATTAAATATTTTAGGAAATTTGATTCACCATTGTTTGGACTATTGGTTAAATATTTAGATTGCTTTTGGACAAACAATTGTCAAGAAGCTTTTGAAGTACAAAAAGATAATTTTACCACTACACCTATCCTTAGGGGTTTCAACTGGGCATTACCTTTCCATATACACAAAAATGCCTTAGAAAAATATGTAGGGGTTTCCTTAGGAAAAGTAAAAGACAAATTTCCTTATGTCATCTATTTTAGTAAGATCCATTCCAAATCTGATTTGAATTATATTGTCACTGAAAAATGAACTCTTGTTTTTGGTGCATTCTTTGAACAAATTTAGGCATTATATCACTAATTATCAAAATTTGGTTCACACTGATCATGCAACCATTAAGTATTTAATGAATAAACCTTATGCCAATGTTAGGAAATTAGGTGGTTTTTATTATGGCATCAATTGTATTTGACTATTGTTGAGAAACCAATAAAAGACAATGTGTTTTCATATTTCCTGTCAAGACTAACTTTTCCTGTAGGAAAAGAAGGAATGATAGATGATCAACTTTCAAATGAACATATATTTCTAGATCAGTGGTTTTCTCTTGGTTTGATGATATAACCAACTATTATTTTGTTGAGAGGTTCCCTCCTAACCTATCCTCTAGGGATAATATAAATATTGTCAACAAGAGCGTCTCATTCACTTGGATTGGGGGGATCTTTTCAAATTGGGGTCAGATCAAATCCTAAGAAGATGTGTGAGGGAAGAAGATGTTTTTGACATCCTCTCAGCATGCCATGATGGACCATGTGGGGGCCACTTTTATGTTGAGTGCAACCTTCAAAGTTCTACAATTAGGTTATTATTGGCCCACTTTACATCAGGATGCAAGGAGATACACCACCAGGTGGGATCACTATCAAAGGATGGGTAAGAAAACACAAAAGGATGAAATTCCCTTACAACCTCAAGTGACTCTAGAGCCATTTGAAAAGTGGGGCATGGATTTCATTGGGCCTATTGATCCCCCATCAGAACATAAAAGGTATATCATTATATGCATTGATTATTTGACCAAATGGGTTGAAACAAAAGCAATAAAAGTAGCAACTGAGTAGAAGGTGGATGAATTTTTAAGGAATAATATCTTCTACAAATTTTGTTTTATGAGGGAATTAGTCATTGATAAAGGAGCAAAATTTACATAATTTTTTATTGAATATATTATGAAGGAGCACCATATCAATCATAGGAACTATAATATCTATCACCCTCAAGAAAATGGGTAGGTGGAAGTCACAAATAGATCATTGGAGAAATTTTTTAGAAAGGTTGTTAGCAACAACAGAAAATATTTGGCAGATAGACTTGTGGAAACCACTTGGGCCTACAACATCACTTAGAAGACAACCACTTGATTAAATCCATTTAAGCTGACCTATGGGAAGAAGACCCTATTTGATACTGAATTTGAGTACAACACCTTGAGGATGGTAGCTCAGTTAGACTTGGATCTCACTTTAGCACAATAGGAAAGGTTGCTCCAACTCAATGGTATATATGAATTCAGAATGCAAGCTCTCCTACACAGTAAGGTAATCCAAATATAAAGGAATCTTTGGCATGACAATAACATCAGAGAAAGGACTTTTTGGGGAGGATATTGGGCCCTTTTGTATGTCAGATTCAAGGATTTCAAGGGGAAGTTGATGAAAATATGGGTGGATCCCTATCTAGTGGAGAAGTTTCATGAGAATTGGTTTGTCCAAATCATAACGATAATAGGTTGAAATTGTACAAGAAACCTTTGTCCAAGTAAAAGTTTGTCAGTTCAGTCAGTAGATAGATAAATGTGGTTGAGTCTCATGGCCCTCAGTCCACCAAAATTCTAAAAATAAAAAAATAAAAAAGAAGTAAAAATAATAAGAGGGCCTAGATGAAAACCTCCATGAGGCATCTGAGGCCCACTCTTGAGTTGAAGACCTCTCCGAGGAAGCCCAGGAGTAAAGAAAAAAAAATATCTAGGTGAAAACATCCTCTGAGGTGCTTAGGGAAGGCATGCAGGTTGAAAACCTCTACAAAGGTAGCCTACTTGTCTCAAAAAAAAGAGAAAAATAGAAGCACAAGGATGGACTTCTTACACCATTTATGCTAACATTTTTCTTTTGTAAGACTCCACACAACTGGAAGAATTGTGGCTAATGTGTAGAATCTTTAAGTCTCCCTCCATATTTCCACCTATACACCTCATTTCTACACTCTCCACTTACATACCCATCTCTCTCAACCATCCAATCCATAAGAGACTCAAATTTTACCTCCTCGTTTTGATGCTATAGGAGGGACCTGTAATGCTACATGATGTCCTATAATGCTACAAGAGGAGCCTATGAGGCTATAGGAGATGGGAAAAAGAGACCAAGAGGCCATGTTTTCTCTAATAAATTTTAAATGGGGTCCTCCAATGTCAATGCCATCACCCATCCACTCTATTTAACCAAAAATTTGCTCGAAATCCATTTTTTCTATTCCTCTAAGACCCAAAACACATATTCCTTTCATCACTTCCCCTCAACACTGGCATGAAATATGGAGACGTGAAGTGAGGATTAAATGACTGCTACAGGAAGGAAAATCCTCCTATAGAAGCTTGTGGAGTCACAATAGAACTCCCTAAAATTATTTTTTTGTCACCCACAGAAAGTATCATGGAGCCATGTCTGGAACTAAGAGGGGACACATAATCCTCAAGAAGGAACTTCACCAGTAGCATCTTGGAAATTAAGAAGGCACCTGCACACACTGTAAAGTTTTCAATCAAGATATCATCATGTTATAAATACATGTATACAAACAAGCAAAATAATCAACTCCCTCGATAATGATGTTATGAGGCCTAGCTCTAGCATGCAACCATCTACATCAATTCGATCCACATGTAGGCTCAGTTATGACAACCCTCACCTCTTCCCTATGCATAAAATGCTAAAATGTGTTAATGGTTAAGAAAGGAGTTTTAATAGGATAGAGGTGGCTAGTGAACTTTCCCACCCTCTGCTAGTAAGCTTAAGTTTGTGTTAATCACCCATGCAACGTGGAGATGTAAACTCAAAGTGAGATGGTTCTCACGAGGAGTGGGGTGATAAGCACGAGGAGAGGGGAAATGATTGCAAGGAATGGGGACAACAGTGAAAAAAAGGAAACTCCTGTATGTCCCATGTCACCAAAGAACTCTGAGAATTTTCCACAAAGGGAATATTATGTACTGGGCTCGATTTTATTTGCACCATTTCTCATTTCCAAAAAATCAGTTAGAGGAAGGACGATTTATCTCTATCATACCACCTAGGGTGCCACCGAGAAGTTTCGAACCCTGTCTACAGGTGCTATAGGAAGAAGCTATAGGAAGGTATGAACTGCTACAAGAGGGTTGAGAAGGAGCTACAGGAGGAATTAAAGGGTGAAAGGGAGTCACAGTGACCCAAAATTGTCTTCGAACCCCCGTGCACATACAAAGCTATTTTGAAAATAAGTGGCGTCCTCCCTCCTTGTTTTCCATCCACTTACATGAGAATTCTACCTAAAGTTGATAGCATGTATTAGAAAATTTAGCAGTAGAAATTATTGTGTGTGAAGGTAAGATAGGAGCAGAAGAAAAAACGGTTATTTTGATACAAATTATAACATCCTTCTCCCTCTCTAATAAGAAGTAAGTTTAACATTGTTTTTTCCACTGATATTACCTTGGAAAATTGTATTTCAGACCTAAGTAACACCAAGAAGGGGTAGTAGAAGAAATGGGAGGAGGATTTAATATAATATAACTTGCATACACCAAGAGAATTCAGAAACACCCTCCTATAATGAACATTTTTAGAAGAAATAAATGGTTGGGTTTCTTTGAATTATTAAAAAGGTATGACGATGATCTTTCTCATGAATTTTCCATGGAATTACATTCTCAAGGAAAAGATAGTTCCACCACTATTATCAGAGGATTGGCCATCTGTCTAAGTCTTGAAACCATAATCAGAGTGACCACCTTACCCCTGGGAATTCGATGGAGCAAATAATACAAAATAGTGAGTGTCACATCTAGGAAAAACTTCATTTTGAAATAGAAACATATAGAAGATAAGAATGGGGTAAGAAGGGAAATCCTACCTTACCCATGGGATGAGGTGGCTTATCATATCCTCAAATATATATCTTGTGAATGGAGATTGAGTGTGGTATATCCCTACCATTTCAAACTTCTCTATGGGTTAAGATTCAAGGCAGAATTGCCTCTCCCTCAAAGAGTTAGTGTTCCCCATTTCTTCCTACAATCAATCATTGAGATGAGCCAAACGGTGAGGAAGGAAAGCACCAACACATAGCTCACCATGTCCTCATCAATTTAATTGTGATGGATGATTTGAGACACTTAAGGAACCTTGTATTATGGATTGATTTTCTAGACATGGACAGGGAAACCTTCATTGAAACCCAAGCCATTACACCTGGAGAAACACCAACATCTAGCACTGGAGGTAGGGGAGGAAGAACAAAGGAACAAGAGTGGGGGGAAATAGAGGAAGTATAGGTAGCATAAATAGAGGAAGGAGAAGTACATATTAAGGAAGAAGAAGGAAAGAAATTATTAGAAGAAACCATAATCCCTGAGGATACTTTTAACCCTGAAGAAACGGATAAACCATTAGGGGAATTTTGAGGTCTAAAATGGGCTTCCTAAGAAAAATGTACAACCAAAATAAGCTTTATAAGAACCAATAGGATTCAAGATGATGAGGTTAACCATGGGGGATGATTCACCATTTTTTAAGTAAAAGGGTAAAAAGATTAAAAAATAATAAAATAATAAAACTACTTTTTCAACTCGTATTTTCAACTTATCTCCCAATTTTTTTACTCAAATTTCAAGAGGGAGCACTCGTTGGATGAAAAATTTAATTCCTCATCCAAGGAGTACCCATGTTTCATACTTTGGGTGGACCCTGCTATACGAAAAATGAGAAATACATTAAAAAATGTGATTGCAATCACTTTTTAATTTATTTCTCATTTTCATGTAGCAGGATCCATCAAAAGTATGCAACATGGGTACTCATTGGATGAGGAATTAAATTTTTCATCCAACGAGTACTCCCTCTTGAAATTTGAGTAAAAACTTTGGGAGATAATTTGAAAATATGAGTTGAAAAAGTAGTTTTTTATTATTTCCCTCTAAAATTTGATGATGTAATCAAATCTTATTTTATTATTTCCACTATTATTTTATTATTTCCTTAGGAGGCCCATTTTAGACCTCAAAATTACCCTTTTGAAGAACATTAGACAAGTTTCTCTCGAGGGGATACTGAGCAAGAAGTAGTTGAAACATTTGCGACATTGGGCACACCTATCAAGCCAAAAAGGAGGAAGCCAAGGAAATTTCCCCTATATTTCAAAACAAGGAAGAGAATAAGGATCAGGAAAGGGAAACCATAGCCTCCTTCATAATTCCTTATCACTATTGATGAGTTTCCAAGTAAAAATGGAGAAGTGGGGTATAGTGACGAAAAAAATTAAGGATATTACCTATCCTAAAACCAAAACCAAACCACCTGTGACATCTGTGGGAAGGCCCATCACTAGCACCATAACCTTTACGAGGCCCAAGACACAAAATTCCCTTGGGAAAGCAGAGAAAGAAGAGATACAACAGAAACAAGGGATACTACATGAGAAATAGGGGAGTGCTACAAGAGCATAAAAGGAGCTATAGGAAGAAGAAACCACCTCAAAATCAGTCGAAAATGGCCTCTAAGAGCTTCAAGATCCTAACCCATAACCCATATTTGAGTCCTATTACAATTTTTTTGAAGTAGGTAGGATTATCCCTAAAAATTTTGAAGTTCCACTCCTCTATGAGCTAGAGATAGAAAGGGGCGAGACTCATTACCAAATCTATAAATGTGGAAGATGTGGGCCTCATGGAGGATAAGGTCACTAAAATGGGAAAAAAATTGAGTGATTTAAGGCTAAAATTCCATTATGAGGGAGCAGCTACAAGCAGAAAACCCAAGTTTGATAAAGCAACTCAAGAAAAAGAAACACAACTTGCCACCATGGAAAGTCTCTATATGGAATCCCTACAGTTCAGAAAACATAAAAATACTATGTTATTTTCCTCAAGGAATGGTGGTTGGAGTTCCAAATAAAAACACTAGCACAATATGGTTATTTTCCTTTTCAAGAATATAGACAACTTAATGAGTTTTGCAAGAAGGAAAGTATGGAAGATAGGGAAAAGTTGTTTGAGTTTTATATACATAATTTCATTCTAACAAATATAAAAATTTGGGACCCCAATTCAAGATTGGAAGATATGAAACTAATGGCATTGGAATCTTGGTTGACTTATGAGGAGGAAAGGGTTTAGGAGGTGAAAAAGGTAATTAAAAAGAAGAGAAGGATCCCTTGTATATCAGAGCAGAGCTAGTAATCATTAAGGCTATCATCAACAATAATAACCTCATCTCTTCTGATTATTATTTAGCACCCAAGTACATTACAACCCAAGAGATATCCATTTTAAAATTTGAGGAAACTTTTATAATGTTTGGAATAGATATTCTACAAGATTTCTAGAGAAGATGGCATGCCTTACCCCATAGTTTATGGGTTAGAGAATATCGCTCTCCCGAAAAGCTAAGGAGTTCCTTCGAGAGAACACCATTGTAAAAGAGATTCATGCAAAGAATGAAGATAAAATGGATAGGAATCAAACTCAGTCCACCCCTATCGTTAGTCTTACAAGAAGGAAGAAAACAAACATAGGAGCAAAAGGAATGGGCAGAGATAGAGAAAAATGCAAATTTTTATCCACCAAAAGGCACACCATTTGAGGTTCCTTGGGATATAAGAGAGGCCACCAATGCCATGAATGAGCTTCACATGGATGAATAAGTTGCTCAGAGGATGAGAAACACCTTCAACAGGGGGTTTGTTATGTGGAATTATGAATTACGGATAAATCATTCTTCCCTAGACATGTGATAATCTAGAACAACAGGTTAAATACTATACGACTACTTTTCCTAAATAAGAACAGACACACATAATGGATTAGAGGCTTACCTAGAATCCAAGCACTTCCAAATGATTCGTTTTTTCACTTCCGTTGTGGCTTCAAATTCCAGCCGGCTGTGAAAAATATTTCCTGCAAGAATGAACACTAAATAGCAGAAGATAGAAAATAATACAGATTTCTATTCAAGTTAGTTTGCTAAATTAGTAAAGCATAAACCATATACATCAACTAAGATCTTGAAATATGGAAAATCAAAGCCAATACAGATGCATACAGGGAAAAGTAATTTGTATTATTTATTAATGATAGAAGGGGAGGTTACAACCAAATGACTGATTTAGGGTCACCATCTCCAGCAACATCCCAGCCTCATCACAATGTAGATATCTCCAGCAAACTATCACTCAAATCAATCTCCTCAATGAAAAATCCACCAACATTTCTCTACACAAATTCCTCCTCATAAAACACTAAGATCTGTGCTCAATTTATAGAGGATCTAAGGTAGTTTTAAAATCAATGACTTTCCAATAAGAGGCAAGACATGTTCCCAATATTGTAGATGTCAAATGGACACATGGATTAAAATTTTGACACATGTGAAATTTTCTAGAAGGAAATGGCCAAGTGGAGATTCCAGAACAATGAGAATTTCGCTCCCAATGTGACCAACGCACCCATGTGTTGGCGAGAGAATAGGTCTCGCAGAGAAGACCCGGGTTCAAGGCTGAGGGCCAACAAGGTTTTCCATCGTAGTCTAGATTCACGCCGGCATTTACACTCTACTCTGAAGGGCAGAGAGTCTCACCCGAGGCGTGCCGCAACCCTACTGTGATCAGGAGCAGATCGGTATCATCCCCACAACATCCAAATAGGTGAATAACCAAGGTCCTAGACAGTCAGGACATAACATTCCATATCATGCATTCTTCAAAAAACCAATTAAACTAACAAGAAACAAATTTTAAGCGTAGCCTATAACAATACTCATTCGTATTCAGAATCACATATCAGAACAACACACTTGAATATATTAATTATCAGCCGTCAGAGGAAAACTATTACAAGGCTCAGTAGCATATGAGCATAGAGCAGAGCAAAATACAACAAGTCCCTAGGGATAGAGAGAAAGCACAATAATCTAGAAGAGAGGAGAACAATGCAACTAGATAGAGCTCTCCTGTGGCTCCCTATTGCCTATTCCCGTCTGTGCCAACCTCTTCATCCGTTGGCTGGCTACCTATTTTTTCTCCTGCCTACACGACTGACAGTTCCTCCTCCTTTCTTGCTTGGCTTTCTTTCATTTCTTCCTGTTCACTGGGATTTCACTTCTTGTTTCCTTCCGCGCCCTTCCGCTTTCTATGCTTGCTCCCGCAACAACCGCAACACCTGTCCTCTGCTCCTCCACAACCTTGACACCTTTCTGCCTACTGAGGTTGTGTTCTGCCATGTACTCACCACAACTCAAAATCCATTGATTTCCAAAACAATGACAAAAACAGGTCCCAACCACATCCTTTTGACTCACCCCGAGTTAATTGTCCTGAGCCGTCTCCACTTCCATGGGTCCGCCCGACCCTGTGCCTTGTTCTGGCTGTGTGCCTTCTCCTTGCTGTCCAAAAAAGGGACCCAACTATGGGACCTTGTTCAGAGCTAAAGCTTTAAGTTCTTGGAAGGTTTCCACGGCCTGCTGCCACCCTTGCAGCAGTTTTCCGGTCTCAGCCATGATTTTTGTGACAAATTCCTCCCCGGTGATTGCCGGCACAGCGCCAAATACTGTGTTTATCTGCGTGTCAGCCTCCAATGCCAATTGTTGCATCATTTGGGCATTGATATTTATGAGTTTTCAAAGCTCCCAGATTGCCTATTTGGCTGCTATTGAAGTCTCCTCTATTTGTTGAATTTTGAACTCTAGCACATCTGCATGGGCATACAATTGGTCTAGCCTAGTTAGGTCTGTGGCTTCCTGTATTCCCTTGGTGATTTGTTGTAGTTGGGCTAAAATCGACTATGCCTTCACTGTGAGGGCCATTGAGAATTATTGCAGACCCTTTAGTAGGTCGTATGCATCTCTGGCTGTAGTACTTAGGACTTCTTGCATATTTATTACTTGGCCCTGTTTCTCTGATATTTGTGCTGAGTACACAACTGCTAGGTCGGGCAATGCGGGTCGTGTTGCCAATGCCGCCTTGAGTTCTGTATTTTCCTAGTGGAGGTTTGAATATGCCATCCTGAGGTGGATCGCCTGCCATACTACCTTTGTTTCTTGCTCATCATCTGGTATTTGACTGTGGTGGGTCGTCACTGCATACCATACTTCCCTGAAAACCCTAGACATTGTTTCCAGTTGTCCTTGTAGTTGTTCTTTCTCCATTGTCAGCTGCTCATGTTGTTCAGTAAGCGTGCTTATCTACTGCTGTTGTTTTTCGCATTTTTGCTGTAGTCCTGAGTGGAGCTTCTCAGCCTGCTACGCTGCCCTTTGGATGAAATGGTACAACTGAGCTATCCTCCATGTCTCCATGCTCTCGCACCGGAGGTACCCTTGTCTGGCCTTCGCTCCTAGAGTGGCTACCCACTGGCAACCGATCTTGCTGAGTAGTATTGAGGTGACTGCGGTGGAGTTTTCTGGGGTGCAGAGTCCACCATATTTAGTTCCAATCGCCCCTCTTGATCTGCTTGGTTGGGTGGTTGGAGCGGAGTAGGCTCAAGGAGTGGCCCAGTTGTGTCTTCAACTTTTTGCTCTATCTGAGTGATGAGGTTGGTAAAAGTAGTCTGCGGGACCATGGCAGGGTTGGATGGGGGTACTAATTTCGTACCCAAGTTAACCTCCATCCCATGATCCCCATTGAGTATTCTCCTGATAATTGGGTCGAACACGGTGGCAGATGAGGTGGATGGTGCGGAGCTGTGGGGTTCGCAGGAGATGGATGAGGTGGTAGGTGGTAGTGGATCTGGAAGAGGTGGTGATATGTGGATGTTTAGGAAATCGAATGGGTTAATGGGGGTGTGGGGTGGCAACCTGCTTGCTTCCCCTGTCTCAACTATTGGCTCTTCTTGGATCAGTACCCCTATTCTCAATTTTTGGGGTGGATCCTCTCCTGTGAGGTCGACCACCAGACTTGATTCTAAAACCTTGGCCCTCTTGGCCTTCGGTGCTGCTACGGGTTTCGTAGACCTATTTTTCCCCACTAGTGGTGTGGTTTCTGGGGTTGGTGAACTGAACAATACATTGGGAATGGGTGCAGATATGGAGGTTGTGCTTGGAGATGGGTTCGACTAGGAGATTTGGAATTCTAAAAAAATTGGAAATGGAGTAGCACTACTCGATATCACCTGAACTACTTCATTAAAGCTTCGTACCTTCGTGTTCAGTTGCTGAATGATCAGGAGGAGCTTTAGGTTCAACACCCTATTTGCTGCCTCCTCCGCCATTTCTCCTGGCAACCGGTGTGGTAGCATCCCATCAAAATTGTACATGTACACCCCGTCTCTGACTTCCATCGCAACCCCCGGCCACGAACAAACTTCTGTGTGAAAATATGATTCATCAATTTGGAACTTCAAAGGCCTCATCTAGAACGTTGTCTTTGGTACACAAGTGGGTTTGACGAACGTGTGCTTGTGCGTGACTCCAAAATAGACTTGCTCACTATATCCATCCCGTAGGTTTCTTGGGATCCTCTGTTGACCCATTACAACGTCGAACATTAGGCCATACCAACTTCTGAAGGCTTTTGCATTTACTTCCTTGGTGCTGGTGTCTCAAAACACCTTCCATGGGGTAAACTTAATCACCAGCGGTTGATCTTTGCTATCTCCACTGGTATCCTGATGAGGGGGAAAGTACACTTCCACATGGCCAACACTATTATCAAATACCCATAGATAAATCCAATTGCCCTCCTATAGTTGTCTTCACATGCCTCAAACAGCTCCTTCAGCAGGAAGGAGCACTAGTTTAGCCTAGTCCCCTGGACGCAGTTCTCCGCAACCAAAATTGTGTCTAATGTACACTCCCCTTTGGTGTAATGTCTCATCATCTTGCTGGCAATAAGATAGCAAGCGAACCTAATCTCTGGCCTGTTTATTAACTCTATATTTTCCCCCTTTCCTCCTCTCTGGGTGCCATACTTAGCATAGTAGTCTATATCCCCTGACTTCTTCTCCCGTTTGGATATGGTTTGGAACACTGAAGAGACGTCCCTTCCTTCCAGTGACAATCCTGTCAACCTATGAATGTCTTTGGCGTGAATCAGGATTTCCTTCCCCAGCCACAGAGAGTCGTTCTAAATTCTGCTCAATAGAAACTTGGTGTAGTACATCGCAGTGCCTGTAGTCCCAAATACTGGTAAGTTCCTCAAATTCATTATCGAGGACTGCTAGATACCTCTGAACTCAGGCAGGACTCTTGCTACCACCCGTCCCACTTCTGTTGTATAATTTTCAATGTATACCTGTCTTTTTAGCATAGGAAACTAAAAGGAATCCATGAGTTCCACGTCAATTAAGGTTGCACTGTCATATTTCCCAACGAGGGACTCCATTTTCTGAATTCTGCTGTCCAGCTCCTGTTCTACCACTGCTGGGCTTACTCTTGTCATCTTCACTCGCCACTGATACACCTCAAAAACAGTTCTCTATCTCTTCTCTTGCCTTTCTTCTTCTAGACACCTTATCTGCTCTGGTTCTGCTCCAATTTCCCTTGCTCCTTCAGAGGTTTCTAACTCTAACTCAGATTTTTCCGGCATTCTCGCGCTTTTCTGCCTGCAGGTTATGTAAGTAACCGGCACGAGTGAGGTTGATGAGACCCCATAGCTAATTAATGTTTCCCTGGCTTCTCCCGCAGCTATGATCGTGTGATCAGTTAGCTGCTGAGGTGGGTTTTGACACTGCTGACTGTGGTTTTGGGATTTGGGCAGACGTGACGGCTGGTGGTTATGTCTAATTATGGAAAATTTGTTACGGTATGGATAATGCTAATTATGGAAATTATATCCAAATCTTCATGATCCTACGGACTGACACTGGTACTATGTTAAATTATGGTGGGTTGATGTTCACCACGCTTTTCTTCCTGATGTGGACGACATGCTGGACACTACCCCCCCTGACCACTAATGGTTGCATTGCGGTCTCTGCAACTGAGCTAATATTTATTGCATTATGGTAACCCTATCTATGTCATCTCGGGTGCGAGAGACTTATTAACCCTAATCTACCCTACGTACTCCTCTCGGGTGCGATAGTTACTGAAATTGAAATGGATAACTTACTCCTGGTAGGGTTTCAGGCATGCGTCGTTGACCCATCCTTGTAGAACCTGGCCATTTCACTGTGCTAGTCAAACTGCTCTCGACAGTTTGATCTCTATGACATGAAATGGTCCCAGCCAATGCATCTGCAATTTCCCTAGGAACTTTTGGAACTTGCTGTCATATAGTAGGGCCTTTCCTCCAATTTGGAAAGTCTTGTGTTTGATATGTCGATCATGCCAAGCTTTCTACCTCTCCTTTTCTACTGTCTGGTGAAATTCCGCAAGAAACCATCCTTCCTCAAGTTCCTATAGCTCGTGTAAGCGCTCCTTTAAATATTCCTCTTCAGATAGCTGCAGCGTTGTGGCGATCAAAAGGCTTGGTACCATGAATTCTACTGGGACGACCGCTTCTCTTCCATAGACCAGCTGGAATGGTGTTTGGTTATGTAGTCGTTTTACCGTTGTGCGGTATGCCCACAGGGTTGCTAGTATCCGTTTGTCCCAGTCATCGCGCTCCGCATTACATATATTTGTCAAGCCTTTTTCCAGTATCTTGTTAAATGCTTCCACTATGCCATTTTCCTGTCGATGATACAGCCTACTCTTATGGTGTTGTATCATGAATTACTGTAGTAGAGAGTTAATTGTGTCATTGATGAAATGGGTACCCTGGTCGCTAGTTAGGCTTCTTGGACACCCAAATCGGCTGATTATGTTTTCAAATATTAATCTAGTAACAGTATCTGCAATAAATTTCCTTACTAGCACAGCTTCTACCTAGTGGTTCAAGTAGTCGGTCGCCGTTATAATGTACCTTGCCTTTGAATTTCTTGCAGGCGACGTAATTGGCCCTACAAAATCGACTGCCCATTTCTCGAATGGTTGGAGTATCTTTACGGGATGAAGTGGAAGCTCATCCCTGTGGGAGGGTCATCCAGTCCGCTGACATATGTCACATTTCTAAACATACGCTTTACTATATTTGTGCACTGTTGGCCACCAGAGACCTACTTGTAGTACTTTGTGCGCTGTTGGTTTATCTCCCACGTGCCCTCCTGCAACACCACTATGGATTTTCCATAGTATAGCTTCCCTTTCATGATCCAGAACATATCTTAGAAGAACTTAGTCCAACCCCATCTTGTATAGCTACCCTGCAATAATTTGATTCTCCACAGCTCGAACTACCAGATGTTTCTTTTGTGTTGTAGTATATTCCTGCGGACACTGTCCTGTGGTAAGGTAGGTTTCTATTTCATTCAGGTAGTCCGAGATGGCTTCTACTCTAAAAATATTAGCATCCGATAGTTGATCATCTAGAGATCCTCCACTTTCACCATTCTCTAGTCGGGACAAGTCATCATGCCCTACATTGAGCCTTCCAAGCTTTACAATTACTTCAAATGTGAATTCTTGGAAAATTAGGAGCCATCAGTAGATCCTCCCTTCTAAGACTGACTTGTTTAATAGATATTTTAATGTGGAATGATCCGTGAAGAATTTGAACTTACCTCCCAATAGATAGTGGCAGAATTTCTAGAGAGAGTACACCATTTCTAGTGCTTCCCGCTATGTTGTTTTGTAGCTGCGCTCTGCTATTGACAACATGTGACTAGAAAAATATACCAGATGATCGACTGAAGTGTCCCCCGGTTGAGCTAGAACTGCACCAAGTGTAATTCCAGACACGTCAATGAGTACATGGAACTGTTTGTCCCGGTTCGGGTGGACTAGTATTGGTGCACTCGCCAATTTTTCTTTCAGCACGTCCAGTGCCTCTCTGCAGCTTTCTGTCCACTGGAATTGTTTGGATTTCTTTAACAGTGTTTCTTAGGGTGCTGTTATTTTGGCTTAGTTGCGGATGAAACAGTGGTAGTAGCTTGTGTGTCCTAGAAGTGACCTTAGTTGTTTGACAATCTTCGGTGCCTCCATATTGAAAATCACTGCTACTTTGGCTAGATCTACGCAGACACCTTGATTACATACCACGTGCCCTAGCAGTGTTCTGAATGGTATGCCAAATATGCACTTCCTCAGATTCAATGAGATCTATAGTTGTCTACACCTATCAAACATTACTCTCAATAGGCTCACATGATCTTTCAACAAGCTATACATAGTCCAGTTGTACATATAGACTTCTAAGAACTTGTGGATGTATTCTCGGAACACTGCTATCACAATGCGAGAGAAAACTGCAAGTTCATTCTTCAATCCCAATGGCATCACGTTGTATGCGAAAGAGCCCCATTTTGTAGTAAAGGTTGTATTTTTCTTGTCTTCTTCTTATATTCTCACCTGATGGTAACCTGAAAAGCCATCGGCGAATGAGTATGCTTCGTTCCCTGCAACGTTGTTGAGGACTTCGTCACTAAATGGGGTAGGGAATGGATCATGGATACAAGCATTGTTTAAGTTTCTGTAATCCACACAGACTTGTATCTCTGATTTCTCCTTTTTTCTTTGTATAACTATGGGGCTTACCCATTCTGCCTCTTCTACAGGGAATATTAGCCCAGCCTTTAGCATTTTGTCGATCTCTGCTTTCACTTTTTCCTTCACCCTTGGGTTTAGATGATATGGTTGATGTTTCACAGGCCTGGCAACGGGCCTCAGTATTATCCTCATTTCGCCCATATCTCCCTTTATGTCTTTGAGATCTGTTACTGATGAAGGAAACAAGTCCTCATACTCCTCAAGTAGACTAAATATTTCCTTTGTTGTTTGCTCATCCCAGTAGTCCCCAACGGTCGCCAGCTTGGGTTTGTCCTTTGTCCCAATATTTACCTTTTTAGTTCTGAGAGGCAGGAGGTGGATACCTTCTATAGTTGGTTCTTCTTTAATGTCCCTCTCCCCCTCTGTTTCTTCGATATATAGGTGTCTGAGATCCTCGAGATTGTCATCATCCATCTCACTATTAATCTTCTAACATGCCACCTTTTGTTGGATACTTTGGTATCGAAGTGACTGCTCGTCCATCTGTTAACTATCAGGGAAGAACAATACCTTCTTGATAGCTTGTAAAGCTTGTGTAATTTGCTCTGTTTTTCCTTCAAAGGTGAAACATTTTATGAATTTCTCCGCAACTTCCTGCCAATCGTGGG
This sequence comes from Pinus albicaulis, assembly GCA_034641835.2. Lineage (NCBI taxonomy): Eukaryota > Viridiplantae > Streptophyta > Pinopsida > Pinales > Pinaceae > Pinus > Pinus albicaulis. The sequence goes on from CM076577.1 coordinate 677,073,071, forward strand.
TCCCTCTTCTCTTTTCTTCTGTTAAGTACCAGGCCTTTGGGATTACGTCCAGGGAGTGGATAAAACTGTGAACCCACATTTCCTCGGGGTATCCATCAGCTCTCCATTGTGCTTCAAATTTCTTCAGATGGTTTCTGGGGCTTGCGTACCCTTGGTACTAGTCCTTCCCCCTGGGCTCCTTCTCCTCTTGAAATATGGCTTTCATTACTCCTGCCACTTCATCCCATCATGCCAGTGAATCGCGATGGTTACTCCGCCATCTTGCATATGTGGATTGTAATGCCATGTACATCAAGGGTATTCTCTGGCCTTCTAGCACCATGTTTTCTACTTTGGCTATGAAAACACTTACAGTGTTCATATCTGATAATATTGGGTATCCTTGCATTTCAGCCCCAATCCAATTGACTCTTGCAACATTATCACACCTCCTTGTGTTTGTTTCGTAGCCTCCTTGTTGCCAATCATCCCATGCCAGTTCTGATCCTAATTCCAAGCTTTGAATACTTCTCCAGCTTACCGAGCCTTCTGCCATTGGGTTGATGTAGTCTTCCTTTCTTTCGGCAGTCATCTGGTAGAGATGGTCCAAGAGCTGAGCATCTTCTCGGTTATCCATAGTCTCTGTATATCTCGGTCCTTGGTAGGGGTCGAACGGTTGAGTGACTCTGATTTCCCCATCCTCAAAGATCATCAGTTCTTTCTTTAGATCAATTATCGCATAATTTTCAAAATCCCAATCGATTCCCAACAGTGCTGGGTACAGATCCTTATCCCCCATGATGTCAATGACTTCGAAGTCCGTAAATGTTTTTACCCCCGCAATTTCAACCTCAACATCCTTCAGTCGGCCGATGGGAACAATTAAATACTGGTTTTCCATCCAAAGCTGGATCGGGGAGTATGTCAATCTTGGCCTCCTGAGTGCTTCCCAAGTTTTCCTTGGTAAGATGTTGAAATCAGATCCCAAATCAAGCATGGTGTCCTTAATCTGGAATCCTGCCACTTTCGTATTTACTCAGAATTCCTTTCCCATCCTTCATTTGTTTCTTTTTACTCTCTGAACATATTTCTGGTCTGTTTCCACTGCGTCTTTTGCTAATGGGTTCTGTTTTAGCACCCCTTCCAGGTTTTGCTTCAGTCGTTCCAGCATTGGTGCATTATTAACAATATTTAGGAACAAATGGAACCATTCCTGGATTAAGGCTTCAGAAGTATTTTATGTCTCCTTGTCTTCCTGAATTTTTCTGTAACTCGATTCCTTTGTTTCCCCCCAAGTGGGCAAACGTTTCTGCTGCTTCCTAGAAAAATTGTTTCTGTCATTTGGGTTTGAACAGGAGCTTTGGGGATGTTGGCTGGACTAATTTTATGGGTTCCATAGTGTGTGCATGTCACTATGACAGTGTTTTGCATTTTTTGAGTTCCCGTTAACCTGGGCTCTGCATTTACTAGATTTTCCCTCCGCTATCTAGCTCTTTCCTCCCATATTTTGATGAGCTTCGGGTAATCTTCTGTTGCGTGTGAGTTAACGTGGCACTGTGAGCACCAGGGTCTCCTAGAGAGTGGACACTCTCTAGCCATATGCCCTTCCTGGTCACAGTTATAGCATCTTACCAGACCTCTACCACCTATTCGGCCCCCTCGCATGCCTCTTCCCCTTCCTCTGGGAGCTTCATTTACTCTGTATGACAGTCAGTCCAGCCGCTCTGCCAGGGTGTCCAGTGCTCGGCATTGCTCTGTGCTATGGGTGGTCAAGGCATAGAATTCATAGTATACATTATTTGGAATGTTGGAATACTTTTATAGGATCAGACACATGTGAGGTTGATGACCCATGCTTTTGCATACCTCACAATATTAATTGGTGGCTGGACTTTGTTGTGCAGGGAACCCCGTATATTGCTGTTGTGGTGGGTATATCCCTTGGGAGTTGATTTGTGTGACCAATCCTAGTGGTGGGGCCCCTTGTGCTCCTGCAGCTGATGTCCCCACAGTTTGGCCTTGCATCTGGGGGCATTTTGTGGCTACATGTCCCTCCACGAGAGAGTGCGTGCACCACACGTTTGGTCTCGGTGGTTGCATGAGTTGCATTTCCTTAATTTTTCTGTCAGACTGGCTATTTGATGCTGCAAACCCATTATCGAGGGGTCCTGTACCATTGCGCCCTCTTTTAACTCTTGTGGATAACCCACCATGGCTTCTATCTTCATCGTTTGCTCCAGGGCATCTTGCAATGTGCCGATCCTTTGTTGAGTCAGTGGAGTTTGGGTCAAGGGTAATAAAGCCTTAATGAACCAATCCCTCTGATGGTTTGGATCGATTGGATAGTTGAGTTTCCCAATGGCATCCTTGAATCTCCACATCAAATCCCAAGCATTTTCTCCTTCTCTCTGCTTGATCTCCCACATTTCTAATAGGCCTTGTTGGTACATCTAAGGAAGTTTTAATTCCTTAATGAAATCCCTCTTTACGTTAGCCATTGCTAGATTTGGGTGAGCCTTTGATCATTTCATAAACCATCGTAGGGCCCTCTCCCTAAGAGTGGTCTGAAATTATATCAACTTCCCAACATCTAGTGTCTGTCGTGCCCTCTAGATGGCCTCATAGAGATACCAGTGTTGTTCGATGTCGTCATTCCCTTTCCAAGAGAATTTTGGGTACCGCGTAAGTGATCCTACCATGCTTAATTGAATGGGCAGGTATTAAAATGAAGCCGTTGGATCCTGGTTGTGAGACGGGGCCACTAGCAATCCCGCTACTAGTTTGTGCTCCAGTTGGAGATGGAATATGGTACAATCTACTTAATTCACGTAACTTAACAAAAATTTCACATATGGGTTTATAGAGCACCAGGGGAAGGTCAGGATTAGAGCTACTAGAACTGTGGGGACTAGGAATACCTTGAGATATGGATGTCGGCATGTCTTGAAAGATTTTCTCCATTGCAACATGCATCTCCACATCAGACACCTCCTCTGGGCACGTGTCTATACCTTCTTCGTTAAACTTCCTTCCTTGCTCCACCTAGGCTGGACTCCTATACACTTGCCGCACTCCTTTCACGACCCCTCCTATATCCTGGGGACACACCTAACCTTCCATTCCTTTCATCATCTGAGGCACCTCTGCTTTTCCCTTCCGACTACTTCCTTGTCTCTTTAGCTCCTTCATCACCCTCTCTTGCCACCTTTATGCAATCTGCACCCTCTAATGTGCTCGCCGCTCCCTGAGCCTGTTGGCAGTATTGAAATCCATACTCCTACTCCCTCTTCTCACGAATCTAATAACATCTCTCCCTCAGTCCCTTCCCCCGACACTGGGGTTTTTACACTTCCATCCCTGCTTTCTGGAATCCCATCAATCCTTCGTCTACCATTAATGCCTTGATCCACAAGGGGATCTCCTTCAGTAGTTTCCCCCTTAACCCAGATCTGAAAGCACTTTCTAACTTTGAGAAATAATGGTAGCACTCAGCTGTAAACTCGACTATGTATCCTTCCAAAGTAGATTCCACCCAAAAATCTACAGCTCGGGTTAAATCAGTGTTTAATTGATGAAGGGTCACCATATCCTTGTGTGCCCACTTACGATTGATCTTGCACGACTTTCCCTTGACGGTCTTGGTTTGAAGCCTCCGCAACCAATTGTAGAGTTCTTCTGGGAACTTTCCCCAAAATATTTCGTAGGTATCACTAGCAGAGTCAGAGAATAGGACCAAATATTTAATCGTTTTCTCCTTTTATCGTCTCAGCTCAGCTTGTTGAGCTATGAACTGATCTAGGTGGTTATCCCACCATCTTTATATTTCTCTTTCGAAGATCCGAGATACCATGATCTAGCTTCCAAATGTATTTTCAAGTCCCGATAACAAAACCATTTGTTGGCGAGAGAACAAGTCTCACAGAGAAGACCCGGGTTCAGGGGTGAGGGCCAACAAGGTTTTCCGCTGTAGTCTAGATTCACACCGGCATTTACACTCTGCTCCGAAGGGTAGAGAGTCTCACCCGAGGCATGTCGTGACCCTACTGTGATCAGGATCAGATCGGTATCATCCCCACAACATCCAAACAGGAGAATAACCAAGGTCCTAGACAGTCAGGACATAACATTCCATATCATGCATTCTTTAGAAAACCAGTTAAACAAACAAGAAATTTTTTTTTAAGCATAGCCTATAACAACACTCATTCATATTCAGAATCACATATCAGAACAACACACTTGAATATATTAATCAGCAGCTATCAGAGGAGAACTATTACAAGGCTCAGCAGCATATGAGCATAGAGCGGAGCAAAATACAACAAGTCCCCAAGGACAGAGAGAAACCACAGTAATACATAAGAGAGGAGAACAATGCAACTAGATAGAGCTCTCCTGTGGCTCCCTGTTGCCTATTCCCGTCTATACCAACCTCTTCATCCATTGGCTGGTTGCCTATTTGTTCTCCTGCCTGCGCAACTGACAGTTCCTCCTCCTTTCTTGCTCGGTTGTCTTTTGTTTCTTCCTGTTCACTAGGATTTCACTGCTTGTTTCCTTCTGTACCCTTCCGCTGTCTATGCTTGCTCCTGCAACAACCGCGACACCTGTCCTCTGCTCCTCCACAACCTTGACACCGTTTTTCCTACCGAGGTTGTGTTCTGCCACGTACTCGCCGCAACTCAAAATCTGTTGATTTCCAAAACAAGGGCCCCAACACCATGGATGTCCGGAAGTAATTTTCAGAGCAGCCTTGCATGGGACTACCTGCATATTCAATGCACTTATTCCCTTTAGAGGTAATGTTGGTGAGCTCTCATATGATATATTATAAGCTTCAATCTTTGGAAAACTTTGCAGATGAAAGTCTTTGATTGATTTGTCTTGTTCTTTGTCTTAGGGCATGTAGCAATTGCAATGTTAGGGGATGATAGACCCTATAAAATTTTTCTGGAGATGATGCCCAGTTAACCAGGTCATTGGGAATAATGCCCAAATTGACCTATAACAATTTCCCCCTAAAGCATGAAGTCAGAATAATAACAACAGTATTTTGATTGATATGATTTACACTGTGATGAGTTGGAGATGAAGCAGAGTGGCGACCTACATAAATATTACAATACATTACATCATGATATATCCTCTTGATCATAATTGCTGAGGGTAGGCATTCCCATGTTCAGCACATAAACAATCTAATAACATGTACATAATTCAGAAAGTTGTCTATATTAGAATGTTTCCCAATACAAACATGCCTATAGATATAGGCCCATTTTTGGATGACAATCTGCATGTAAGGTCACTGTACAGATGATGTGTATAACAATCCTGAAATCGTAGCCTGGATGGTTGAAACTAGATTGGGGATATTCTTATCTCGTTCAATCGATCATTCGGGTAAAAGTCTAGCCATGCGAATATATGATTTGTCGTCGAACATGAAAAGACATCGTTTGATTACCAACCAATAATGTGAGCTGTTAACAAACGCGAGAGAACCACCATTTATTTCAATGGCCCTCAAGGTACTGTAGTACATTTCATAAAGCATGAATAGATGATTTGATGTCAAACGCCAAACAAAATATTTCGGTAAAAATACCGGAAGCGAGGATCTTGTCGATGCTGTAACAAGCCTCATGGTACTGGAATTTGATGTTTCTAAGTGAACTTCTTGGATAATGATTTATTGTCAACAGCCGGAAGTCACCTTATTGTGAAATGGGAGTTACTGATTTCAGAGAGAAGGGTATGACTTGATATAGAAATTTTCAGGGATGACGGTCATGAGAATGAAGGTTTATGAGTATTGCAGAGGGATGAGTTATTCACTGGATGACTTCTCTTGAACATATTGACAAAACTGTGATGAGTTGTCAGCACTGACCCAAAACTGAAGTGAAGGTATGATGAACCATAGGTATGAATGAACCTTCAAGATGATTACCCAACCCAAATAGTCATGGACATGGAGTGAAGGAAGTGTCATGTTCAAGAGTGACTTGCTACCATAAAGAATTTTTGCTCACTTTTCTCAAATTTTCCCCTGCCATTTGTCGACCAGTACCTCTTTATTTTTTAACAATATTGAGGAGGTTAATATTTTATTGGCCTATAATTCAACCCTTCGGGTGAATAAAGTATCACTATTTAATAATTTAATGAGTCTAGCGATGAATAAAACTTGATTCTTGCCATGATCGACAAGCCCGTCGCTATTTTATGTTTTAACGACCTTAACGACAGTGATAGCCCATTCCTTTTTCATATTTAGAGAGTTTGAAAAAGAGAACGAAATAAAACTCCATAAGTACTTTTTTGTAAAGTTATCGCTCAGATCCGAAAAAGTGTAAAATAATATATGAGAGAACCTCTTTAGTCATGTTCGACCAAGGTATTAATTTTTCGTAAATAATCTATCCCAGTCTGGAAAAGGGTTAAACTTATATTGAGTAGATATCAATTCATTCACTTTTATGAGCTCGAAAAGACAAGTGCTCGACAATATTTTCACAATATCGGAGTCTGAAAAGAGCTGAAAGAAGACTCCAGGGGTTCTTTTTTCACTGTTATCGAAGCTTGGAAAGGAGATAAAAGTGCACTTCAAATCCTTTTTCATTTTTAACAAAGCTCGAAAAATAAGGATAAAAACTACGCTTTGTGGTCAAATCATTCTTGAAATAAATTTGCATGACTAATCTATTCATCAGTTGTAAAACCTATTCAGAACAACATCAAATGGATTAAAAATACCTGTTTCATGATAAAAACATAATAAAACCATAGTCATAGAAATACATATTCATTGCAAGAAATTAAATGACTAAATAAAAAGAGTTTTACTACTCATTTTTACCATTCACTAGTTACCCATTTGCATTTTGGAGCTCTGAACCTGTTTTGCCCCCGAACTTCAGCGGTCAATTGCGTGCAATTGGTAAGAATGTTTTGAATGCCCCCTTCAAGAGCACATGTCGAATGCCCCCTATAAGATTAGGTCCCCCCCAAGCTTCATTTCATTCACCTAAGTAGATTACTGGTTACTAATAGTTGGATGGAATGAAGGTTCATTTACGAGATCAGATGGAAGACTAGTCGTAATTAGGAGAGGATTTGTTTCATTTTTTAACGAGCTTAACACAGGAAAACAACTATGCTCATGACTTGTTTCATTTTTTAACAAGGTTGACACAGTAAAAGAACTTTCCTCAAAGGCACTTGTTTCATTTTTTAACGAGGTTGACACAAGAAAAAAGAACTATCCTCATAAGGCACTTGTTTCATTTTTTAACGAGGTTGACACAAGAAAAAAAAAATATCCTCAAAACCTTATTCATTTTTTAACGAGGTTGATACAAGAAAAAATAACTATCCTCAAAATATGTTTCATTTTTTAACGAGGTTGACACAGTAAAAGAACCATCCTCATTGTGCAGTTGGACTAGTGAGTGTGCACTAGAAAAGACGTAGTCTAACAGAGTCATCATTTAAGGAGTTTGATGAGCATTAGAAATTATAAGTTATAACATGCGTTGACGAGTCTTCTCAAAGGTTTTCATTGAATTTTGGAATTTTAGAGGGTAATTTCTGTGAAATCACTGGCCACCAAGGGGAATAACTGATGGGACTAACTTGATATTGCACTGAATATGTGAATAAAGGAACAAGTCATTCAGTACTCATAAGGGAGGAACCAAATATGATTCCAAATGATGAAATGGGTGAAGTCAATGGACAAAACATCGAAGATGAAGCAATAGTAGATGTTGTCGTAGCTAAAATAGATGGTTCAGTCTGGGATGTTATCTCATCCATGGCCAAATGACCTAGTGTATACCCTATAGAATCTACGAAAACTCGAAGTGAAACAAGATCAACAGAAACAGAGGTAGGTGATTGAGGAAAAGACTTGTACAGGTAAAGCTCCTACTGAAAATGATTTGGAGTTAAAGGTGTCTCATCTTGTGATATTTCTTCAATCGAAATCAAACCAGGTGGAAGAATTTCACCATCTGGCTCGAAGTATATTTTAGGTGGTTGATGTTACAGGTCAAAATACCTCCTCATCAGCTCAGAGGAGAAGAAAAATATGGAAGGAATACAAAGACCTAAATTAAACCTATTTCTACCAAGGTAACGCCTCTATATAACAAAACAAGAGCATTATAACGCATCAGAGAAGTGAATGTGCTGTGTTAGTGGCTAGGGCAACGCTCTATTTACACTAGAGGGCAGCATTACCCATGTTTTGAGTTTGAAATGGGAAAACCCCGTGGAGAATGATTTGAATCTCCGGCTTTCCCTCACAAGAGAGTCAGTTCACAAAGGAAACTGCAAAGCACCAATTCATTATTGGTCACTGCCATAAAAGACTAAACTCCCAAGGAGGCAAAAGCATAGAGATTAAAGAAACATCTTATTTTTTTCTATTCCAAACTAGTGGAAAGAGAAAGGCAACAATGGCTTTCTCCCTCTCCTATAAAAAGGAGCTGAAGGCTCTTAGTTGAAGGTCGAAGGATTGCTAATGTTCTGAATACTTGTGAAGTAGAGAATAGTGTTATAGTGTGAAGGCCAAGAGTCAAAGAGGTTCCTAGAGAGCTTGTTGACTAAGACTTCACTATTGGAGGGATATAGAGATTGGAAGGCTGAGGAGGGCTTGGTACAACCGACAATTGTAATCCTCCTTCTTTTAAAATCAATAGAACTGTATCTGTTTTGTCCATTCGATGCTTAATATTGTCATTATTGTTTGAATATTTACATAGTATGATATGAATGGCTCAGATGAGTATAATTTAGATGTTCATTGTATATTGACTTAATTGATAGGATATATGTTGTGTTAGAAATTACACGAGTGCTTTGATTGATTGCAGGACTAAGATTTGGAGCCGGCGAAGAAAGACTCTTGCTTCGCTGCCTAGTGCTCTCCAAGGGACTCTAAGATCGTCAAAGAGGTAATTTTCTATCGCATTCCTTCAAGTTTTTTAAAGTTAATATGAACATGTATATGCCATCTTTGTGAACTGTATAGCTAATATTACTGTCTGCCTCGGGCACCGGAAAGCCCTAAGAGGGATATACGATAACCAACAACCCAAGCATTTTACCTTATAGCAGAATTGGCGACTCCGCTGGGGAAATTCCCCATAGTTTCCAGACTATTTCTTTCCTCCTTTCTTCTCTCCTCTGTTCACAGATCCTTCCGACCAGTACTTATGCCCAGTAGACATTTCAAAAGCTCGCAGAGTTCAATCCTGTTTCTGTTTGACCATCTGAAGGATTTTTCCCTGGCTAATGCTACCCTTGTAGGTTTTCCAGTACATTATAACGTTGGCTCTGCTTGAATACAGTGAGTTAGTCTCTAGATTAACGTTGTCTTTACTTAGAGATAATGTGTTACTCAGCCAAAACCTGTTGTTCACTACTGTGATTGTGTTTTAGCTGCAGAATTTTTTGGCCATCAGCATATCTCCTTGACTAGATCCCTATGCTTGTTTACTAAGTTGGCATTTCTGTTTGTTTTCTCTTGTTTGAAAAGTTAGTGTCAAAAGCATTTACTTTTAGAGAAGAATTTTTTTTTTAGTTTTTTCTGCATCTAGCTGAGTTAATTCTGAAATTTTTAGTTCATAGACTGTAAAGAAAAGGTAGATAGAAGTCTGAATCTTTAAAGTCGAACTGTGTTATTTGAATGTTAGTGCATGGATGTTGAAAATAAACCTTTCCTTGTAGAAATACTCTTCATCGAATTAACCATTTAGAGCATGTTTTGCATGGTTTCTTGAGTCAGAGTCTCATTACATTTCATACGTCCACTCCCCCTCCGCAAGACTAATAATCAAGTACACTAAGAATCAAGCGATAATAAAATCAATCACATTACTCTTTTTTGAGCTCACACAAACAGTAGTTCAGGCTAGGATCTTGGGTTAGGAACAGTGCTAAAATCACCCAAGATCTCAAAACTTGAAACTAGATTCATTAACAAGTGAAATCCTACTGCACTCATATTATTGGGACCGTTCCTTTACCGGAGCTCAGCGCGAGACAACACTTGGGTGCACAAGAAGGTAGCCCACCTTCGACTGCATCCGGTGGGTGTGTTATATATTGGGGTTCCCTTCGGGGATGTCAAAACTAGATCAGGGATCTAGTTATTCTGCCCATATAGCACACTATCCTTGACCGTGGACCCCCCTGATGATGTCTATGATTTGAGGTATCTTTAGTGGCATTACTTTTTAGGGACTTACACAATGTGACTAGGACGGGCTGTCCTGGTACCTGAAACAGACAGACCCACTCTGTCTTCAGTCTTTAGGAGGGTACTCGTCTTCACGAGAGTTCTTACACCTATCGTCTGAGGTTTGGGCGAAGCTCTAGAGTGACCATAACTGTACTTTCGACCAACCCTCTCTGTATACTATTGTGATACTAGATTTCATCTCTAGCAAGCGGTAGTACTCAGACAGGGTACCCTATTCTAGCTGCTTGTTGATTGATTTTAGAGAGTCTTTTTTTTCTTTTTTAGGTGTGTGGTTACTGTCATTAAGACTTCATAATACATTACAACTTATTGAAATTTGTTAAAATTAAACTAGTCACCGTGGCGTCCTCTGACCCACGTCGCTGTCCTGATGACAACAAGGTCTACGTCCTCTCACTATTAAGGAAGAACTGAACCTTGGTGAACCCGTGCCTTTTATGGAAGAGTAGTCTCCTCTGACTAATCTTGATTTTCACATAGCCTCATATCATCCGGAATTTCCGGAGGACCCTTTCATTGAAGGGGTTGTACCTCATTACAATCCTCCACTCACTGATCCGTCGGGGCCTGTGATAATTCAGATTCCACCACGCCAAGATATGTCTTTGGCCACAAAAACATCCATTTCACCACCAGCATCCACTGGGTCGATGCCAATGGAAACCATCCCAAGTTCGCCACCATCCTCCTCACCGGTGGTCAGTTCTATGCCATCACTGGGTAACCCCAGTAGTCAACATATACCTACTCCCAACCCTACGGTCATCACAACTATCAGTAGCTTACCGAATCCTTCGACATCTACTTCTACCATGACCACGTTGGGACCCACAGTAGCTCCTCCCACGAGTATGACTACTTCGGTGCCTTTTAGCAACCCTTTCGGTTGGAACCCTCTACTGAGTTCAAACCCCTTGGCCACTATACCAGGGGGCAGTGTTACCAGCACGCAGGTAGCAGGGAACATTTCGCTTCCCCTGCAATCCTTAGGACAAATGGGACAACCTATTGTCAATACTTTTCCCTTAAGTGGTGCAAATATAGGTGTAGGGTCTATGCTGTTGCCAAACTATGCAAGTAGTAGCATGCCTCCAGGTAACTCTATTGCATCCATTTGGAATAACCAACCCCAACCTCCATCTGTAATGGGAGGGCACTTTTATACTGGGGGAAACCAACCGGTTGCCCCGCAATACAATATGCCCTATGGACAGCAGCAGTATGTCCCTACTCATCCACATATAGGAAGTTTTTATCAAAGTCCCACTTATCCTCCTGGTAACACATTGATGGGTGGACCTTATGGTCTAAGTAGTCAGCCCATACTGCCTTGGTTAGATTCGGGGGAAAATCCACAATTTCCATTTCTGGCCGCTTTGGACATTCCCAATATCCATAAACTGACTAACGACGCCATCAATCACAACTCTCTTTTGTCTCCAGTACCGCATAAGATTCCTTCTAACATCCCGAAGTTCGACGAGAAACAAGGGGACGACCCAGCTGCACACATCACTACCTTTCATCTATGGTCTATATCCAATTCCATGGTGGATGATAGTGTCCGGCTTCGACTGTTTCCCCTCACCCTTACAGGCAATGCCACCAATCGGTACATTGAATTTCCACACGCCGCCATCAATAATTTTGGCGCTTTAGCAATAGAGTTCCTAAAGAACTTCCAATTACCAATTAGATTTGAAACTGGAACAGAATTGTTAACCTCACTGTGCCAAGACACCGCCACCCACATCTCCGATCATATTCATGAATGGAGACGTAGGAGGAGGCTAGTCAAATCTCCAATCCCGGATCATCTCTTAGCCAATTGGTTTTGCAAGTCTCTTTTACCCCACATCTCTAAAGACATTGGCCTTTCTGGTGCGGTTACAGAAGATCAATGTATTCGTCGTGCCCAGCATTTGGATTTAATCTATTCACAATCTGGCACACTATACGATCTACTCCCCCATGCCCCTGGTAACCCAAATCCTCCAGCCACTTAGAAAACCAGAGCACATGCCGACGGTCTTGTTTGCACAATCTCCGGTGTGGCCACAAAGCAGTCTCAGGGGCAAACCTCCCAGCCATCTTCGGCTGCCACCGCCCCTCACCAAACGACTACTCTTCCTATCGCTGAGGTGAATTCTGTGCAAACCTCACAAAAACCTAGCGGGAAAAATAATAAGAACAAGAAAAAGACATCTTCTTCGGAAGAGCAGTCGGATAATCAGAATAACCCTAATCAGAAAAACGCTGCCAAAAATGACAAAGGGAAGGATAAACCCATGAAATTTCCTTGCAAGATCTGTGCGGAGGACCACTTGACATACAAATGTCCTTGGCTGCAGGAATGCACCGATTTTATTGCCAACAAGGATTCTGGGCGAACACCTGTCGTTCTTCATAATCCTTTCCCAAATCAACAGCGGCAACATCAACACATGGCTGAAAATCCGCCACAACCCCATCAACGGGGCAATGGTGGTTCACATCCTTCCGGTCAAGGACCATCTGCCATTTATGGCATTGAGAGTGTTGAACTTCAAACTTGAGCCAAGCTTTATGGAAATCCTACCATAGATTCTCAAGAACCTATAACTAGTTCAAATCCACCGCCGCCCAACGATTTGTATATCGAACGGCCTACTGCTGAACCCGTGATTCGTCCCCCCAAAGGGACACTTCGACGCACGACTCATAACGCCTCTGCACGTGTAGCCCAAAACTACAACATTGTAGAAGATTTGGCATAGGCACTGTCAGCCATGTTTGCTCTCGAAGTATTACAAACCTGTCCAGCACAAAGGAAAGCCTTGCTTTCGGCCATTGGTGGAATAAACCCCCAGGATTCCATGCTAGCTATCTTTGATATTGAAAAGGCTAAACATCGCCTCTCACACCAATTCACATTCCAGGTGTAGGTTGTGTCAAAAGGGAGACCAATCCATCGCACTATCATAGACGAAGGTGCTTCGACCTGCGTTATGTCACAAGATTGTTGGCTCAATTTAGGTTCTCCTACCCTCACCCCGCCATCGAATTCCCTCAAAGCTTTCGATGGCCACACATTCCTCCAAAAAGGATACCTTGCTAGCTTTCCCATCACTCTGAGTGGGAAAATGGTAAACGTGGACATTGAAGTCGTAGAGCGCCATCTAGACTATAATATATTGCTTGGTCGCAGTTGGTCTTATGCCATGACTGCCATTGTGTCTTCGGTCTTCTGACTCATCCTATTTCCATTGGATGGGAAAATAGTCACAGTGTATCAGCTATCCTTTTTCACCCCTGATTATGCCACATTACCAAGTAGCATTGTACCCCTAATAGGAGGCTTCCCTGACTCTTACGTCAGTATCGGTACCGGTCTTCTGAAGGCATCTTCCCTACTGGGTTTTTTTCCTCTCCCACCGCCATAGATCCCAAACACAGTTGCGATGATATCCACCACTTTGGATGGCTCTATTGACCCATGGATCATTCCGGCACCTTCAGACATTGATTCCTATGGAGATCAGATGCCGCTCTCACCAGCAGAGTTGGCTTGCCAAGCCATCCAAATAGCATCTGAACCCTCCACTTCTATGGTTCCGACCAAAGGTAAAAACCTCCCGCCCATCACATTTCTCTCTAAGGATCTCTTCACTGAAGTCTTGCCTACAGATGAAACTATTTGAGAGATCATGTCTCTAGAAGAACGACCTTGGGGAGAGTTTCACCATCGCACTTCGATGATTGACTCGGAGGCGATAAAAACTGAAATCCCATCCTTTGACCCACTTGAGATGGTTCCCTCCACTTACACGACTGTTCAAACTATGAATTCAGAAGAGAACATGGGTAATCTTTCTAAGACAATGCTCATTTATATCTTGGTCAAAACAGGTATCATGGAAAATATTCAAATTTGAGAAGCTTGCAATCCTGAGGAAATTGCGTGCTTCACATCCATTTTCAAAGAATTCCGCGATGTGTTTGCTTGGTCTCACAAGAAAATTCCCAACATAGATAATTCTATTGACGAGAAAGAGATCAAGAAATTCTGAGCATTCTTTTTATGGTATTTTTCTTGCTCGTTAATCCAAAAAACCTCGAGTCCTCTTCTTTGGGCTCATTAAACTTACACGAAGAAGCTTCAAGAGTTCTTTTTACGGTATTTTTCTTGCTCATTAATCCGAAAAACCTCAAGTTCCCTTCTTCAGACTCGTTAAACTTATATGAATTTTATATCGAGCGTTCTTTTTGTATGGTCTTTTTCTTGCTCGTTAATCCGAAAAACCTAGAGTTTTCTTCTTCAAACTCGTTAAAACTATGAAGAAGCACTGAGCTTTCTTTTCAGGAATCTTTTTCTCGCTCATAAAACTGAAAAAACCCCGATTTTCCTTTGTCGGGCTCGTTAAAATACCACGACAGAAAGTAAGGAGCCATTCTTTTCTCTTTTTCAAAGCTCTTTAAACTGAAAAAGTAACTGAGTTTTCTCCATGTGACTCGTTAAAATTTCACGAAGGGCACCGAGTTTTTCTTTGTCGGACTCGTTAAAATTTCACAAAGAGTATTGATTTTACTCCGTCTCCTCGTACTCATAACAAAATGAGGTGGACGTCCATCGAACATAGATTTCTCACTTTTCCGGCTTTAATGGACTAACTTACGGAAAATGAACTGTTTCGGGCTTACTATTATCCCTTTGTCGTGCCCGGTTATCAAGACATGACAAAGGTACCCCAATGGAGTTGTCTTTTATGATATTTTTCAGACTCTCTAAATATGAAAAATTCATCGAGTTTTCTCTTCTGGACTCGTTAAACCTAATCAGACGGGGCGTGGAGTTGTCTTTTATGATATTTTTCAGACTCTCTAAATATGAAAAATTCACTGAGTTTGCTCGTCTGGACTCGTTAAACCTAATCAGACAGGGCGTGGAGCTATCTTTTATGATATTTTTCAGACTCTCTAAACATGAAAAATTCACCGAGTTTACTTTTCTGGACTCGTTAAACCTAATCAGACGGGGCACAGAGTTGTCTTTTCTGATATTTTTCAGACTCTCTAAGTATGAAAAATTCACCGAGTTTACTCGTCTAGACTCGTTAAACCTAATCAGACGCGGCACAGAGTTGTCTTTTCTGACATTTTTCAGACTCTCTAAATATGAAAAATTCACTGAGTTTACTCGTCTGGACTCGTTAAACTTAATCAGATGGGGAAAAATTTGGACAAAATGGATACTACCTCTGTTACATTTCAGAAAAGGTTGATTCGGTAGAAAAATTCTTGAACATGGCACTTCCCAGAAAAATATTTTGCAGTTAGCCGAACCCTACCATCTATGAGTATTAGCCTTCATTTCCTAGTGTCCCTGCACCGGTAAAATCCTAACACACTCTTTGGTGTTCATCAAGCTTCAGCTACCTAGTACCCTGCTAGAGTGCCTTCTATTGTTCAAGCATATCTCGCTATCTACTGCTCCTGTTATCAACCAAACCGCTCATTATGCCAGAAATTATTTGTCGTCCGACATCCCCATTTCCTCTTCATTATCTCGAATCATAAAAAACATCAGTTGGTTTTCGTTTCGTGTTGACCGATGTAGGACGTCTCAGTGCTTACCTTTCAACAGATCTCTTCCTATCGACTTCAACATCTTATCTAGGAAGCTGATCCAGAAACCCATCAGTACCCGGATACTTGCAGACATCAGTGGCAGGTAGTCTTGTGTTTGATCAGGGGTCTTCATCATTGGCTCCTGGTTGAATGATTCTACGAGTGTTCGACTTCAACTCATTTTATTCACACTCGCTAGATTGTACTGTGAATCTTAGGGACCATCATCATTATCAGTGGCCACCTTCGCATCTATTAATAGTTTTCATTATTGACTGGTAATCAGACGATTTCTCACATGTTCGATGACAACTCCTTCATTCAAATGTTGAGAAATATGCAGTTTAAGTGAATCGGCGGTAAGGACCTTGGGGCAAAGGCTACATCATTAAAGTTGTGTTTCCTTCCCCAAGTTGCGATATTGTTTATGGAGACAGCTTCTTCAGCCTGATCCTATTATGATAGACACTTCCACATTGTGCTTATTGGTGGACAGATTCTTCATATCTCTATTCTAGAGAAATCATGTTGTTTAAGCTACTAAGCATGGGAATGCCCGACTCAAGGCAGATACTATATTTTCTGACATATGTTGTTGTTTCAGGTTTTCCTCAATCTTTCAATCTCTTTATCTCTACACAAATTATAAAGTATTTCGGCCATCGTCTTCATCTCTGACCTCAAACTTTAGGGGGCATCTGTTACAGGTCAAAATATCTCCTCATCAGCTCAGAGGAGAAGACAAATATGGAAGGAATACAAAGACCTAAATTAAACCTATTTCTGCCAAGGTAACGCCTCTATATAACAAAACAAGAGCGTTATAATGCATCAGAGAAGTGAATGTGCCGCATTAGTGGCTAGGGCAACGCTCTGTTTACACTAGAGGGCAGCGTTACCCATGTTTTGAGTTTGAAATGGGAAAAACCCGTGGAGAATGATTTGAATCTCCGGATTTCCCTCACAAGAGAGTCAGTTCACAAAGGAAACTGCAAAGAACCAATTCATTATTGGTCACTGCCATAAAATACTGAACTCCCAAGGAGGCAAAAGCATATATATTAAAGAAACATCTTAGTTTTTTCTATTCCAAACTAGTGGAAAGAGAAAGGCAACAATGGCTTTCTCCCTCTCCTATAAAAAGGAGTTGAAGGCTCTTAGTTGAAGGTCGAAGGATTGCTAATATTCTGAATACTTGTGAAGTAGAGAATAGTGTTATAGTGTGAAGGCCAAGAGTCAAAGAGGTTCCTAAAGAGCTTGTTGACTAAGAATTCACTACTTGAGGGATAGAGAGACTGGAAGGCTAAGAAGGGCTTGTTACAACCGACGGTTGTAATCCTCCTTCTTTTAAAATCAATAGAACTGTATCTGTTTTGTCCATTCGATGCTTAATATTTTCATTATTGTTTGAATATTTACATAGTATAATATGAATGGCTCAGATGAGTATAATTTAGATGTTTATTGTATATTGACTTAATTGATAGGATATATGTTGTGTTAGAAATTACACGAGTGCTTTGATTGATTACAGGACTAAGATTTGGAGCCGGTGAAGAAAGACTCTTGCTTCACTGCCTAGTGCTCTCCAAGGGACTCTGAGATCGTCAAAGAGGTAATTTTCTATCGCATTCCTTCAAGTTGTTTTAATTTAATATGAACATGTATATGCCATCTTTGTGAACTGTACAGCTAATCTTACTATCTTCCTCGGGCACCGGAAAGCCCTGAGAGGGATATACGATAACCAACAACCCAAGCATTTTACCCTATAGCAGTTGACTACGCGATATGGGAGACTCAATGGCTACAAAAATTTTTGGAGTGACCAATACAGGAAAAACTTCCGATTGTTCGACTTCAAGATCAAGATTTTCTCCACTTAGGGAAATTATATAGGAACTGAAATACAAGGGGATGATAGACCCTATTTCATTGGTCCTGTGGATGATGTCCAGTTTGACCAATAACAGTTGCCCCATAAAGCACAATCAGATCTGGATCAACTTCCAGTTGAACAACGTCAGGTTCGGGAGGTATGGTCTCACAAATTAGATGGATCGTGACCACGGGTAGCTATGAGGACTCTCTCTAGACAACAGTGTACAAACCGGGATTTGTAGAAACAACTTGTGCCGACTCTGGTATATGGGAAGATGATGCTTCACTAGAGGTACTGATAGTATTGGTTTTAGTAGAGTGATGTTGCCTTTACCGACCAAGAGTAACTTCTGGTGGTAAAGGTGGTTTCAATGCTAGTCTACACGAATTATGGGGGGAAGGATTTTTTTATTCCATGATGACTGATTTATTTTAACCAAAAACAAATAAACAAAATAAAAGGGTATTACTAGGCAAAAGGGTTTACCAAGAAACTGTGAACTACATAATACCTCCTGGCGAACCAAGAAGTATGGGCAGGAAATCTCCCTGAATTCTTTGTTCGGTGTATCACAATTTACAAGGCAGCCGACTCAGTTCACTATGGATGGATAGAAACCTAAATTTGTCCTCCCAAATATACCCGAAGGTACGTGGAGGCCCAAGTCCATATTAGTGCTGTCTGATGTGAAATAGCACAGTGAGAGCACCCCTTTATACTTTTCGTACTGTAACACCACCCAATATACCCGAAAGTACGTGGATGAGCTACGATATACTTACATACGTGGAGTGAGCTATCAAACTCAGAATGTATCGCAGACAAGTTAACGACAACTGTTATGTTTTATGATGTCGGAACACATCTCTAGCCTAGACCTTCTAAATGTTATCGTTATGGTTCCAATAATTTTCTAGGTAAATTGAGATAAATTTTAAGTTGATCTTGTTTATCAATTTTCCTTTCAAGGTTCACCGCGATGATGTATTGGAAATTTCTAAAATGAAAACTAAAATGATAAGAAATCTTTCACTTTTAATTTTTTCAATGAAAATCATAGCTACTAGAGGGAAAGAGAAATCAATTTGAGGGCAAACAAATCAAAGAGCACAAACTAAATGTAGCATTCCTAAACTGTTCCTTTTGCAAAACACACAATCCACTACATGCAAATGCAGGTTTTTCTTTTTAGTTCCTTTAATGTTATGAGTGCAGAAAAGGAACTAAGTGCACTAAATCAACAAAAACAAATGCCTTTTACTTTTAAGAAATGAGGAATATAAAAAAAAAAATTCCCTATTGAAGGAAAAATTAGGAATGAAACAACAATTTCTCCTATCAAGAAATGAAGAATGTACGACATTTCCTTTTTCAAAAGAAAATGGATCTAATGCGACAATAAAAATACTTTGAAATTAACTTTCCAATGATAAAGAAAAATACTTTAAACATACATTGTACAAATTTTGTTTCAAAGGAGGAAGAGGTAGATGAATTCACTAGTCAATATGAGGCTCAGGCTTTTCAAAACACAGTAGCAAACAAAGTGAAACAAACTGCAAAGACAAATTCAAGGGAATTTGGATGGTTTCAAGAGGAAACATAGTCTCTAAAGAGAGACAGTGCTTTGCAACGTAGGCCTGAAAGGGAGACAGTGTTATGCAAAGCACTGTGTCCTGTCCAAGAGTGCGTTGAGCGCAGTGTCAAAGGAAAAACATAAATTTTTAATACACTTTTTTTTGCAAATTTGGATCTTAAAAATCCTAATCTTTGTGAGTAACAACTACTGGGTGAATAAACAGAGAAAATTAGAGGCTAAAACACCTAGGATAAAGAGTAATCACCACAATGGAGTCGCTAATTTGTTATGCGGAATTATGAATTACGAATAAATCATTCTTCCCTAGACAGGTGCTAATCTAGAACAACAAATAAAAGAATATACAACTAATTTTCCTAAATAAGAACAGACACACATAATGGATTAGAGGCTTACTTGGAATCCAAGCACTTCCAAATGATTCCTTCTGTCGCTTCCGTTGTAGCTTCAAATTCTAGCCGGTTGTGCAAAATATTTCCTGCAAGAATGAACACTAAATAACAGAAGATAGAAATAATACAGATGTTTATTCAAGTTAGTTTGCTAAATCAGTAAAGCATAAACCATATACATCAACTAAGATCTTGCAATATGGAAAATCAAAGCCAATACATATGCATATAGGGAAAAGTAAGATGTATTCTTTATTAATGATAGAAGGGGAGGTTACAACCAAATGATTGATTTATTGTCACCATCTCCAGCAGCATCCTAGCCTCATCACAATGCAGATATCTCCAGCAAACTGTCACTCAAATCAATCTCCTCAATGAAAAATCCACCAACATTTCTCTACACAAATTCTTCCTTATCAAACACTAAGATCTATGCTCAATCTATAGAGGAGATAAGGTAGTTTTACAATCAATGAATTTCCAATAATATTCAAGACATGTTCCCAATCTTGTAGATGTCAAATGGACACATGGATTTGAAGTTTGACACATGTCAACTCTTCTAGAAGGCACTAGCCAAGTGGAGATTCTAGAACAACGAGAATTTCGCTCCCAATGTGACCAATGCACCCATGGATGTCAGGAAGTGCTTTGCAGAGCAGCCTTTCATGGGGCTACCTGCATATGCAACGCACTTACTCCCTTTGGAGGCAGCATTGGTGAGCTCTCATATGATATATTATAAACATAAAACTTTGGAAACCTTTGCAAAATGAAAGTCTTTGATTGATTTGTCTTGTTCTTTGTCTTAGGGCATGTAGCAATTTCAATGTTAGGGGATGATAGACCCTATACATTGGTTTTGGAGATGATGCCCAGTTAACCAGGTCATTGGGAATGATGCCCAAATTGACCTATAACAGGGGTGATGATGAGTCCCATAAATAGGTATATCTTGAAGATAATTATGTTTTCCTCCAGCCTTAAAACTATCATTTTCTCACATTAATTCACATTTTTTGTTATAATATTCTTTGTAAGAAGAGTAAAAGGTATTTATCATAGTATGTGGCTTAATGTGGTTTAATTTCAAGAAAATGATGCATTTTTGAGGCATTTACTATGCAGGGGCTTGATGGAGAAAACCAAGAGAAATTATTGGGGGATTTGTCCACCTCCTTAACTCCATAACTCAGCTTGATATCACAACATCCTCACTTACAAGTTTGAATTCATTAACAATCGAGTAACTCCAAGTGCAAGTGAAGCTCAAGAAGGACTAGATCCGCAATTTTCGAGACCAAGGAGGGAATCACTCCTATATTCAAGGGAGCTACTATCATCTACCCTTTTGTATAAATAAATGAGTTGAAAGTGTCATTAGGATTCAAAGTTTTGATACAACTATGAGTATATATTGAGCCCATGGCTTGAAATTGTCATTGTTAACTTTCATGTGATGTATGAGACTATTGTTTTCTGATAATGAGAAGTTGGTTATTAAGTTTCATCTGAGCTATTTTTAGATGGATGAAACCCTTGGGTTTGCGCTCAACCTAGAGGTTTTAGTCCCTCTTCTATATTTTTTTATTATTCTCATTTTAAATCATTTTATGTATTTCTTTTATTGTAGTAGATGTTAAGCTATAAAAACATGTGATTGCAGGATTCCCTATCAGTACCTCTCTTGTGGGAGAATGGCTGGAAACATTTACAATATTATTCCAAAAAAATATTGTTTATGATTTATTGGAAATAGATAGATGTTATTTTTCCTTCTTCATATTTAATTTTTGCAACTTAGGAGTTATTTCAGTGATCAGAATAGTGTTATGGCATAAAATAGATGTTATTCAAATTCAACTCATATTTTCCATCATAGTTTATACCATTGTGTTAATGATCAATTGATGCATGCACGTGGCTAGTTGGAGGGATGTTTTTATCTTCATGAGAGGGAACCTCTTTCATATGCACTTGGATGTCTCCATATTATCCTTCCACCCTTCAATTATGCTCCCAAAACTCTATTTCCACAGTCACTTTGTTTAGGAAATTAAGGACACCGTGGGAATTCATCTTGGTGAAAGACAGACTTCTGAGAGGTCCTAGAGTTGGCTAGTAGGATTACCCAACATTCATTCACTCCCTTATACCTTCATTCATCACTTCATGCCCTCAAGACACCATAATCACCCTCAAAATTCTCTCAAAACCCCTCCTATAGCAATACAGGTCCTCTTGTAGCAATACAGTACCTCCTGCAGTAACACCTGTAGAAAGCATGTAGCTCCAATTTTCTCCATTTTTTTTACTCCCCACTTCAACCTTAGCTCATTCAATATGAATGATGACCCCAAATTGTGATTTTATGATCAAGAGAAACTCCTAGAACACTCCAACCACCTCTCTTCCTCACTGCAAAACAGAGTAGAATTAGTGTTTTTCATTCACAAGCATGATATAAGTTAGATTTCTGATTTTCAAGAAAATGTGAAGTAGATCAATGATACATGCAAATAGGTTACTGGTTTTATGAATTATGCAAGATAGAGTAGCTTTACTTTTTCAATTATACTATGCCTTTCTCTTTTATGTAATGTTAATTAGCATCTACAAGATGAACAAATGACATTTTCACTTTCATAAATAGAATTAGTTTTCAATTGTGCTTTCATCAGCAATATTTCACTAAAGTGAAGTTGGAGGAATGGTATCTAAACACCTTGATTTTATGTCATGACTGAGGGTAACATGAGTAGAACCTAACCTAATGTGCATATAGAATTGTCACCTCTACGTTTTTATGAACCCCGGGTTAACAATTTAAGTTAAGGAGCCCTTGGGAGTTGTACACTCTTGGTGAAATACCAGGGCCCACCAGAGGTGTGTATGATTATTTTTCTCCGAGCATGGACCCTGAAAGGTGATCTTGGAAGAAACCGAGAGGCACCTTTGAGTTCTCATCAATATTTACAATAAGATTATGAGTAGGCTTAAAACTTTTCGTTTTGTAATTTAATGAAGAAATTCAAAGAAAAAAAAAGGCCTGGGGAAGTTTTTCTATTTTATGAGTAACTTGAAGACTTGACCTAATCTGAAAATGGAACTATTTGTAAATTCTATGCAAAGTATCCATTTCCATTAAATTAATTGTGCAAAGTGCTCTCCATGTCTTGCAGGTTAAACAAAGTGGTTTTGGTAATATTTCTAAGTTTTATGTGTGAGGATTTGTTATTTATATTTTATTTTTAATATAACACGACATAAATACACAGCAAGTAAACTTCACCATAACATAACATAGAAAAATGATGAGGCAATTCACCCCTCCTGGGCTACATCTGTCGGTCCAAGGCTCCTCAATGGTATGCCCTTGCTCGATTAAATTGCTCAAAATGGTTACACAGTGAAAACAATGCCTAAAAAGGAGAAATAAGCTATGAATTTGACTTCAGAAGACAGAAATAAACTAAAAATGGCTTTTGTTTCACCTCAAACAGTGAAGTAAAACCCAATACAGCTCCATCTCCCTGATGGCCTTGATGGCTCTTTCGTCTTCCATGAAGCAAAAATGGATGAATAACACCTCTGTTCACTCTGCAGCCTATCTGAAACTCTCCAGAATGCTTAAGAAACCCAAAATTGACTAACATTTCATCTCATTTGTTGAAAATTGAAAAATTTATGACCCAAACAAGTTTTTGCCCAGTGGCACTTGAAAATCTCCTCCAAAACTAGAGGAACTCGAACTAACTCCACCAGAATAGGTGGAC
Source organism: Pinus albicaulis (assembly GCA_034641835.2). Lineage (NCBI taxonomy): Eukaryota > Viridiplantae > Streptophyta > Pinopsida > Pinales > Pinaceae > Pinus > Pinus albicaulis. The sequence continues at coordinate 677,096,580 of CM076577.1, forward strand.
AGGTCAATTAGGCAGATTCGTGCGCTATTTTTGGGGTGACATTAAATGCAACAGTCAGTTAAAGAGTGCATTCACATGCTGAAAATCCAAAAATTGTTTGTTGCTGGCGGATAAGGTTTTGAAGACCGCACCCATGGTCACGGGTTGAGGTCACATGTGAGAGGAGCTAGCACCAAGGTGCCAAAACCTGTTTTTCCACTAGTTAGAAGAGTTTCAACCCCGTTTCATCACACTTGGTCGTATGGCGATGGGCTTAATCCCTGAGGGCTTAATCTAAACCTCCGCCCATTCAACTCTCCACGACCCGACTGGTCATTTAACCTTTGCACGACGCGTTCAACCTCCGTTCAAGTTTTAAACGACCCAACTACCAGATCTAATGCCTCTTGATTCGCCCTCGGTTCAAACTGGTGTTGCTGCCGTGTTGGTCGGGTCGACCCTACCCGAGGATTCAGATAAGGGTTTGAAACACATGCCCTCCACACTTTTAAATGGACCTTTCAACCCATGGCCTGGGGCCACGTGGCAGCCTCCAGAAAAGCCAAGTGGAACCCACTGATAGGCCTATAAAACTTAATAAAATCAAAAAAAAAATTGCCATATAATTTTTTTTTAAATGACAAATTTATTTGGTCAAAAAGTCTTGTTTTGGAGGTCACTCGAAGAATTCAAACCTCAGTAACTTTCACATACGACATCAGATTTGAGTCTCGTTCATGGTGAAAAAATCGCAGTGACGAGACCTTTCTGATCGTTCAAACTGCAACCATTTCTGAAAATTTCCATTTTTGAGCATTTTTTTCACTTGGACATGATCACCTAATCACAACTCCCCAATGGCAAGCTTTTCGACCCCAAAATCTCTCTGAATTATAGAAATTGAAGATGATGAAACTGATTCTCCACTCTTCCAACCTTGCACCACTGAAATCTCCCTGATTTCATCAAATTGAGCTTCTCATAAAAAGATAAATTCTTCCTTGAATCTGTTGACCGACTGTTGCTAACCTTAACTATGTCATGATGCAAATTTTTGGAATTTGCATAACATCAACTAAAATTTTCAGAAATCATATTGTTCCTACAATTTTCTACCTTCAAAGGAAACTGAAAATAAGATTCACCTTGCCAACTGTCCTTATGGCGAATTTTTGCCGAATGAGCCATGTACTTGTGTCGATTCCTCACCAAGTTTTCTCGCCATACCAACCTGCCATTCTGAAGCCAACAATGACCCTTGCTGAAATTTGTGCCCTCTTTGCTTGCATGCTTTTCCCTCTCTTGGCTTTTTGCACCACTTTGCACCGACACTTTGTTCTCTACACTGATTGACACCAAAGACACTTTGTGCAAAAACTTGTCATGTTCTTCCAAATATGACCTTCTTTTAGATTGAAACATATCATCATTTATATAAGAAATAACATGAAAAGGTTTATGTACAAAATATTTTTGTTTGATCATCAACGAATTCAAATTTTGGCTTGCATTGACAAGCCTTTTCAATTGCCCTGCATTCACTAAAGAAGATTCTATCTTCTTCCGATGTGCTCTCACAATAAACTACTTTCCATCCTTGCATAGGTGATACTTTTTCTCATGGTGATGGAAGGTCGCTTTCCTATCATATAAGTAGGGACTACCCAACACCACACCTATAATTTCAAGCAGTACCACATCTAATTCAACCAAGTCAACATAATGAGATTTTATGGCGAAGCGCAACATGAATTTCCTTGAAACTTGTAAATTAGCATCCTTGCAAATCCATCCAAGTGATATGGATTTGGATGTGGAATGGTCTCAAGTTTCAGCTTATTGACCAAGTCTTCTGAGATGAGGTTTTCTTGAGACCCACTGTCAAATAGTGTGTCTATATTTGTGTGTTTGGAAATTATCCTCACATGAAACAGCTCTATCCTCCTCTCTTCATTTGGAGCTTCTATGTGACAGTTTAAAGTGCTAGAACTGGAATTTGTTTCTTTTACAATATCTTTCCCCTCTGTGTTCTTTAGTGCCAAAGCTATTCTTTTAGTTTCATCTCCTAATTCAGACCCTAAGTCTTGTTCAGCTATTGCAACCGTTTTTCCATTTTCTTTGGCCTTGTCTTTGGTTTTAAATTTTCCTGGCTTCAATTCCAGATGAAGTTTCCAGCAATGGTCTTCATCATGGCTTGTTTTGGAACAATTTTTACAAAATAATTTTCCTTTTTCTTTCCTAGAGTTTGCATTTCTTTTTCTTCCTTTTCCTTTAAATTCACTATCCTCATTCCCATCAAAAGATTATTTACCTCTAGCCTCTAAATGCGTGGCTTGGACACAAACCTTGTCTAGACTAGTAGGATTGAACATAAGGATAGTATGTATAAGATAGTTTTGTAAACCACCTATATATTTCAGCAAAGTCTCTTGGTTATGCAATTCAATTCCAAGTAATAAAACCCTTCGTCTAAGCTCTTTTGTGTAATCTTGAACACTTTTTCCCTTAAGTTGTCTAAAACTTTGCCAATTCATCATAGCCTTTTGTAAATGAGCTAATGGATAAAATTGCTACTTAATTGCGGAAATAAATTCAGCCCATGATAAAGTGATCTTACCATGTTTTTTAATTTCATCCTTGGTCTTGGCTTCCCACCATACCAATGCTGCACCTTCCATTCTAAAAAAGGCTAACTAAATCTTGGTGTCATCTTCATGAAGGTTTTGTATCCTCAACTAAACTTCCAACTATGTTATCCAATTTGTTAGTATGAATCTTTTGTCAAATTGTACGAAAAAAGACCACTTTAGCTATGCATAACAAATAGCCCTAACATCGAATATGGATGCCAATATCTTCAAATCTACAGTTATTTGATCAAGACAAATGCTGCACAAATCCAGATCTATGCATAAAAAGACATTAAGTAGTGAAAATAACATTTTTCTCCATGCATTCAATAGACAAAACAAGAACAATATTTTTGAAAGAATTTTTATATTAAGGGCACCTGAGAGGAAAACAAGAAAGGTGTTTCCAATTCTCCTCAATGGGATGGGTTCTTGAAAGTCCTCAGCACTTCATATCTAGCATTTCTCTCTCTTGTTGGTGTAGAAAACCCAGACAAACATAGAACTCAAAGGGAGCTCACAAAGAAAATAATGGAGAATGTGACAATGATAATGGCTCAAAGTCAGACCAAGAGTATAGATCCAAAGTGATCTAATAGGCAACAAAAGGTGACAAATGAATGGGAAAACCCTTTTATTTATAACAAAATATTAGGGTATTCTAGAACTTGGTGCATGAATAAAATATTATTAACCAAATTCTAGAACCACCTTTTAGGAATATTTTATTATATTTGTTGGAGAGAAAAGGTATTTGACTTGGGCCAAATCTCTTTATTTGTAAATAATAAATAAATAAATGATTTATTTATTATTTTAAGGAAGTGGTTGAATGATAATTAAATAAATAATGGTTTATTTAATTATTTATAAATGATTTAGTCATATTTAACAAGGAATATTATTTAAATAAGATTTAAATAATTATTTCTAGAAAATAATAAGATAAATAAGGATTTATCTAATTAATTTCCTTGTTTTGGGTTAAATATAAACAGGAATAATAATTAAATTATTGTTTAATTAATTATTCCATGAGGAAAATCAAACAAATATAGATTTGTTTAATATTTCCTTTTGGGGTTTTCTGTTTAGACCATAAATAACCTAATAAATGTGTTTTATTAAGTTATTTTACATAGTAAAAGCAATTTTACTTAGGGTAAAATTGGTCTTACATAGTGTACTTGGGTCCGTCTAATGATAGTAGGTTAGATGACCAAAAAATGGTGTAACAGATTGCCCCCCAGCGTACGAGTGTTAGGAGCAAATTGTATGATCGAAGTACGTTGTAAGAACTCAATCACCAGACATCAAAAGGGAAGTTAGAGAGAGAAATGTAAGGTAGTCTAAAGTGCTAAAGAACTAGACCCTGAGGAGATGAGACTTACAGGTGCAACAAGTCTCATTTTATGAGAGGGTACCTGTGCTAGAGGAGGCGAGGGAGGCATACCTATGCCCACTGAGACAAAGTACAAAAGAATAGTGCGTCCAGTAAACAAGGGACCGAACTATAAATTACATGCTGGCATAAACATGAGCTAGATAAAAGATATAATGAGGAATCCCACATACATGGTGTGCCTGGGATAACAGCCAGGACTTATACAATAATATCTGAGTACATGAGATACAAATACAACCCAAATGCCCCCTATAAACAGGGAAGGGCTCGCAAAATCTGACTGATATATGCAAATCAAAGAGGTGCTGCAAGTGGCTAAGGCCAACATCATCAAATATATATGAAGTTGTATCGAGAGAACATATTGAAGGTCATCAGAGCATGTGGGGATACACACGGGGGCCACCCCCTCATGAGGGTTGAGACATCTCACACACACACAAAGGAATCACCAATGCATGCTCTGCATCAACGGACCATCAAGTACTTGGATCTCGATCATCTTTGAGGAAATTTGGAGTTGAGAAACAATCAAGTCAAAGGGTAATGAGAAATCCTTTTCACTGCGATCGAGACCTTAGGAACAAGTGTAGAAGCTGGAACCAAGGTACACCACCCTCTAGACCTGTCTTCTAGAGTGATTGAGCTGATGTCGACAGAAGGAGGTCTGCCATAGGTGAGGCAATAAGGGATCCTCAACTAAGGCATGAGAGAAAATAGTAAAGCGATTGACAAACTGACACTAATGATGATGATGAAATGGGGGATATTGAGTAGCAGATGGACGACTTCCCTTGTTAGAGCATAAAGGGCATGGATGACTTGGCAGCGACTTATACAATATCAGGAGGGATAGGGGACAGTGGGACTGAATGCCATCATGTGCGACATGAGAGAGGGACCAAGCAATGAAGGATGAAGGAATATAGCAAGATATAAAGCGACTCGAGATGGACTCCAAGAATATGATGATGACTCAACTCGGATGCTCTAAACAAGGGTGACTTGATGTGGAGTCGCCAATTATTAGTATGAATCTTTTGTCGAAGTGTATGAAAAAATACCACTTTTAGCTATGCATAACGAATAGCCCTAACATCAAATATGGCTACTAATATCTTCAAATCTACAGTTAGTTGATCAAGAAAAATGCTGCACAAATCAGTCCAGTGGCATAAAAAGACATTAAGCAGTAAAAATGAAATGTTGCTCCATGCATCCAATAGATAAGACAAGAACAATATGTTTGAAAGAATTTTTTATATTAAAAGGGGCACCTGAGAGGAAAACAAGAAAGGTGTTTCCAATTCTCCTCAATAGGATGGGTTCTTGAAAGTCCTCAGCATTTCAGATCTAACATTTTTCTCTCTTGTTGGTGAAGAAAACCCAGACAAACATAGAACTCAGAGGGAGCTCACAAACTAAAAATTAGAGAATGTGACAATGATAATGGCTCAAAGTCAGACCAAGAGCATAGATCTAGAGTGATCTAATGAGCAACAAAAGGTGACCAATGAATGGGAAAACACTTCTATTTATAACAAAATATTAGGGTAGTCTAGAACTTGGTGCATGAATAAAATATTGTTAACCAAATTCTAGAACCACCCTTTAGGAATATTTTATTATATTTGTTGGAAGGTATTTGACTTCAGTCAAATCCCTTTATCTGTAAATGATAAATAAATAAATGATTTATTTATCATTTTAAGGAAGTGGTTGAATGCTAATTGAATAAATAATGATTTATTCAATTATTTATAAATGATTTAGTCAAATTTAACAACGAATATTATTTAAATAAGGTTTAAATAATTATTCCTAGAAAATAATAGATAAATAAGGATTTATCTAATTAATTTCCTTGTTTTGGGTTAAATATGACCAAGAATAATAATTAAATTACTACTTAATTAATTATTCCATGAGTAAAACCAAAAAAATGTAGATTTGTTTAATATTTCCCCTTGGGGTTTCCTGTTTAGACCATAAAAAACCTAATAAATGTGTTTTATTAAGTTATTTTACATAGTGAAAGAAATTTTACTTAGGGTAAAATTGGTCTTACATGGTGTACTTGGGTCCATCTAATGATAATAGGTTAGATGACCAAAAAATGGTGTAACACAATTGTCAAGTTTCTCTGCATTGATCTCACCATTAAACATAGGAAACTCAGACTTAACATCAAGCTTTAAAAATGGACTTTTACTAGTGGTTTTATACTTGTGAGATTGATTCATCGAAGTAGAGGATGACGATGTAGAGGAAGAGGATGAAGATGGGGATGGTGTATCACCATTTCCTCCATGTCCTTTCTTTGACTTGTCATCACTTTTCCTTCCTCCTGAAGAACCCTCTCCTTCTTTCTGGTTTTTAGACCCTTCTCCAACAAGCCTATCATTCCTTTCTTGGTAGAGTATCCTCACCATCTCCATCATGTCCAAGAAATCCTTTCAGAACACCCGTTCCTCTTCTTTGGGATCCATATATTTAGGAGCTTCTCCCTCTCTTGAAGACATTCTTGAAGCTGCTTCTATGGCTCTTGAAGGTGGCTCTCTGGCCCTTCTTGGTTGAGGATTACTTTGTGCACTAACCAAGTGTCCTTCACCTCTCTTGAGTTTAAGCCTAGTAAGCATCAAAACTTGCAAACAATCAACTATATCTTTGCACAAGAACAAATGCAGAGTAAAACTCTAGCTCCTAATGCTCAAATCCTGAGCTTTGATACCATCTGATCTGAAAATGGAACTATTTGTAAATTTTATGAAAAGCATCCATTTCCATTAAATAAGTGTGCAAAGTATTCTCCATGTCTTGCAGGTTAAACAAAGTGGTTTTGGTAATGTTTCTAAGTTTTATGTGTGAGGATTTGTTATTTAAATTTATTGTTTAATATAACACGGTAGAAATACACAACAAATAAACTTCATCATATCATAACATAGAAATATGATGAGGTAGTTCATCCCTCCTGGGCTACATCTTTCGGTCTAAGGCTCCCTAATGGCATGTCCTTGCTCCAATGAATTGCTCACTTGATTACACGAACTGAAAATATTCTAAAACGGGAAAAAAGTCTATGAAATTTACTTCATAAGACATAAATAAACGAAAAATGGCTTTTGTTTCACCTCAAACAGTGAAGTACAACCCAATACAGCTCCATCTCCCTGATGGCCCTAATGGCTCTTTCCTCTTCCCTGAAGAAAAAATGGCTGAATAACACCTCTTTTCACTCTGAAACCTATCCCAAAATTTCCATAATGCTGAAGAAAGCCAAAATTGACTAAAATTTCATCTCATTTGGTCGAAAATTGAGAAATTTATGACCCAAACAAGTTTTTGCCCAATGGCACTACAAAACCTCCTCCAAAACTAGAGGAACTCTAGCTAACTCCACCAGAATAGGCAGATAGGTCAGTTAGGTGGAGCCGTGTGCTATTTTTGGGGTGAAATTAAATGTGACAGTCAGTTAAAGAGCACATTCACATGCTGAAAATCCGAAAACTGTTTGTTGCTGGCGGATAAGGTTTTAAAGACCGCGCCCATGGTCACGAGTTGAGGTCACATGTGGGAGGAGCTAGCACCAAGGTGCTAAAACCTGTTGTTTTGTTGGTTAGAATAGTTTCAGCCCTAGGTCATCATGCTTGGTCGTATAACGATGGGCTTAAGCCTTGAGGGCTTAACGTAAACCTCTTCCCATTCAACTCTCGACGACCCGACTAGTCATTTAACCTCTGACAATGTGTTCAACCTCCGTTCAAGTTTTAAACGACCCGACTACCAAATATAATGCCACCCGACTCGCCCTCGGTTCAAACTGGTGATGCTACCGTGTTGGTCGGGTCAACCCTGCTCGAGGAGTTGGGTCAGGGTTCTAAACCCATGCCCTCCACACTTTTAAATGGACCTTTCAACCCATGGCTTGGGGCCACGTGGCAGCCTCTGGGCAAGCCACGTAGCACCCACTGATAGGCCTATAAAACTTAATAAAATCCAATTCTTTTTTTTCCATATAATTTTTTTTTTAAATGAAAAATTCATTTGGTCAAAAATTCTTGTTTTGGAGGTCACTAGACAAATTCAAACCTCAGTAACTTTCACATACGACATCAGATTTGAGTCCCATTTGCAGTGCCAAAATTATAGTAACGAGACCTTTCTGGTCGTTCATACTGCAACCATTTCTGAGAATTTCCATTTTTGATCATTTTTTTCACTTGGACATGATCACCTGATCATGACCACATGGACCTATAGAGAAGAGACACCTGCCATGATTTGATTGGTAAAAGGAGACAAGGTGGCAGTATGATGGCATCATGATGTGGCGCAATCGTAGTGTGACACACGACATGGACATCTAGGGTTTTTGGATGGCCAAGTGGGAAAAATTCTGGTGAAAAATGTCACCACATAGAAGGAACAATGTGGTGATGATGATGCAAGCATGATGCCATTGGAACACATCATCCTAAAAGGGATACCATAGAATAAATATTCCTCAGAAGAAACTCGTAATTTTTTCATGGAATGCACAGGTGAAAAGTTTCAAGAAATAAGTTCCAGGACTCGGTGGTACTAAGGTGGAAGATAAGTAATCTCAGGAAAAAAATTATTTGTCCAAGTATCAAGTAGGTGGTCCCATGGACACATCATCATGGAGGAAACCACTCATGCTCCACTGAGTTTTTCCTAAGAAACAGAAGCCAAGAGATGAGAATTTTGATGGTAGCTGGTGGTAAAAGTTCTAATTCTGAGAATGATGTGGCGGACATGTAATATCGACTGAAATTTCATTGGTTATAGTTGAAGCATGGTGGACCCACGGGAAATTTGACTCAGAGGAAATGATCTCGGTGGTAATAAAGAAAGCATGTCACAGAGTTTTTTCCTAGAAAGTTTTCGGTGAGAAAATAAATGTCGGGATCTATAGTTCGAGACAGCTAGGACAAGGTTATATGCTAACATTGTGACCAAAGGCATGCACGTTTTATGAATGGTAGATAAGTACTCGGTTCTTAGAACAATGGGCCTAGATTATGGTTGTATGTGTGGCTTTTTTGTTGAGTGTTCAAGCACTAAAAAAGATATATAGCCTTGATTGTTAGTACATCAAGCCTATACTAAATGGATGACCCCATGAATGGGTCGACAACGTAAATTTGAAATGTGCGCCATATTCGGTGGTTTGAAGAAAAATCAGCAAAGAACTAAAATTGGAAAAACAAAGGCATGAATTAGTTCGCAACAAATTGGAAGAATGAATTGTTCGAAGATAGATTTAGCAGTATTGGCTAAATTTCGTGATACACCATATTTAGAAAAGCTCTGTTAAGGCCTGATAATTTTTCCAAATTTACAAATATTAGCAATTAAATTCACATTTTCTTTTTGTAACAGGTGAGAAGGTTTAGAAGACGTAAATAACACGTTTATAAGACATGTTTGAAGCAAGAGAGGAAAAATAAATACTTATGCATGATATTGAGCTGAACTTAGCTACGAGTTCAATAACTAAAATTGTCAACTCAAATTTATTTATAAGAATAATTGAATTTGCAAGATATGTCCATTGTGTTAGCTATGTTGGTGAATGTTGGTGGATTAATCAGTGATAAAATATTATTGAAGGTGTTTTGTGGCAATTTTTTGAAGCGAGAAATTTATTTGTTTATGTAAGGAAGAAACCTTCATGATTTGAGTTTGAAAATTGTATGAAAGATTAATCATTAAGGTTGAGAAAGTTGTAGCTTGTAGAAAAAGGGTTATAGATCCTTCCAGTAGTGGTTGGTAAATGGTTATAGGTTGTTGATAAACTAGGGGTTGTATCTCTTTTTAGTTGTGCTTGATAAATTAGGGAGTAGTATCTTCCTTCTACCAATAGCCAAAGAACTATTTAACAACAAGTACACACTTGCCTTGTGAAGTAATTCGAAGAAAACCTCGAAGAATATATGTGTTCCATTTGTGCTTCTAATGATTAATTCATGTGATACTTATACTAATTAAATTTTGAAGTGTTTATTGATGTCTTAGTATTCTGCATGAGTAAAAGAAAGTTTTAAAATTCCTACAATATTGAATCAACCCCCCACCCCCTCTTAGTATTGTCCTAGTTTCCAACAATTAGTATTAGAGAAAAACCAAGTTATTTTATATCAGTCTAATAGCTGGAGGAAAGACAAAGGACCATGGCAAACCAGGAAGGAGGATACACCAATAGGGAAACTATTTTAAATGGAAGAAGATATATGTTTTGGAAATTCAGAATGAATTCCTATTTTCAACCACTTGGAGATGATGCATGCGATGTAGTGGAACAAGAATATGAAAATAATCCATTTTTTGGCTTGAGTGGTCCTAACCCAGGGTCAGAGTTAATGTTAACCAATAAAACCCTCTTACCACTGGCCCTTTCAGCAGTGACCTACTTGCACAAGTCAAAGTCTCACCCGAAGCAGTATGGGGGGGTGCTGGAACCAAGTTTCCACACCCTGAGAGAGATTTAAATGATGTGGGTGTCTTCAAATCTAAAGAAACTGTGATCTAACCTTCACAATATAAGCCCTAACCAGAAACCCTAACCAGACAAATTTAGGTCAATTTACACAGGTTATATTGTGTGTGCACTGATACAGATCCACAATTCCTTTCAATAGTCCTTAATAAATAACAATTATGTTCAAAAGAAATATATCCATACATTATTCATTCATCTAAGGTAAAATACATTTGCGCAACTGATCCAAAAATAGGTAGCACAGTAAACATAAATAACATGCATAAACATATCATAAATCAGAATGCAGATGCATTTGATACTCAGATTTCATCCAAAATGTTCCTTTATTCATTCACAGTTCAGATCTTCCTTAAAACACCTTCATTCTACCCGCGCACACAACCAGCAGGGACTTCACACAGTACGACTAAGGTCTCCACGCACACAACCAAGAGGAGCCTTCTAACCTCAAAACATCAAAACATAGTTTTTATCTACTCTATCATAATGCCTATTGACTCAATCTAGACTCTTATTTATACCTTTAGCCTGCGCTCATCTAAGGTCTACAAATTGTGGTTTGAGGCCCCTAGTTCTACCCTTTGGCCCATTACAACTCAAGAGGGGATTTGACTTGCCCCAAATACCCTTGAAATGTGCTTCACTTAGGGAGCATTACTTAGCTTACCAAAAATTACAAAAAATATAGTATTTTCATCCAAAATTCGGTCCTAAGGGACCCTGCTCCAACAAGCCCCCAACACAATCTTGTGACCTGTCCCAAGTCACAACGTTGTTGGGTTCTTCATTTTGGTCTGCAGCTCTTCAATGGAAGCAACAAAGGGTGTCCAGATGCCTACGCTCTGGTCCACTACACTCTGCGTTGTATCCACCATGTTCTGTGATGTCAGCCCTTCTGCAGCTAGATTAATGCTCTGATAAGTCTGATTTAGGTTTTTAATAGCTACATCCAGGTCCTGTGACAACTTCATTGCATCGTCATCCCATGGCTTCATGTGCTCTATCAAAATATTTTTTTCCTACGTATCTCCTCTACTTCATCACACAGAATTTGACTTGTCTGCAAGCGGGTCATGCGCTAAGCAGGGACAAAATTGGGCAAGGCCTCCTGGAGGTCGTCGAATGCCTTCTCCTTTGCGTGCAACTCCTGAGAGATATTCTTGACTAGCGATTATGTCTGCACAGATGTCCACAGTCTCATTATTGTTTTGAGAAGTGCAGAGCCCTTGTCAATAGTGGCAGTAATGCTTTCTGATGCTCCCTTTACCAAAGCCACTCGTTGCGGGCGCACCTCAAGAGGAGTCTCTGGCTGCAACTTAGCCTGCAACACTGCAATCTACTGTTTGAACTCTGATTTGACTGTTTTCACCTCAGACCGGAAATACTTTAGTGTTATGACCAGGCTTTCAAATTTTACTTGTGGTGTGGCGGATGCAGGAATGGCTACTTCTTGAAGATCACTGCACGACTTGTCGATCAAATGCTCCAAATTTTTGCACTGAGCCACAGCCGCTTGCTACGTTGTCAGTGCCTGGAGTGATTCTTTGGTTTTATCTGCAACCTTCTTCTTTGCTACACTCAAATTTTGTTGCACATGCGCCCCCTGCACTACAGCTCGTCAGAGATGATGGTTTGGATAGCGTGTAGCTTTCCACTCGGAAAAATGGAGATATCGATCTCGACCTTTGGGAAGGTCTGCACCTGCACATGGAGATCCAGCTACTCCAAAGTGACTATTGCGCCCTAGAAGGGGAAGATTTATTTATCTATTGTAGTGATTATCATTGTCGTCAGCAGGTGTTAGCATGAATTTTTTGTCGTAAAAACTCACTTTAGCTACGCATATCAAGTAGCCCTAACATAAGTTATGGCTGCAAAATATCTTAAAATATGTAATAAGCTACACAAATATAGATCTATATATGAAAGATATTAAGCAGTTAAAGTAAAGTACAAGCACCAATGGACAAGAAAAGAACATATATCAAAGAATCTTTTTTATTATATCAAAGAATGGGGCACCTGAGAGGAAAACAAGAAAGGTGTTTTCCGGTTCTCCTCAGTGGGCTGGGTTCTTGGAAGTCCTCAGTATTTCAGATTAATGGTCTCTCTCTCTAACTATTGTGGAAAACAAAACATGGAACTCAATGGGAGTTCATAAAACAGAAATGCAAAGTGGTGACCAAAAACAGATCTAGTGTGATCCAATGCAATGAAGGTGACTAATGAATGGGAAAAACCCTCCTATTTATAACAAAATATTGGGGTGTTCTAGAACCTGGTGCATGAATAAAATATTATTAAACATTTTCTAGAATCACCCTTTAGGAATATTTTATTATATTTGTTGGAGGGAAAAGGGTTTTTGACTTGGGTCAATTCCTTTATTTATAAATAAAAAATAAATAAATGATTTATTTGTTATTTAAGGGAAATGAGGGGAATATAATTAAATAAATAATGGTTTATTTAATTATTTAAAAAATGGTTTAGTCAAACTTAACTAGGAATATTATTTAAATAATGATTTAAATAACTTATTCTTAGGAAATAATTAAATAAATAATGATTTATTTAATTGATTACCTTGTTTTGGGTTAAATATGACCAAGAAATGTAAACGAATGTGGTGAAAGCGATTTTACTTGGGGTAAAATTAGTCTTACATGGTGTACTTGGGTTCATCTAACAATAATGGGTTAGATGACCAAAAAATGGTGTAACAGATTTCCCCCCAACGTACGAGTGTTAGGAGCAAATCGTATGACCGAAGTATGTTGTAAGAACTCAATCACTAGGTGGTAAAATGGAAGTGAGAGAGAGGACTGTATGGTAATCTAAAGTGTATGAAGGACTAGACCCTAAGGAGATGAGACTTACAGGTGCAACAAGTCTCAAATGTATGAGGTGGTACTAATGTGAAAGGCAGCGGGGAAGGCATACCTATGCCCACCGAAACAATAGTACAGAAGAAAAAAGCGCCCGGAAAACCGCGGAACGCAATATTGACAGAGATGCTGGCCATGACATGAGCCAGAAACAATAGAATACTGACTCCCATAGACATGCTATGCCTGGAATAATCGTCAGGACTTATACAATAATAATGTAATATAGGAGATACAAATAGACCTAGATTCCCCCTACACGCGGGGAAGGGCTCACAAAATCTGACAGATACAAGGAAGTCGAAAATGTGCTGCAAGCGACGGAGGCTGAGATCATCAAATGAGAGGAGCTGCATCAAGGACTGAAGTGACGAAGTCATCCGGGCATGTGGGGGGCTACTTGGAGGGCCACCCCCTCATGAGGGTTGGGACATCTCACACACACCCGGGAATCATGAAGGATTGCGGCGACATCATTGAATCATCAAGTGTAGAAATCATGATTAGGCTGAATAAAGAGCACGAACTAAGAGCGACTGCCCCTTGGACCTGGCTGCCAGAGAAGATAAGCTGATGTCGAAAAAATGAGGTCTAGAGCAACGATCATATAGGTAGTGATGATGATGATGGAAGGGGGAATACAAAGGAGTGGATGGGTGACTTCCCTTGTTAGAGCATAGGGGGTATGAATGTTGTGGGTGGTAGCTGCCGTAATGGTGAGGAGGGCGAAGGACGATAAACATAATGTAGGGATGTGGAGGGAAAGGACACATACTGTATGGAGGGGGGTGGACTCTATGCATATGCTCTAGACAAGGGTGACTCAGGGGTGCTGCCATGAATGAAAGGTCCAATGGGGACCGGTGAAAGCATGAGTACAATGGGGTAACTCATGACGAAAATCATCACAGTCAAGGACAAGTAAGGAGGAAAAGTGGTGCCCCCATTACAAGTGTTGTAAGTGAAGAAATTTGGTTTTGAAGAGAAATGGGGGGACCCTTCATAGACAAAATGTATCCTGGTGAAGTATCAAAAGATGAAAAACTAACAGATACCCATTGTAGTGCTCGGTGAGAGCTTTCCAACGGTGTGAACGGTTTGTCGAACGGAGCTACGGTTGGGTCGCAGCTGGCGAAAGAAAAATCAGGGGTTTTCTTCTAATAAGGCACTTTCCCTCCAAAAATCATTCATTTTCTTGTGTAGATGTGGTGAATGTGGAGAGGAGAGAAGGCCCTAAATCTTGCGGCGATCATCAGTTGCAGGTAAGAGGCCTAATCCTTCTCTTTGTTTTTGATGGATTCAAAGTTCATATTAGGGCTTAAATTCTCAGTAACTGGACCTACTTCACCCTCACGGCCAGGTCGCACTTTTTGGGGAAAAAAATGTGACCTGGGACACAGGTTTTGGCCTGAAAGGTGTGACCTGGCACAGGATTTTCCTGAAAAGTGCAACATGTGAGGGGAGGGGATTTTAGTGCTATTTTAGGCTGAGTTTTGAGTTTTAATGTGAACTAATCCAGTAATGATGATCTGTAGATTGACAAAGATGTTGGTTTTGTGCAGATATGGCAGATAACTGGTCAAATGGAGAGAAAGAGATCTGGGTGCATTGTGAACAGAGATTGAAGCGGATTCGGGTGTCCGTCGTGCACTCGCTAGGTTTGGGGTGCTGAAATTTTTGGAGAACCCTTTAATGAGGGCTGGTGAGCCCTTGTTGGCTTGGATTGTCAGTTATTGGGATCCAGATCATGAGAGTTTCGTAGTGCAGGGGAATAGGATCGAAATGACGGTCCAGGAGTTATATTTCTTGACTGGTCTTCCTCCATTGGGGATGGT
Source organism: Pinus albicaulis (assembly GCA_034641835.2). NCBI lineage: Eukaryota > Viridiplantae > Streptophyta > Pinopsida > Pinales > Pinaceae > Pinus > Pinus albicaulis. Next base: position 677,111,846 of record CM076577.1, read on the forward strand.
GGGGAACACGCAGCCAGTGTAACCGCGGGGGCGTAACATTATGGAGTTTTTCGATCGACATTGTCGACCGAGTGTCCGAGTCAAGGGGAATCGAATATCTATTGGGGATCTACAGAGGTTGGACACCTGAGCAGTGGCCGCAGCGGTGTTACGGCTCTTGGGTAGTCAGGAACTCCATCACATCACTGGAGGACAGATGATGATTGTAGAGAGTGTGTTGGGTGGGACCTACTACGGGTGGGCCCAGATGATGTTGGTGGCACTGAAACGTCAGTTGTCGCTATGTAAGCGACAGGTGAATCATGATTGTGAGTATGGGATGGTGTTGTGCTCTTTCTTTTTTGAGAAGATCCCGACCTTACGACCTCGGATACAGTTGCCGGATGGGGGCCTGAGAGAGCCCCAGATGCAGAGGTGGGTACAAATACTGAGTAGAGGAGGAGGAGGGGCGGTCAGAAGGGTGTTTCGACCAGAGTTTTTTGCACATTGGGATCATATGTCGTTATACATAGACGACTATCCCTATAGTGGGATGAGTTACTAGGGAGATCCGGACTTGCCACTACCACCTGGGCGAGTATGGGGCCCCGATGGTAAGTGACAAGCAACTAATCTATTATGTTCTCTTTTTTATAGTTAGTGACTAGCATACATGGTGTTAATCGTGATATTGTTTGGGATGCAGATATAGCTCCGGTAAAACCGGCCGGATATATGGGGCGTCCTGCAGCAGCAGGAGCTACTGGTGCTAGTGGATCAGGGACAGGGAAGAATGAAGAGATGGCCGCATTGGTGGAGGATATCCGTCGTAGATGTGAGGGATTGTTGACCGGCATGTCGGAGCGTGGGTGGTAGGATTTAGACGACCGATACATAGAGCTGTGTATTGGACTTCCCTCGGAGTGGCGAGGGAACATGCGACGCATGGCGATGGTCGGTCAGATGGTTCGTGATCTACGAGTTGCGGGAGCAGAGCCATTGGCTCGGGATCCTCCAGAGTGTGATTAGGCGTGGAGCGAGTGGTGACCCCCAGTATGTATGTAGGGGCAAGTGGTGCCCCCCATTTTGTAGTAGTGGTTTTTGTAACATGCTATGGGCATGTCATATGTTTCAAAGTGTATGGACTTTAAAACACATGTTATCTATATATGAGTTTTATGTGCTTTTGGTGTATGCTATTGTGTTGGGTGTGATAAATGCCAATCTAGGACATGATTTGCGATCTGATCTACATAGTGATTGTGACTTCTATGGATGTGGTTGAATGAAATGAATCTAAATGCACGAATTAAAAGTTTCACCCATAAATATTGTCTGAACAGGGTAGGATGATGTACACGGTAGACACCATTAAGTTGTAGGACAATAAGCAGGGAATCTAGATAACGTGCAGGTGGAGGATGCGATGGGAGAGAGCGTCAGCTAAGAGACCATGAACTGCATCATATTCGGCCTGATTATTGGTGGCGGTACCAATGCAGACCCCATTGGCAAGAACAAGGGCATGCGTAGGGGTAAAGATTGCCCAGGCGGCTGAGGCGAGGTTTCAGGAATAGCGACTGGCGCCATCGGCATAACCAATGTAAGGAGTGGACGAGGGGGTCGAGGGAATAGCATCACAGTAGAGGACAAATGAAGAATATCAGGGACGGGTGTGGCGACGTATATCATAGATACGGATGGGAACATCAAGATGAGGGGAAGAGATGGCACAAAAGGGAGGTCTAGAAGAGGCTGCAAAGCTATTGAGATCATCAGTCATGGAAAAAGGATGCAGATAGGGTTCATCAGAGGAAACAACAGAAGAGCAAGTAAAGAGATGGTCAAAGCACGAGGAGCCCAAGAATGTCATGGAAGGGGTATCAGGTGAAACAAATAGAGTGGATACAGAGGGGATATACTCTAAGGGGTGGGCGGATGATGACAGGTACAAGATAGGAGCAGCAGATTCTGACATCTCAACATCAGGGGGTGGGATGTCAATGGTGGCTAGGGTATCTTCAAGTAAACTCGATGCATACTGAGCGAGGATGGGCGAGGCGGATTGATTATGTTCCACTTCATACTTGCGAATGACCTCTAAAGAGGTGCGGTAATGCGTGAGGTGAGGACAATGATGAGAATAATGGCCATGGACACCACATAACGCGCAGGGTTTGTTGGTGTGAAGGGTCTTCGGGTTCTTGGTTATGGGGGTGGGGGGAACAGAGGGTTCCGGGGCCGACGAATTAGGAAACACGACTTTGACCATGGGTTGGATACGGCGCAACTCAAGACAAGTATGGGTGGCGTGACCGACAGCATCACATAAAGCGCAAGGCTTGGTGGGTGGAGGAGGAGTAGGATCGGGAGTGGTAGATTTATCTTTGGGTGCCCCCCTGCGAGTTTTTTGTTTCTTACTTGTAGCAGTCTCAGCATGAGGAGGGTCGTGGGACGGTGCTAGAGGTACCGTAGCAGTGGGAGGAGCAACGGGAATCGGTTGAACTGGTGTCACAACAATGTATGGTTGAGGATGGCCGAGAGGGGTCACGGTGGGAGGAGTAAGATACCATACCGGTATTCCCAAAGTTAAATTAGGGAGGGACAGGGTGGCCATAACGGGAATCGAATAGACTCTAGGAGGGGGGCCAAGGAAGGGGATTTGACTGGCGGAGAAATGGCCAGGGGGGACGGCTCTGAGATGGGGGAGGCTAGAGGGAATTGATTCGGGAAGGAAAGGAGGTTTCGGAGTGGGAGGGAGAGGGGGAGGGTCTGGGGGGAAGGGTTGAGTCAACTGAGGCGAAGGGCTAGGAGCAGGGTGCGATGGATGAGATGGAGGTTGCTGACTAGCCGAGGTAGGGTGTGGGAGGGCAGCCTGGGAGGATTGCATCATGCAAACATTCGCCGAGCGAGGATCAGAGATAGGGGGAGGGGGAGGACCGGGGAAAATACCAAACAAAGAAGAGTCTTTGTAGACGCCAGGGGAGACGCTGGTCAAAGAGTCAATAGTTTGCTTATTGGTGACAGTAGATATGATGGACTCAGGTGAGGTCTGGGATTTAGGTTCATGATATGACAACTGGTCAATGGTGACGATCTTGCCATTATGGGGGAAAAAGATTTTGCGATGGACTGCGGATGTGACGACAGACATGGCATAGGTGTAACTATGCCCCAAAAGGATGTTGTAGTCAAGAGGGGCGTCAATAACTTCAACGTCGACACAGACAATCTTATCGGCGAGGGTGATCGGGCAGTTACGAAAGATACCAATGGGTTGGGAGGCATGGCCATCCCACGCACGGAGGGTGATGGTGGAAGGGGCCAGCTCAGGGGATCCAAGTTGTTTCCAAACCGAAGCGGACATTACACAGGTAGACGCCCCCTCATCAATAATACATCGAGCGACATGGGCATTTCGGATTTTGATGGGGATTTGGAAGGAAAATGAAGGAGGAAGAGGGGGATGGTCTGACTGACGGGCATCAAAAACAATCAACAGGTCATCAGCAGGATCTACAGCACCCATTGCAGATAATAGAGATTTATTTTGAGAAGGGCATGACTGGAGGAGTTCCAGCGTTGAAATGGCAGTCGTAGATTGTGCCAGATCATCCACGATGCTGTAGGAATGGGTAGCCCGACTAGAGGCAGCATTTCGGCATAAAGGACCCTTAGGAATTTTGGTGTGAACCTCAACTTTAGGGGGATGGATTTGTAAGGGACCCTTGGGTGTCGATAGAGGCTCTATAGAACTTAATGATGGGGACTCGGAGACAGGTGGAATGGGAGGTGGGGAATATTGATGGGACCAGGTTTGGAGGTTAAGGTCGGCAGTGAGAGGGGGGTCAGAGGTCATCATGAGAATTTGATAATCAGGGGTGCCAGAAGGGGAATGCTGAGTTGTGCTAGGGGCACGAGGTGATTGAGTAGCGACAAATCCTTGCTGAGGGAAAGGATCGGTAAACACGGCAGGTTGGACAGGGGTTGAATGGGGAGAGGTGGTCAGGGAGGAGTGTTGACCCCGCCCGGTGGGTTTGGATTCCCACATTTGTCGCATTTGAGGTAAAAGGGGACAATTGTGAGTGTAATGGCCATAAACACCACAGCAGGAACAGGGCTTATTAGTGCGAAGCGGTCGGTCGGGCTTGGGTTGAGAGCCTTGTGGTTGGTTGGTGGTATTAGGGTCCAGACTGGGAGGAGTGGGGCCACGATTGCCAGGGGTGGATGGATTACCTCGCCTCCGTCGAGAAGTAGGCGCCCCTTGTTGCGCAAATACATGTCCTGTGGGGGGGAGGAGGCAAGGGAGTGGGATATCCGAAAGCAGGAGGAGCAGGGACACCAGACGGAGGATAGGGATAAGGGTGAGTAGGGGCCATATTGAGATATGGAGGTAGGTGGGCAAAGGGGGGAGGCATGCCATATCCAGGGTACATGTTGCCGGGAGGGGGAAAGGTGCTAGAGGTGCTAGTCCCTCCGGGGGAAAAACCATAGGGAGTAAGAGGTTGGGCGGTGGTATGGGACAGAGCTCCGACGATACCATCAGCGGAATGAGAGGCCTTAGGACCACCAGGTTTGGGGAGGTCAGGAAGGACGGTATACACGTAGTTAGATTGAGCATAAATAAGATCATACTTCAAATATATTTGAAAGGCGTCTTCTTCGGTTTGGGGAAAATGGGATGCGACATCTTTGCCAATGGGTGGTAGGAGGGTGCGAAGGAACCAATCCATGTAAATGCGATCTTCAAAGGGGGGAGCATGGCATAATATTCATCGTCTTCGCCACTCTTGAACATGAGCGGAGAGACGTGTTGAAGAGGATTGTTGAAAGGAGGTCAAAATTTCGGTGCCAGTGTCATATCTGAGGGGGAGCTGGAAGTAAGACAAAAAGGCTTGGGCGATGGTGGCAAAAGTGGTATGGGAAGAGGTGGCTTGATCGACATACCATTTGGATGCTTCGCCGGTAAGGGTGTGTTGGAATAAACGAAGGTGAATGGAGTCGTCGGTGATGGAATTAGAGGAGCACCACATGTGGAAAGATCGGATATGATTGGAGGGATCTTCACTAGCAAGGCCCTCGAACTTGGGAATGTCGGAGGGGAGCTTGGTTGGCATAGCCGGCCAACTGACATCATGGCGGATAGGATCATTGATAAGCTGATTGAAGTCAGGGAGACTGAGGCCAGCCATATACGGAAGTAATGGGGCAGTCGAGGTAGGTCCCGTAGTGGTTCCATTGGAAGTGGACCCAACAGTAGAACTGGGGTTAGGGCTAGGTCCAGAACTAGACATGGTGAAGGTAAAGGGGGGAGAACCAGAAGGATGGGGAGAACCCGAACAATCAGAGGAAGAGTCGGAGGGCGGACTCGAGGGAGGACTTACTCGATGACGATGTGAAGGAGGAAGTCGACCAACCAGAAACTGAGGGCGGAGGCCAAGAAGTCACCGGGAGAAACGCCTTGGAGGCGCAATGATGACAGGAAGAAGAAAGACCGACAAGGGTAACAAGGTGCAAAAGCAAGACGCGACAAGGGCGAGGAGGTGCAGTGTCGATTAATTTTAGAGTCTTTTCCAGGCGGTGTTAACCAGGCTCTTCTTCACTTAGGGTCAGTGTGTGGCGTGCGTTAATTTTAATTGATTAAACCCAGGCGTTTTGAGAGTAAAAGAAAAAGTGTGCTGCGTAATGGAAAATAAATCTGCAGTAAATAAGACTGAAAGAACAGAAAATTATCAACTAAAAAGGCAGCAATTGAACCCAAGAAGGTGGGTCTCTCAAAACTAGTTTAGAAGGGGCAGAGCACGCTGAAAAGAGATCAATAGATCTAAGGTCCAGAGGGACTGGGATCTAATGGAGAGATCTGCTGGAAAGTGGTGCAGAAAGCAGCAAAGAGGCAGGGGCAAGGTTGCTGCTAAAAAATGGGAGATCAGCTAAAAAGAGGGGGGGTCAAAGAGGTGACCCTATAGACAAACCCAAACAAAGCAAAAGGCAGTGTGTAGAAAGGGAAGAAAAGATGACCTATGGGGATCTGAACAGGAGGTATCAGATCTGAAATAAGGCGGAAACTTCTGGAAATTCAAACGTCTGAAAACATCAGCAAACTCTCCCACAAAAAGTGGAGGGAACTAAAGCCCTAAGGGGAAAGAGTCCCACTTAGGTGAGTGAAATAGATCAGCAACAGGTCTGAACAGGTAGAGACAGAGGCTGGAAAACCCTGACAGAAGCCTCAGTGAAACCCAGAAAAAGCGCTAGCAGATGGCATAAAAAATTGCAGGTCGCAGGTTTGGCCCTGTTTTCAGGCTAGGTCGCAGATTTAGGGCAGAAAAGTGCGCCCTCAAGGCCAGGTCTCACTTTTTGGGCAGATAAGTGCGACCTTCAGATCCAGGGCTGGTTGCGGCAAATTTCAGAAAATTGTGTTGTCTCAGCTGCGGCTGATGTCGGTCCCCTGCGCAATAAGGACAGAAACACACGAAAGTGAGAAATTTGAATGTTTGAGGGTTTTAAAGGAAAAAACTAGCATAAAAATAGGAAAAATAGAAAACTGAATAGAAACCCTAAGGTCTGAAACAGTTGGATATGCAGGAAAATAGAAATCGACAGTGGTCGCAAAAGAAAACCCGTGTGGAGTCACCAATTGTTAGCATGAATTTTTTGTCGTAAAAACTCACTTTAGCTACGCATATCAAGTAGCCCTAACATAAGTTATGGCTGCAAAATATCTTAAAATCTGTAATAAGCTACACACATCTAGATCTATATATGAAAGATATTAAGCAGGTAAAGTAAAGTACACGCACCAATTGACAAGACAAGAACATATATCAAAGAATGGGGCACCTGAGAGGAAAACAAGAAAGGTGTTTTCCGGTTCTCCTCAATGGGCTGGGTTCTTGGAAGTCCTCAGTATTTCAGATTAATGGTCTCTCTCTCTAACTATTTTGGAAAACAAAACATGGAACTCAATGGGAGTTCATAAAATAGAAATGCAAAGTGGTGACCAAAAACAGATCTAGTGTGATCCAATGCAATGAAGGTGACTAATGAATGGGAAAAACCTTCCTATTTATAACAAAATATTGGGGTGTTCTAGATCCTGGTGCATGAATAAAATATTATTAAACATTTTCTAGAATCACCCTTTAGGAATATTTTATTATATTTGTTGGAGGGAAAAGGGTTTTTGACTTGGGTCAATTCCTTTATTTATAAATAACAAATAAATAAATGGTTTATTTGTTATTTAAGGGAAATGAGGGGAATATAATTAAATAAATAATGGTTTATTTAATTATTTATATTTGATTTAGTCAAATTTAACTAAGAATATGATTTAAGTAGTGATTTAAATAACTTATTCTTAGGAAACAATTAAATAAATAGTGATTTACTTAATTGATATCCTTATTTTGGGTTAAATATGACCATGAAACATAAATAAATGTGGTGAAAGCAATTTTACTTTGGGTAAAATTAGTCTTACATGGTGTACTTGGGTTCATCTAATAATAATAGGTTAGAAGACCAAAAAATGGTGTAACAGCAGGCTCACTTGAATCAGCCTCACTTGATTCGCGCTTGCTTGTAAATTTATGTTCTTCAACTAGAGTAACTGCAACCCAGATTATAATGCCTCAACCGTGGCCCTGTACTGTTCTTCCATGGTGGTCGATCTGTCTTCAAAGCCATATGTGACTACATATAATAATTTTTCCAGGTCATCTTCTGTCAAAGTGACCTCTTATGTGCCTACAACCTTGGATCCTTTTCACTTCTTTCGTGGACCCTTGGGGGTTTTTGCGCCACGCTTCATGCCGCGCAGAGATTCTGCGCTATTACTATCTAACCCATTGAGGCCTCCAGGGTCCACATCAGCTTCGCCTCCAATATATTGCTTTTTGTCCTTCTTTGCTTATTGCTCGAGATCCTTCACACCATTCTTTTCTGCACCTATTTTTACATCTTTGTCTGTGCGCGACTTAAATTCTTTCTCTTTATCTCCTAGAGTTGTCTCTTTTATTGAAGTAGATGTTGTAACAGGCTAGGTTGATTTGAGCCAAGCTTTCCACACTTCTGGCCAAGTCACAATGACCTAGTCGACCTCCGCTTCAGTCACCATGAAGGGCAAGTTATACCACATAGGGTCATTGCGGGCCCTGATTTGCACATGCTGCATGGTTATCTGAAAATCTGGGATGATTTTGTACTTCTCATAAACTACTAGGGATAGTCTTGGTTGTGAATGGATTGCTGCTGCCAACTCGCCTTCAAATAGAACCCAAAATATTTTGTTTTCCTTCACCCTCTTGGGGTCATAGGAATCCCACATATTGGTGTAGCATGCCCCCTCACATACGCCAGGCTCCAATTCTAGGAGGACTGCCCCCTATGAGATCTCCCATGTTATCGATGCAATGAGCAATAAAAACCACAAGTAGCAAAACTTCTTGCCTTCTTCTTGCACCTCATGCACATTTTCCAGAAACTCTTGGTAGAGATATTAGGACGAGTTGTAGCTGACCCTGTTCTCGCATTAGCCTTCCAACTCAATTACCTGCGTAGTGATTTTCTTTGGTTGGCACTTGCACATCAACTTGAAGCCTAGGACTAAGGTCCCTAGGCACACACCCAGGTCTACAATTGTTTGCACCAGGAATCCCTTGGCATCTTGCCCGACCTGGTAATATTTATTTTCCTTTGAAGTGACCTTGAGCTCATTTCTTTTTCTGAAAATTTCCATAGGATGAGGCCCCGTCTTGGGCAAGTCGGTGATCCGGAAGATCAACATGGTGTCTATCGGAATCTGTCCTTGAATCCATAGGCATTCCTCATGCACTAATGCTAGCAGTTGGTGCACACATAGAGCGGTGATAGGGTATCTCTCAAAATTAGGAATCCTTAACAGATTGAGGATCCCGACGTTACTCAACCCATGTGCCCACAGCATAGGCTCAACCTTCATCACATTGTCATATAGCATGCATTCTAGGTAACATTCTGGTACCAACTCAGGGAATGTCTCCTCATTTTCTAAATCGTATTCGTTGAACTTAACCTGAGGAATCTTGCCGAACATATCTTCAATCAGGGGGATGACCTACGGGACTAGTGGCATCTGCAAGTAATCCCTCACCACATCTATGTTCTTCGGCACATGCACAGAGGTTCTGAGCGGCTTGACATATGGGGGCCACCATGAGATTGGCTCAATGAGTGTAGCCTCCTCAGTGGCGCTCATTGGTCTCTTTGTAGGATCGCCTAGAGGCAACCTATCCTTAGTAGCTTTTCACGGGGAAGTCATGTTCCTAGGAGAGGTCTGCGGCTTGGAGGAGGACCCCTTCATAATTTTCCCTTTTCCCTTATCCAGTGTAGACATGACTTCTTCAACTTTAGGTATCACCTCATGGACATCATCTGAACACGGCCGAGTCGTTGTTGTGATATAAGAAAAGTGTTCCGCAGATGGCATGCTCTCTGGATTGGTGGCCATCATTCTTGGGAAAAATATTAATTATGGATTACTCACATTGGATGGGGTCTCTTGGCCAGACATACAACACTCACAGACAGATTTACAGTGCAATTCATGAATAATCTCAGGGATAAATGTACTTAGAAAGCAAAGGAACCAAATTTGACCTGCGCTCTTCCTTTTATAGTTAATCCAAGGTGAAAATGGTCAGATCTTCATTAAATGAAACTTACCTCCATAAAAACGAAAAAAATCCCCTAAGATTGCCTCATTAGATGCATAAAACCCTCTTTATCCAATGGTAAAATCACTTTTCCACCCAGTTTCATTGTTCCAACGGCTAGTTTCTCTCCCTGTGTTGTTGTCGTACCTATTTTTGCATTCCCTCTATGTTTCACATAGACAGATGGATCATTATGCTCCATCCATATAGTCATTTGGCCGGCACAGGTTTGTCCCTATATGGCTTCAGTCGGCTTCCATTGAAATACCTGGGAAGATTCTCACCGTGTAACGTGGCCAAGCGCACCGCACCTCCATCAGTGATTTCTTTCACAATGTAATGCCCCACTCAATGTTTCCTGAAATTCCCTGGGTGGCGCGAAAACTGACTGTCATATAATAATACTAAGTCTTCCTCCTTGAACACCTTCTTTCTGATGTGCCTATCATGCCAGGCCATTTTCGCATCTTCTGTAGTTGCTGATAGAAGTTAGCAATGAATCGATCTTCCTCTAAGGATACCAATTGTGCATGAAGTTCCTCCATGATTTCAGGCTCAGCCATATTGGTGAATGCTGCCATGCGCAGGCTTGGGATAATATATTCCATTGGCATGATTGCTTCTTGCCCATAAACCATCCTGAAAGGTGTTTTCCCAATAAAATTTTTGCATGTGGTCCTATAAGCCCATAACACAGAAGGGATGCGCACATCCCAATCATTCTGATTTGCATTACAAATATTTGTGAGTGCATTCTCCAAAAAAAATTTGAAAGCTTCTACTGCACCATTTTCCTGAGGGTGATAAGGGGTACTCTTCTGGTGATGGATCCGAAATTCCTCTATTAGAGCTTCAATGGTCTCATTAAAAAAGTGCGTACCTCTATCACTCATCATTATATTCATACATCCAAACCTAGTAAAAATATGTTCAAAAATGATATGTGCAACAATATATCCAGTACAATATTAACTGCCTTAGCTTCCGCCCATCTGTTTACACAATCTGTGGCATTGATGATAAAGCAAGCTTGAGTCTTATTCCCTGGAGGATTGATCGGTCCAAAATATCTATACCCCATTTATCAAAGGTCTGCAAGGGAATATCATCCTTGTGTGAGGGATTCCCCATTCTCTATCATGCATCATACGCTCGGTAGTATGTATGTGCATCATTGTTTAATGTGGGCCACCATAACCTTGCATGCGACACATTCTATGTAGTAGCCTTCCCATCATAATGGCCTCCTCCCACCCCTCCATGAGCCTTAGCCAAGATATCGTGTCTCTCATGTTCCAACACATATCTTCTCAATACCTCATATGCTCGCAGCTTATACAACTAACCAGCAATCAGGGTAAAATCAGTTGCGCATGTAACCAACTCCTTCTTCTGTTGCACCGAATATTCAGCAGGTCCACTTCCAGTGGTCAGAAAGTGAATAATATCAGCAAAGTGCTCATCAACCACCTTGAGAGAAAAGAGTTGTGCATCAAGTAACCCCTCCTCCAGGCTAGTTGGTTCTTCCCCATTTTTTATGTGTAACAAATGGTTAGGTCCAGTGTTCAATCTTCCCCACTTCACAATGATTTCAAAGTCATATTCTTGAAATAATAGAAACCATCTACAAAATATTCCCCCCCAACACCGGCTTATTCACCAGGTATTTCAAAGCAGAATGATCAGTGAACATTTTGAAGTGTCCTCCTAGCAGATAGTGCATGTATTTTTGCAGAGCATATACCATGGCCAATCCTTCCATTTTTGTGGTTGAGTATTTGTGCTCTGCACTGGAGAGATTCCTACTATAAAAAGAAACATGGTGATAAATGTCTCCTTCTCTTGGTTGTGCTAAAACATCCCCAAGTGCTATACCATATGGATCCACATGTACATGGAAAACCTTAGACCAGTCTGGGAATATTAGAATAGGTGCAGTGACCATCTTCTCCTTCAGTACCTCAAATCTATTTTGACATTCTTCATCCCAGAAAAATGACACATCCTTCTTCAGTAACTTCTCCATTGGCGCAGTGATCAGAGCATAGCCCTGAATGAACTTCCTGTAATATTCAGTGTGTCCTAGGATGGAGCTCAGCTGTTTCTCATTAGTGGGTACTTCTAGGTTGATGATAATTCCTATCTTGGCTTGGTCCTCCATCAATCCTTTCTAACAAACTATATGTCCCAAAAAAATTCCAAAAGACACGCAGAATATACATTTCTTCAAGTTAAGAGAAATTTGGTGCTTCCTACAAGTGTTAAGCATCATGCGCAAGTTTGACACATGTTTCTTTACCAACCCAAACACTGTCTAGTCATCAAAATACACCTCCAAAAATTTATGCATGAATTCTTTGAACACAGCCACCACTAAGCACGAGAAGATCGCAGGTGAATTATTTAATCCAAAAGGCATGATAGTGTACTAGAAAGACCCACATTCCATTGCAAATGTAGTCTTTCTACGATATTCAAGCGCAATTATGATCTGATGATACCCCAAAAATCCATCAGTAAAATAATAAGGCTCTTTTCCTCCCACATTATCCAGGATCTCATCAGAAAATGGAGTATGGAAGGGGTTATGCACACATGCATTATTCAGCTTGCGCAAATATACACAAATCCTTATCTCTCATTTCGTATTATTTTCTTGAACCACCATTGGGCTTACCCAATCAGACTTCTCTACAGGCTCAATAATGCCTGCAACAACCTTCTTCTCTAATTATTATTTTACCTTCTGTTTATACTTGGGATTCAACTGTCATGGTCACTACTTGACAGGGCGGGCATCTGGATTCAAAGTGATCTTCATAACACCTAGGTCTCCTACAACCCCTTTGAGCTCAGAAAAATTCATGGGAAACAGATCCCGGTACTCTGTGAGTAGCTCCACAACCTTCCCTATTGTATCATCATCCCAGTAATCCCTAATTTTGGCCAATCTGGGTTTTTTTTCTGTCCTAATGTTGACTTCCTTTAACTTCATATGTTTAGTGACATATACCATTCCCAATGAGGGTCCACAACAACACGCTCTCCTTCCGACTCAGGGATGTTGATATTTCTTGGATAATCTTCATTATCCTCTACTGTCAGGTTTTTTCAATTGACAATATCTTGCATCTACATGTCCCATGCTAGTGAAACACATTCTATTCAAGGTCAGGAGTCATCAAAGACAAGAGCTTCTATATCTTACAGAGCTTCATCCAATTCCTCTGATCCCCCAACAGAGCTAAAGGTTGATAGGAAATCATCATTCATTGTAATGTAATGGCGATTTCCTCGGTACAGGTCCATTTCTAGATACCAAGTAGTAGGTACCAGCCCCAACGAATGAATAAACATATGAACCCAGTCGTTCTAGGTATTTTCCTTCCAAACTTCCACCCACATGGCCAAGTTCTTGCGTGGATCTCCATCACCATAGAAAATCTCAGTTGGTGGGGTAGCGGGAGGCTCAAAGTGCAACACCATCATTTTGCTACATTCTTTCCAGTCCTTAAAAAATCCCTTGTGTGTATCCCACCAACACGTAGGGGTCATGCACATAGCCATATTGAGTGCCCAGAACCTCCATTCTTTTGGGACAACTTTTTCCAATTCTTACAAAAATACTATGACACTACCATAACCATCAAAGTAAGGTAGTTATCTTGCCTCTGAGGAGATGCATGCGAATTTTTTAGTGATCTTGAGGCATTGCAACGCAGAAACATCATGCTACTGATTCTTCTAGTTTCCCATCTCCCCATCTGAATATGAAAAACATGAATTATCCTTCTCCCAATTCAGTATTCCATCAATTATAGGGTTGATCCAATCCTTGTCCCGCTCAGTCAGCTTGTAGATATGAATTACATATTCTCCTTTATGCACTGGCTTGATATATCTTTCTCCTTCTGTTGGGTCCAGTGGTACTACTAGCCTCATTCCATAATTTTCGAAGCTCATGCTTCTATGCTTCAGGTTGATTATGCCTCCCATATCGATGGCCCAATCCAACCCTAATAGTGTAGGGTAGGGGTCTGCATCATCCACAATTTGTACCACTTCAAAGTCTCTGCGTACCTTTACTCTAGCAATGTCTACTAGAACTTGTGAAAGTCTCCCATGCAGAATGATCTTCTGCTGATTAGCCATGCGTAGCTGAATGGTGGACCATTCTAGCATCAACTCTCCCATCTTCTTCTAGGTCTTCTTAGGTATAACATTTTCATTAGACTCTAGGTACATGATGACTTGATCCATCTCATACTCTCCAATGTGCACAGTCATGCGCATCTCCCGACCATTTATCTTCTTGTTCTTATAAATCTTGTTCACATCCTTAGTCTCAATGTGAGTTACTTGTCTGCACAACGGCCTATCAGGACCTAAAGATTATATACTACCTTCTGATTGTGTAATAAATTAATACACACACTTGTAGGAATGATTTGACATCATCATCAATCTTTGATTCCATGATATACTTTGATGTGGACGCTCCTGCAGTAGAAAAATCCTTCCTGGATTCAATAAAAGTCTCCTTTTCCTTCTGTAGGTTGAGCCCTTCTATCTTGTCAGAAGCCTTTCTGATCAGTGGTTCTGCATCAACCTTCTTTTCCTCATCTCCTCTGGTGGCAACACCACTGCGTGTAATTATGTGGACACTTGGGTCATCATTGCGCAGTTCAGCTTTAACCATTTGTATGTTTTGCGTAGGTGTCTATTGTTGATTTTCCTGCATTCCAGCAATTAAAATAGGACAATATTAAATTAAATGATCAAATTACCTATAGTATCTGAAATATTTTGGCACAGGGTTTAGACAATCACGCACATAGTGTCCAACATATCCACAGTTAAAGAAGCTTAATTTTCCTCTTCCCTAACCTGCGCCTCCACCTCTTCCCCCTCCCCTTCCTCTTGTTGGGGATCCTCCACATCCAGAGGGAGATGCTAGTGAAGGTGGGTCGGCCTGCACTCTATAGAGGTTAGCACTGTCCATCATTAGGTTGAATGTTTAGCAATGGTGCTCATCATGACCAACTGAAGAGAAAATATTGCACCACTTCTGCTTCAGCTCTGGCACATAGCTTCCTAATTGAGGAGAATGGTCTATATCATGTCATCCATCTACCCTACAATCAGTGCACCATAGTGTTGGAGTACCACTTGGCCCAGTAGAATCCTCGGAGTGCAATGTATTTGGTCCCCCTGCTTGCATGTACTTTGAGAACAGAGTACACTGATCTTTGGTGTGGCCTGAACCATTATAGCATATGCACCATAAATTTGTGCCAACTTATTTACCCCGATCTTTGTGTAGGTTCTAAATCTCCAAGTGCATTTCCTCGAGTTGACTTTGAATTTTCAGCTTTCCAAATTGATCATTCACTCTAGGTGTAGGATCAAGTTCCATAACAACTTTCAGAGCTTCAGCCTGAGAATCGATCTTCTGTTGATTCATAGACCCAAGCAGATGTGGTAAGATCATGGAAATGAACCATTCCTTATGCTAATTATCATCATAAAAAAATCCTCCTTCACTGATGGTGCACTTCAGTGTTAATAAACCTCCCAAACAGATTCATTCAACTCCTGTTTGATATATTTTAATCTTGTCATGCACTGTGAGTAGGACTTTGACTTCCTGAATTTCTGTTTCAAAGCATCCTTAATCTGCACAATAGCAGGATCAATGTTCTGAGATAGATATCCCATAAATAAATCTAACATGAGACCTTCAAATGCCATAGCTATCTATGCTCTCTTGACAACATTAGTGTTAAAAAATTTCATAGTTCACACTGCATCAAAAGCAAGCCAAAACCTATCCATGCCCTCATCTCCCACACCCTTAAAGGTGGGTAGCTTCCTATGCGCGGCCATATCTTCTGCAGGTAGCAGTGGTGGTGGGGTAGGAGATGTGTTACCCCTACACAAGTTTGATTGTGGCGTAGCAGGAGGGCTACCTTCAGCGTGCGTAGCCTCAATACTCTCTATATCAGGTGTATTTCTCATAGGGATATATAAATATATGTCCCCTCTCTAATTGACCCGATAATATTTTCCACTGCACGTAGTGCTTACTATATTATCATGAGACTTTCACTCAGTGTGGCTGCACACAACACCTTTTTCATACAATATCATCTTAATTATCAAAGGAAGAGAGCATATTAATTTACCTCTCAGTCCCCTAAAAAATCTCCTTTCAGCTTCATAGTACGACATGAACTGATCTACTACAAATTCTGTCACACACCCACCCAAGATGTTGTAAACCCAGTGATCTATAGTCTGAGTGATGGAATTATTAGTCTGCTCTAATTGTTGGATCAATTCAGGTGTCCACTGAGTGATCTTGTCGTCCTTCCAATAGGTTTGGAACTCTATTAATCTTGATAACCAATCATGCATTTCATGCACAAAGGTCACAAAGAAGATCTCGTGAAACTCTATGAAGATATAGTTCTGTTTCCAATCTTTTGTAGACAACTTCTTACTTTTGTTTTCCTCAAGGAAATTTTTTTAAATTTTCTTCTCAAACCAATCCTCTAATTCAGGCTTTGATGGGTGCCACATCACCCAATCTCTCTCAACATGATCTCGGTCCCGGCAACGGAACCATTTTTTGGCTTGAGAAGTCCTGACCCAGGTTCAAAGTTAAGTTTAACCAACAAAACCATGTTATGACTTGCCCTTTCAGTAGTGACCTACTTGCGCAAGTTAAAGTCTCACCCGAAGCAGTATGGGGGGTGTTGGAACCAAGTTTTCACACCCTGAGAGAGATTTTAATGATGTGGGTGTCTTCAGATATAAATCAATTGTGATCTAAACTTTGGAACAGAAGCCCTAACTAGAAACCCTAACCAGACAGATTTAGGTCAATTTATACAGGTTATCATGTGCGCACACTGGTTACTGATACAGATCTGCAATTCCTTTCAATAGTCCTTAATACATAGAAATTACGTTCAACGACAATAGATCCATACATTAATCATTAATTTAAGGTAAAATACAGTTGCACAATTGATCCGAACACAGATAGCACAAAAAACAGAAATAACATGCACAAACAGATCATAAAGTAGAAGACAGATGCATTTGATACTCAGATTTCATTCAAAACGTTCCTTTATTCATTCACAGTTCAGATCTTCCTTACAAAACCTTAATTCTACCCACGCACACAGCCAGCGGGGTCCACACACAACAGGAATAAGGTATCTGTGCACACAGCCAACAAGAGCCTTCTAACCCAAACAAGTTTGCTTCTTAGCTCAAAACATCAAAACATAGTTTTTATCTCTTCTATCCTTATGCCTATTGACTCGATCTAGACTCCTATTTGTACCTTTAGCATGTGCTCATATAAGGTCCACAAACTGTGGTTTGTGGCCCCTAGTTCTACCCTTTGGCCCATTACAACCGATGAGGGGCTTTGACCTGCCCCAAAGCTCATTGACCTGTGCTTCGCTTAGAACGCATGACTTAACTTACAAAAACTTACAAAAAATATAGTATTTTCATCCAAAATTCGGTCATAAGGGACCCCGCTCCAACACCATCCTTGATTAAAAGAGATCAGAAGATGGAGTTTACATTCAATGCTAAAGCTATGAGTTAATTTTTTGTTGGCCTACTTGAATCACAACTAGTCAATGTCATGGACTACTCTACTACAAAATATTTTTGGGACAATATGATTAGTTATTATGAACATGACGGCAAGGTTAAAAAATCTAAACTTCAAGGTTTCAAAATAAAATTTGACCCATTAGAGAGGCACGATGATGAATATAATGCAAAGTACTTTCTTAAGGTTGATGAATTTGTTAACAATATAATAAGTATTGATGAGAAATTAGAAGAGCTTGTAGTAGTTCAAAAGGTGTTGAGATATCACCCTAAAATATTTAATCCCAATTTTTTGGTCATTGAGGAGATGACAAAGTTGAAGACTCTCAATTTAGACCAACTACTTGGTACTCTCACTATTTATGAGATTATAATTTCCAATGTCAATTTTGAAGCAAAGGAGTCAGCCTTTAAAGAAGACAAGAAGCCCAAGCAAGGACATGATGATTCATGTTTTGAATTAAATGAAGAGGAAGCCAAGTCCGTGAGGAAGCTTAAGACAGGCTCAAGAAAGTATAAAGGTAATTTATCTTTTAAATAATTTAACTATGGTAAAGTTGGTCATTATGATTCCAACTATCTTAAAAAAAAGAATAAGGAATATGAACCTAGATAGAAGTTCAAGAAAATTCAAAAGGAAATAAAGAAGGCTGAGAAAAATAGATTCTACACCTAGGATGTCAGCTCCTCTGAATCCAATATTCTGATGAGAATGGAGATGATGAAAATACAAATGAATTTATGCTTATGGCTATAGACAATATGGAAGTAATGTTATAAATTATGATGGTGAAGAGGTTGAAGTTGACTTAGAAGGAGAGTTGGTCAGTTCTCTTGAAGATATTGAAATGCCTGGGAAGAAAAATTAAACCTAAAAGGATTTGTTGATTAAAGACAAATTTATAGCTATAGAACCTCTTATCCTACAAATTGAAGAAGGTAAGAAGATTCAAGAAACTTTAAATATGTAGCTCAGAGAGAAAAAGCAAGCATGTGAAAGGTTGGAAGGAGATTTTTTTTTCTATGGAAAAAGCTAAAGAAGGAAAAAAACCAACTGAGTTTTAATACAAAATTTGGAAAGGGGACTGAAATTTTGAATGAGATTCTTGATGCTGAAACTGTCTCCAATAATAGAGAAGGTCTTGGACTTAAGGCTGATTCAAGCTCAGCAGTTGATTCAAAGGTAAAGAAAGTGATTAATTTTGTGCAAGCATCCAAAAATGGAGACAGCACAACATCAAAAGGATATACACCACAACAACAAAAAGACAAAGGTAGCATGAAATCCAATATGCAGTAAAAAAAAAATCAGCAACAACGAAATAGAAATGGAAATTTCAATAGCAACACAAATTGCATACAACAGGGAAGGGGAAATCTTGAAGAGGAAAATCGAAATACATAGAGAGTAGCTTAGCCAATGTTTAGAAATCGATTTTCCCCTAGGTATGAAGACATATTTCTAGGATATTTTTTTACTTACACAAATTATGGGCACAAGGCAGCAAATTGGAGGATGAATTTGTCATTTAGATAACTCAAGCCACAAAGAATAATTTATCAGCCAAATAATCAGTCAATCGGACATAGGATGAGAAAACCCAGGTACAATAATCCATTTACTTGTTTGAATAATTTGATTCATTGTTATAAATATCATAATTTTGTGCATAGAGTAGTTGATTACAGACTTAACAATAAAATGCTTGATCCATCTATTAAGAAAGAAAGCCAAGAACCCAAATTCTAGAGGGAAAAGGAAAATATAGAGTGATGTAATATTGTTCTATGTGTTTACAATGAAGTCAGTCATTTCTATGATGAAATTGGTTGTTCCAGGCACATGTTAGGAGAAAAAAGTAAGTTTTTTTCATGGAAACTAATTGGGAAAGGAAAGTTTTTTTCATGGAAACTAATTGGGAAAGGAAATTTGACCTTTGTAAATAATGCACTTGGTAATATTGTTGCTAAAGGAGTTGTTAGACTATCAAATGGCAGAGGTAAAGCCAATAATGTGTTTTATGTTTATGGGTTGACGCATAATTTACTCAGTGTGTCTCAGATGTGTGACCAAGGTTAGGATGTGCTTTTCAAAGATAAAAATTGTTAAATCAAGTTTGCAAGCACTAGAGAAGTAGTAGCTAAAGTTGTGAGAACAAGCAATAATTTTTATGCCCTAAAAGAGAAGACAAAGAAATTTTAACTATCAAAGATTGATGAGAGTTGATTGTGGCATAGAAGACTTGGACATCTGAATTTTGATCAGGTTATCAAGATAGGAAAGAAGAATGTTGTTAGAGATATGCAAAATCTTTCAAAGCTTAAGAATACTATTTGCAAGTCTTGTCAATTGGGTAAGAAAGTGAGAGTACCATTCAAGTCCAAGGAGAACTCATTAACCATGCCATTGAAGTTAGTACATATGGACTTATGTGGTCCTTCAAGAATGCAGAAACCCGCAGGTAAATTTCATTTCATGCTAATTATTGATGATTTTAGCATAATGATGTGGGTTTCATTTTAAAAAAAAAAAATTGGAGGCCAATGAGAAGTTTAAATATTTTAAAATGGTATTTTAAAGTGAGACTAACTGTAAAATAAAGAGCATAAGTGCTGATAATGGAAGTGAGTTTACTTCAAAAGAGTTTGATGACTTTTGCAAGAAACATGGCATAAAAATGTAGTTCACCATAGCTAAGACTCCATAGTAGAACATTGTAGTGGAGAGAGCTAATAGATCAGTTCAATAGTTACCAGAGCCATGATGGGAGAAAGAAATGTTCAATCAATATTTTTGGCTGAAGCCATTTACACACTTTTTGGAAATATGTTGTCATTGATGGAAACGGAAAAGGTAAAGGAAATGTCAAATATTTTCCAAGCATGGAAATTGCAAAGCACTAGAAACAGTGTTTTCATTATTGGAAAAGGAAAAGGCAAAGGTAATGGAAAAGGTGTAAAAGGTAAAGCATGGTGAAGGATAAGTCACAAGAAGATAAACATGGTGGCAGTAATGGTGCAAAAACTTTGGAGCCATTTATTAGAGAGTAAATCATTTGAGATGCACGTGAAACCCACTCAGATGGGAATAGATCTAAGAGAGCTTTCTAGTGATATGTGGCAGTCTTAAAATGTCCTCCTAGATCAAAATTTAGAGACATTCAAAGTTGCAGGGCCCCCAAGTCAAATTGGTTGAGCTGAGGTGGTTGGAAAAGCTTTTGGAAAATAGCCAGAGTTGGCACAATTTCCAAACCAAATGGAAAACCCAGTAGAGCAGCCAAAATAATTTTTGGGTAGACGTGGTAGATAGCAGAGAAACGGAGCGGATTTCCATTGGCCATAGGTGGAGCCCACACTTCAGCTTGGCCCAATGAATGAATCTTAACAGGTGCACCCCAAAGTATTGCAAATGCCGCACAAAGCAAAAGCATCAGGAAGTGGATGCGAGGACACAACAATAGATATTTTTCCAATGAGGATTGGAGCAGGAGGTCCCCACTCTGATAGCTTAGCCCAGCGGGGCGAGCCTGAAATATTTTTTAGGGAAAATAAGAGATAAGTTTCAAGAGATAAGTGTCAGGAAACATGACAACATTATGAAAATACTATGGGTTTCAGTCTTGTTAGTACTCGAGGCGTAGGGAGGTGCTTTCCCATACCGTCAATCCTGTAGATAAACGATAGAGAACCACTCCCCCTAATACCATAAACCACAATAGAGTGGTGTCAAGGTCGATTTATTGAACTCATAGGTGTAACAAAGTGACATATGATGGGACGTCGGCCTAGTGGAAAAACAAAAGAAATATTCAGGAGGCCGTTAAATTTTTAATAAAGGAAACTAGTGCAAAACCAAGGGTCATAGGACCCTTTCTCTCTCCTCAAGTAGGATAGGTGGCAACATGTAATTGGCCCATAAAACAGAAGTGATGATGTCAACAATGGCCAATCACCATTAGACATGTGGCAGTCATATTTGGAATTTTTGGGTACCCAAAGGACCCATATTTGAGTGACATGTGTCACCTATCATATGTCAACACATAGCACAGGTGATCTCAAAATGACATCATCCCACTGGATGGAGCTTGATGGTTTTTTAATAGTACACAGGGAGTTTAATGCCAGGCAGTGGGAGTCAGGGCACGTCAGGCATTGACAGGTTGGAAAGAGTAGCACCAAATGAGATTGAGGCCAGGAAAACCCCACTAGGACAGTTAATCTCATAGGATAGACACCAATGAGTTTTTTAATACAGCACAATGAAAGCATCAAGAAGTGGGCATTGGGACACAAAGGACAGACATGCTAGTAGGCAACACCAATCAAATCACAAGCGAGTGATCCCCATGGGACAGGTCAACCCGTAAGATAGACCCTAGTAGTTTATAATAAGAGGCACAGAGGTAATGTGTCAGGATAGAAAGGGCTATGGGATAAGCCCTCAACCTTGGTCATTTTTCATATAAATAGACCAAGGGTGCAGTGGAATAAAAAAAAGGCATGTTTTAATAGCGTTGGGCTTGGGAGCTTCGGCCTTTGGTCGTTTCACGTAGAAACAAGACAAAGCATGAAGCCATTAACACAGGATTTGGCTCATGAAGGGCTTAAATAGGATAAGTGCCTAAAATCCTTAGCCAACGGTCACGAAGACCTAGTCATATGGAAAAAAAATAGGCGAAAGGAGTTAAGGAAAATTCGATGGAATTGGTGGCGTTTTATAATCAAATTAAAAAGGATAGATAGTTTTATTTAGCAGCAAAGTTTAGCATCAACATATTAAAAAGGATTTGAGCCTATAGTAAAGGGCTTTGGGCACATGCATGAACGAGTTGGAAGAAGTTAAGAGGAATATTTGGTAGTTGTGAAAAATCTAGATATTCATTAGAATCATAAAAACTATAGTTAAATTCTGTAAAATGCCAGAATGAGTAAAATCAACAGTTTAACTCAGAAATTGAGCCCAAAACTACAGATCATAGATTGAGAAGTTAAGAGCAGATGCAAAAGAAATAAATGAATACGAAAAATGAAAAAATTAAAGGCTCATGCAAATATTTTAAGAACAAGATGACTAAAGTCCAATTCAAAAATATCAGACCAAAATTCTTTATAAGCAGAATTCGAATAACATAATTAAGAGGTTGTAGAGAGGAGTGTGTGGATGAGAGTTGTTGGTGTAGCTTAATGCATAATAGTCTAGGTATGTATCAAAGGTAAATCATAGAGCAACCTTGGTGTCTCAAAGGTGTATGATAAGGAAAACAATGGATTATTAATTGATGTTGCATGTAGGTATGGTTGGTGATTTTATCAATTATGTGTTTTTAGTAATGAGAAATTGTAGAAGGTGATTTTATCAGTAATCAAAGATTATTTAAGGTGTCTGTAAGGTGGCTTTGGTGATCAGTAGTAGTGATCCAGGTGACTTCAAGGACACACACAGGACAAATAAGGCTAAAACATAGAAGTGTTCGGAATTCTTTCGAACCAACACCATAGCATATTCCTCATTGCCCTGGTCGTAACAGTGCGAATGGTTCGTCAAACCGAGCTCGCATGCGGAAGTTAGGAGCGATAAAAGTTCTGGGTTGACTTGGTGACTGAGCAACCTTAAGGAAGGCACAAATTTGACCTTTTCCAGTCACCGGATTCTGGCAAGCTTAGGCCAGATCTTGAGAAAATTTGTGGCCTCATTAGAAATAATCCTACGGTCAAAATACGAATTTTTAAAAATGTTGAGTTTGTTTTATTTAAGACAAAAAATATTAAAAAAAGGGGGTGGGGTCCATGATCCCCACCACCCCCATATTATCATGGTATTAATGTATATTATATGGTTGGGGGATGGGAGTTCAACCCGGCCACCCCTGACCATACGACCATTATAACCCACGGCAAAACATAGCACATATATGTTTAACATAAAAACATATCACATATGTATTCCAGTGCCGGCGGGGGTCGAACCCACCCGACCACGTGGCCAGCCCCCAAGTGGGCGACACCACAAACAATCCAACTCATAAAACAATGCACGCCAAATTCAAACACTCTCGTGCCATGAGATATGGGGGTGGGCCACCCAATGCGGACCCGGCCCCCAACATCCCCTCTTGCCTTGACACTTGTACACGGCAGGTTTAAAAAAAATGCGGGAGTTTAAATTTAAATGTGGTTCCAACAAACAATGAATTCCACCTTAATTCAGAGGGGTTGGGATTTGACCACCCGACCTCCTCCCTCCAACTTCGAATCTAAAACCAACTCAGCCAAACGATTTCTTTGGAAAATCAGTTGAGATTTTTACATATAAACTCAGTTTTTTACAATTGTGCCCAGGGCCAGGGCAGAGAAGAGCGTGCACGGGTTTTGAGACTAATTTTTTACAGGCGAAACCATGAGCAAGCCCAAAATTAGGGAGCGGAACCATGAGCCTTGAAATTTTCTGAAGGAGTTAATTTTTCTCCATGTCGGAATATAGTCAAGTTTACAATCATTTTTCATGGTTTCTCGCAGGGAATGCAATGGTGAGGTCAGATTCACCTTTTGAGTTGCAGATTTCTAGTCCACCCATGGAGCAGCATCTTTGAGGAATCTAGGGGGGATCTAAAATATTCCTTTTTTCCCCAGATCTTCACTTTCTTAGAATTCAAAAAATGGACAGTCGATTTTTCACTATTCGACACCACAAATATGATGGCGTGTTTAGATTTTCCGTCTGAGCTTTATATTCTTCGGCCACTTTTTCAAAGTGGAGTTGTAAGTGTCATATTTTAGCGAGTGAGCAATCAATTTCACACCTTTCGACGCCACGACTGTGATGGTGATTTCAGATCTAGCAGTAGAGCAACCCATTCTTCAGTCATCTTCAGCGTGAGGTATATGATGTGTTGATTTCATGTACTTCTTTATCCTTGAGATGCATTGTGTTGTACAGATCCCTATTGATGTATGAATCGTGGGATCTTGTCTTGTTATTGATGTACTTTATGTCATGTATTTGTATTATGTTTGAGATCCCTTTTGTTGTCACAAAATTGTACTTGATTGACTGCTGATCAGACAACTTAGTGTAATTATTTCAAACCAGCTTTTGATTGAAGCTTAGCCTCTTCAATCTGAGAGGGCTCACTCAAAGGGATTTTATGATATTTTTTAATGATAGTTCTATATGGCTAAATCTATAGAAATTGTATCTTGTTTTTTATGGTTGCAGGTTGAAAGAATGCAGGTTTCCTACCATTGGGCTTATGGAGTCAACAATCAGTAGTTTCAGTGGCAAGGTTTCTTGACATGGAAGATGAGTAGTTTTAGTGGTAAGTTTTCTTGACATGGAAGCTGAGGTAGGTAGAGGTCTTTAACAAATGCAATTCACTCATAAAACATAGGAAAACACAGTCATTTCATTACTAAAGGAAGTCAGATCATAGAGTTATGAATTCTAAGTAGTAGAAATGAAATTTAATGCAAGTGGTAAAACATAAGATGTAGATCAATAAGACATTAAAACCCAATGAGAATCTCAGGTCTGTCACGAAAAAAGTCACTCTGTATTAATGATATAAGTCAAAATACATAAAGCAGCAGTTTGGTGCAAAAAATCTCCAACCCCTCACTACTTCGATGCTTTGTCTTTAAATAGACCCTCTTTACAACAAGGATGATCTGCCTAGTGGCTAGAACATCGAATTCTCCGATGACACATCACATAACTGAAAGACATAAATCTTAACAGAAAAATGACAGTTATACCTTACAGAAATCATCTCCTAATAGGACTCTAACTCCTATTTATTACATAACTCTACCTTATCTTGTGAAACAGTTACATAACAGTTACAAAATAAGCATCACATGCTTGAAAGATACATGATAGGTTCATTTCCACTTTACATATTAAATACTCTCCTAGACATGTGGAACAAAAACCTATTTTTCACGAATGCATAACCCTTATCTTCAACGAGAGCTATGGTTGATGAATTGTCTCCACAACACTTCCTTTGAGTCATAAATATTTGATGTTAAGGTTCCTTGAAATGTTGGAGGAGTCCAGCTGTCCAAAACTGCCATTAAGATGCTCCAAAACATTCAAAGATAGCTCGCTACGAAAATAATATAGTTTCGTAGTGAGCTTTGGTAGCATCTAAAAAGTAGCTTCTGCACCCGAAGATTCCACTCCTTTGTTGTTCCATGGTGTTAATCAATTCATGACACATAACCACCATCCATATCCCTCCTTCAAAACTGCAAAAAATGACTTTAGAGGAAAAAAGGCTACTACAGGTTTTTTCGTAGCATTTTCCTGGCTTTAAGCCTATGAAATGCTATGAAACTGTGTAAAAGTGCAGAAATTCCAGATTTCAAAACTGTCTCCAAAAATTGACCTCCAGCTGCAAAAAATTTATCTTCTACATGTAATTAACCCTTTAAAACACATTCAATCTCAACTTAAGGCTTGTGTGGTGTTTCCTCCTCATTTATGATCAGTTGAGCTATGGGCTCCTCAACCACAATCATCTTTAAGCCTTTCTTTTCTAGCTCTTCATGAATCAGTTCCAATTGTTCTTGAAGGTATTTGACTTGGTCCTTCAGTGTCCTGTTCTTAGATTGTAAGTGGAGGTTTACCTTTTTTATATGCTTTACCCCTTTTCTTAGTGGCTAAGTCCACTTTATCATTTTTTCTGTGTTTTCCAAGGTCTTTGAGACACTTGTGACTTGATCCTCCCAAATCTTCCTCATCTGTTCAAACTGCACTCTTTCAGCTCTATGTTTCTTTGCTCATTTCCTCAAGACTAATATCTCTTCACTTGCATCTTTCAACTTCTCCTTAAGGACTTCAACCTCTAACTTTTCAGTGATTTTCTCTTTGCCCTTATTTTGTTTTATGACTAATTCTTCTTTTTTAGGTGAGGAGAGGTCTATGATGCTTGGTGGTGGCTGAGTAGTTTCACTAACCTTTTGAGCTTCTTTGCTACTTTCCAAGACTTTTCTGGCATGTCTTGTCATTGGTTGCTACATAAATCCAGCATCATCACCTGTAAATTCTAACTTCTTAGCTATTTTTCCTTTCTTAAGCTTCCTTCCTCCCTCATTTATGTCTTCAACTTGAACTATAGGAGTTTCTTCAATATCAATGGCATCCAAGATGTCCTCTAAATTAACTTTAACATTTGTTTGGCTCCTTGTAGCCCTCTTGTTGCCATGTTTGCTAACTATTGGATTTTGTTTTGTACGTGTAACTTTGGGTGTGTCAACCTTCTACAAAGGCTCTGTCTCCATGCTAACTGGCTCTAACTACTCTACCACTGAAGGTGATGAAATATCTCTAGGTTTGGGAGTTCTTTTAGGAGTGACAACATCTACTTCAAAACCACTTATGAACAGAAAATATGACGAATCTCTGTCTAATATTTTTAACTCCTCAAACACCAACAACTTGATCAAACCATGATGAAAAAGAGAGGTTTCATTTCCTTTTGTTTTAACTTGAACCTTATCTGACATTTTAGCTAAGGTTATGTATAAGTAAAAAGGAAACTCAAGAGACCTCTTACCCACAAAATGTAGTAGAAGCCTAAGGTGGTAGGATTATATCATGTGATACCTCCCTTCACAAGTGAAATACTTTTGAATGATCAATAGTAGATTTAAGTAATTTTACTTCATGTAGCTCATTGGGATAGAATTTATGAGATCAATTTCACTATGCTCTATCTTGATGAATTATTTACAGTCCCGCATGGTGAAATTGATACCTTTGAACCATTTCTCTCCTCCTCTATGGATTCCTATTGTTGCTGCAATGGTTTTTGGTGTTACTATGGGATTTAAAATTCCCACCTATGAATCTGATCTAGTAAAACTCTTAGCAAACTCCTTTGAAACCTATAAATGACATCCTTGTAGACTTTGGCATAATTGCAAACATCGTGTTCTTCTAAACACTTCCAATGTAGTTGGGTCTTCATTCAACAAATTAATTTCCATTGGCTCATATCTAAGGCAATGACCACCTTTTTTGGTCTTCTTCTTTGTAGCCATGGTGATTTTATACCTTCTCTACCTCGCTTGATTAGTGACACCTACAACTTTTGAAAATGCCAGCAACTAGCTTGGCTTGGTGAAACAACTCTCCAGAACTCAATATCATGCAAATATTAAGTGGAGAATGAAAAAATACTCAATTGGGTAATGTTTTAAAGTTTCAATGACAAATCATGCCTTAATCATGACTCATGCATGCTAAAAACAGTAATGATGACCTTAGACATGACATCTGTACCTTGATTTAACCCTAACTGACTCGAATGACATCCACCCTAACTCTTATAATCATGAACTAACACCTTGCACCAGATTTGACAAGACAGACATAAAAACCATTTTTCGAAGTGTGGCTAGTTAATTTTCTGACAGTTTCTCTACGAAACTATTAGGCAGTTTCATAGTGAAAACTGCCTTTTTACAGTGTAAATCTCTACGAAAAGAGGAAAAACTAGCTAAAGTGACCTTTTTGAATTAAAAATATTGGGAAATGAAATATGTCATCAAATTATGACTAATGGGACATGATATGACTTGAATGGAGGTGGGTTTGAACCTTAGAATAGGTTAAATATGAAAAATTTAAAATTTTCCTATACCAACTTATGATAAATAAACTCTATGACCATACCTTTGACAAATGAACTCTATGACCATGTCAAATTGTGTTTCACTTTTTTCTGAGTGATAACACCTTTGATTCCATGTTGGCGGGATACTCATAGTCTTTATGTGTGAGCTATTGTCATACTGATAGGAGTCCTTCTTGTGTATGAGAGTTCTGGTAGTGGAACATCTCATAGAGAGGTCTAGCCACTCCTGTGTGAGGGAATTTTCCTTGTATGTCAGAGAAAAATCATCCATGTACATATTCACTCCTTACAGCACTTAATGCAATGGCCTATACCATCTTGACACCGAGGCTCGAAGATGTAGTCCCTCCTGGACGAACTCTGTTATCAAACGACCTGTTCTTATGATTTCTGATCTTAACATGTTATGTTCCTCTCCTTTACAGCATGAAGTTATTTATTTAGGTTCATTAACACTTTTTATAAATTGTAATCCTAACACATTAGCCAAAGTAAAAGGTCTTGGTTAAGAGTATCAAGAATTTACCCTGGATCAAGTGGTATCAGAGAAGGTCTTCTTACTGATTGGATTGTAGGCATGAACTATTGAACGTTCGCTGAGTTGAGCCATGGAGAATGTCAAAGACATGTATGAGACCATGCTCAAGGTGTCGGAGAAAGTAGACATGTTGTACAAGGCTTATGAAAAACAAGTTGGATAAACATCGGTTGCATCATTAGTTGCAAGCCACGATCGAGGTGTGGGAAGAATTGAAGTGCAACAATGAATGTCTTCAAGAAAATCATGATGCATTGAAGGCACTCCTACAGGAAGAGAAGGAGGAGAAGCAACGGTTGCAGCTTTAGCTACAAGCTACGACATAGGCCTTGGAGGAAGCAAAGCACAACGAAGGCTTAGAGAAGCCTTCTTCACACAATCGACAGCTAAGGTAAACATTGTTGATTTCTCTTCAGTTTCTTCACATGATGTCATTTCGGTTGGAAGTGTGGAGATACCCATTAAAGAAACTGAAATGAGACTCCTCCCCAAGATGGGGTACAAAGGAGGAGGACTTGGCATTCATGGCAAAGGAATAACCCAACAATTGGAGGTTGTGTAGCGACCTCGCTATGCAGGTTTGGGGTACACTGGAGGAGGATGTTCGAAGGACATCAAAGACAAATAGGAATTGATGAACTCTCCAGGAAAGAGGAATTATGGGGACACTTCACCATAATTCAATGGTAATGCATGTTGTAGATCTGAGGCAAGATCCCATCATCATGATCGCACCAGAGATCAAGAGAAGGTATAAATAATATCGTTATTCCAAAGTTCATTTTGATTATAAAAATGTTGATAACCACTGTCATAAATCATGGCATCACAAAACGTGTCATTTTTGTGGTTTGCATAACCATGTGTTTTCTAAGTGTTGGAAAAGGATGGAATCACAAAAGAGGATGAGGCATGAAAGGCCTCCTCCACATTAGGGAAAGAAACCGGTTAAGCAGGTTTGGAAGAAAAATACCTTTTGCACCCATTATGACCAAATTGGCCATCAAAGTGCCACGTGTTGGAGACTCCATCCAGAGCAACGCCTTAAAGAAAACACGCCTGTGCATGAACCAGTCGAAAGAGCAGATCAACAAGAAAATCACCCACAGGGGGATGACCCATTCACCTTGATAAGTGAGAGATGGTTTTTCTATATTGTTTTTCTAGATATGTTAGCTTTTCATGGCCATGTTTGTAAATCATATGTTGCATTTTTTAACTGTAAAAGTGATGATGTGTTTTCTGTCACTTGTTTAAGAAACAATGGTATTTTGGCCTTGTTTTATGAGTCGTGTGATGCATTTCTTTCATGTAAAAGTGATGAGGTGTTTTCCATCACTTCGAATGCGAAAATGATGTCTTGTCTTGTAATATAGATGGTTGTCACTTCCACTTGATGTAAACTTGACCACCGAGTACATGTTATAAACTCATGGAAACTATGGGAACTTGGGTCATAGTTGGTAAATTTGAGCATGTATTTGCATGGGATTGTACTACAGGTTTGTAGAAGGTGTAGGTGTCAATTCATCACTTATGGCTCTGAAGGATGCAGGTGAAGGAGAAGGAAGGGTGACCTTTTAAGACGCATGTAGTACATACATAGTACAAAGGAGTTGCAGATTCTTGTTAGTTATTTTGGAGGACCAAAAGCTCCTCAGTGGGAAGGAATGATCTAGGTGGCTCTAGGGATACACACAGGACAAAGAGGGCTCAAAAATCAAAGTGTTCATAATGATTTCGAACTAGGAATAGAGCGTACATCTTGTCGCCCTGGTCATAACGGTGTGAACGGTTCATCAAACCAAGCTCATATGTGAAAGTTAGGAGCGGTCAATATTCTGGGTTGACTTGGTGACTGGGAAAACTTAAGGAAGGCACAAATTCAACCTTTTCCAACCACCATATTCTGGCAAGTTCAGGCCAGATTCCAGGAAAAATTGTGGCCTCATTAAAAAGACTCCTACAATCAAAATCCGAATTTAAAAAAATGTTTAGTTTGTTTTATTTAAGACAAAAAATATTAAAAAAAAGGGGTGGGGGTCGTGACCCCCGCCACCCCCATCGCATCATTGTATTAATGTATATTATATGGTTGGGGGACGAGTGGTCAACCCTGCCACCCCAGACCATACGACCATTATAACCCATGACAAAACATAACACATATATGTTTAACATAAAAACATATCACATATGTATTCCAGTGCCGGCTGGGGTCAAACCCACCTGGCCACGTGCCCCCCCCCCCCCCCTGAGAGGGCGACACCACAAAAAATCCAACTCATAAAACAACATGCGCTCAATTCAAACATTCTCATGCCGTGAGATATGGGGGCAGGCCGCCCAATGCAGACCCGACCCCCAACATCCCCTCTTGCCCTGACACTTGTACACGACAAGTTTAAAAAAAAATGCGGGAGTTTAAATTTAAATGTCGTTCCAACAAAAAATGAAGTCTACCTTAATTCGGAGGGGTCAGAATTTGACCACCCAACCTCCTCCATCCAACTTGAATATGAAACCAACTCAGCCAAATGATTTATTTGGAAAATCCACCGAGATTTTTACATATAAACTCAGTTTTTCACAACTGCGCCAAGGGCCAGGGCAGAGAGGAGTGTGCAAGGATTTAGAGACTGAGTTTTTACAGGAAGAACCATGAGCAAGCCCAGAAACAGGGAACGAAACAATGAGCCTTGAAATTTTCTCTCGGAGCTAATTTTTCTCCATGTCGGAATATAGTCAATTTTACAGTCATTTTTCACAGTTTTTCATAGGGAACGCAATAGTGAGGTCAGATTTTCCTTTTGAGTTATAGATTTCTAGTCCACCCATGGAGTAGGATATTTGATGAATCTAAGGGTAATATAAAAGATTCCTTTTTTCCCCAGATCTTCACTTTCTTAGAATCCAGAAAATGGATAGTCAATTTTGCAATATTTGATGCCACAAATCTAATGGTGTGTTTATATTTTCCATCTGAGCTTTATATTCTTCGACCACTTTTTCAAAGTGGAGTTGCAAGTGTTAGCTTTTAGCAAGTGAGCAGTCTATTTCACACCTTTCGACACCACAATTGTGATGGTGATTTCAGATCCAGCAGCAAAGCAACCCATTCTTCATTCATCTTTAGCGTGAGGTATATGATGTGTTGATTTCATGTACTTCTTTGTCCCTGAGATGCATTGTGATGTACAAATCCCTGTTGATGTATGAGTCGTGGGATCTTGTTTTATTATTGATGTAATTTTTGTCATGGATTTGTATAATGTTTGAGATCCCTTTGATTCCATGTTGGCGGGATACTCATAGTATTTATGTGTGAGCTATTGTCATACTGATATGAGTCCTTCTTGTGTTTGAGAGTTCTGATAGTGGAACATCTTGTAGAGATGTTTAGCCACTCCTGCGTGAGGAAATTTTCCTTGTATCTTAAATAAAACACATCCATGTACATCTTCACTCCTTACAAAAATTAATGCAACAACCTACACCATCTCGACACCGAGGCCCAGAGATGTTGTCCCTCCTAGACGAACTTTGTTATCAAACAACATGTTCTTATGATTGTTGATCTTAACATGTTATGTTCCTCTCCTTTACAACATGCAGTTGTTCATTTATGTCCATTAACGCTTTTGATAAATTGTAATCCTAACACATCAGCCAAAGTAAAAGGTTTTGGTTAAGGGTATCAAGAATTTACCCTAGATCAAGCAGTGAGAAATATTTATTTGATTTTGACCTAAGTTTCCTATTATTTCTAGTTTGAAAATGAATGAAAGATGGATTAGTGAGGTTGACAAGTGGTAGATTGTAGATTAGGGGTAGTAGCTGCTTCTAGTGGGTTTTATTAAATGTTCAAGGGAAGAATTTCATTTCAGCAGAGACTGATAAATGAGCAGGGACAAGAGTCCCTTTTAGTGGTAGTTGATAAATGAGCAGGGGTAGAATTTCCTTTTAGTAGTAGTTGGTAAACCTACAAGTATTATATTGTGGGGAATTGATGTAATCAGGTTGAAGCTTGTAATGAAAATAAGATTGGTTTCTTGTGTATATGTTGCTCATGTGCTTGATTTTTATGATGTTATTTTCTACATGATTTATTTGTGTTGTTGATCTATGAATAATTGTTAAAGTGATTGAAAAGTGTAATCTATGAAGAATTGTTTAATTTGGCCACACTACCAATTCACCCCCCTCTCAGTAGTGTGTTGGTTTCCATTGTTTCTAACAATCGATATTGGATCCAGTGTCTATCAAGATCATATTAATAGTTGGAAGGAAGATCAGGGATGATGGAGAACCAGGAATCTCTTACCTTAGATGGAGTTCCATTTTTGAATGGCTCAAATTATAAAACTTGGAATGTAAGGATGAGAATATACCTGGAAGCTCTTGATTTGGATGTATGTTGTGTTAGTTCATTTGGTGCACGCATGTACAAAATCACACCAAATTAAGGGGTGTGGTTTACCCACTTAATTTATTGGTCACGGGTAGAAAAAGAAGTGTAGTCAAGCAAGTTAGTGGAACAAGCTAGAATCATAAACTTACTAGATAGAGAAATAACATGCATAGATAAACTAAAGACTAAACTAAAACTAAAAAAAATAAAAAAAAGCTCTAAATAGAGTCAAACAACTGAAATAATCCAAACGGTGGCTCTTTAGCCCCTCTTATTGAGTGCTGGTTGGAAATGAGGATGAAAATTTAACCCTCTTGCCAAAGGGCCCTTACAACATGAGTTCTAAGTCCCGATGCAAGGATGTTTTTACTTCCAATATTTCCTCAGTGTGAAGTCTCCCTCTCTCTATTTTGGTGGACTGAACTTGTTGGATGGCCAACAATTGAGTCCCCTCTATCTTCAGCTCCGAATCACACACTGCTGGTATTGCTTGGGAAATTCTGGCCAACGTAACAATGTGCTCTCAAGTTCTTCATCTCATGATGGCCTTATATAGGATAATTCAAATCCTCCTTCCCTCTCTTGGTACATTGTTGATGGTGACCCAAGAGAGGGGGATGATTCCTTTGTGTGCCACAAATATTCCATTGTATGCTCCCTTGATGTCTAAGGAGGCTTTGGTGGATATCCTTAGGTGGCTTCAAGTGAGGAATCACTGTCTTGGAGTGTTCTTTTTGTGGTCTTGGAAAGTGACTTTTTCCACTCCCAGGATTGCGCACATTTTGGGTCAAAAGACGCATAAAGGCACTCTTCACGAAGGTTTATGTGTGCAAAAGAATTTATGACTTGCTCAAATTTGATTTTTCCTCAGACCTTATATATTTTAAAATACTTTCTAGATTCTCTAATGTCTTTCAGCCCTGTAAATCCTTCTTCTTGACATTAAATAATGTCATCTTCCGCATGTACAATTTTCCAGTGTTAATAGTTTCCCCCTAATGTGTGAGGTCTAGGAAGAACTGTATAGCCGAAATACATTATAGTTTCTTTTCTGTATATTGTGCGTAGAGAGAGAGAGACCTGTGTGAAGCTCAAAATTGGAAACACCCTGCACCGGTTCGAAGAATGACCATGTCCTATGGGACCCCTATAAGAAAATATAATACAATATATATACAAATTTTCTACGATGCGGACATGTCCCATGCTCGTGATGTTGTGGCTAGTTAAACAAATCTATTTGACATATACATGTTCTGTTTGTGTCACTGATATGGTAGTGATCTTGTGGTTGCTGACGATGACTGCTAATGCCCTCCAGGGCATTTTTTATTTGACAATAGGTGGAATGTGGTACCCATATGTGTAAACTTGGTATGGAATATAGCTGCACATTGTATGCATAGGCACTGGCTGGGACCTTCCTATGTAAGCATTGCTGAAAGAGATGCTTCTGAAGGCACGGGTCTTCAAAAAATTTGATCAAAGTGCAATGGTTGTAAGGTACGGTACCTTCTTGACATGAAATATTTTGCTGTAGTCGAATGTCAGGAGGATTAATGACATCTTTGGGCAATAATGTCTCCCACAGTGCCACTCGAGGATGCCCCTTTTATGGAGAGGGGTAATCCAAGGTACCGCTTCCTTTTTGGAAAATAAGTGTTGAAGTCGACAAAAAGGAAGCCTCAACTGAATGAGGGGTCAAGGACTTGGATGTGATGTGTTTAACGTAGGCATGTTGGTGAGGGGTGATTGAAAACTAATGATGGGGATTCAATGGCCCAAGTTTGGAGTGTACTAAGCAGCTTGGCGGCAGTCATAGTTATTTATGATGGGGAAATCCCTAGAGTCAGTAGGACTTCCAGGGTGGGTAAAAACTGGCTATGAATGTCATGGTGGCTTGTGCGTGGGGGTGTGATATTCTGACCGAGGGTGTTCAGGGACTATTTCCATGGTGGAAAATATGGATGAGAGTGTGGGGGACATAGTGCACCATTTGCGGTATTTGTGCACTTACCAAAAGAATAAAATAATGGGGTTTGGTTTGTACAAAACACAGATACGGGTGCCCCAAAACATGAAAATGTTCGCTCACTGATGTTGTGAGGAAGGTGTTTTTATGAGGTTGTGGGCCCCATTGGTTGGTATCATGTTTTGGGTTGATGAAGTGGATTAAAAAGTGTCGAAGATGGGATTATGCTAGTGGAAGCATGGTGGGCCAAATGCGAGGCACAGTAGTGCGCTTTTGATCTGCTTATACAACTTGGTCATCCGAGAAGGGGGTTTTATTTTGTATGGTGAAACTTGACCTTTATGCATGGTGGATGAATGGGCATGAGGTGCTTCCCAGACTAGAGTGGTATGGCCATGGCATCACTTTTGTTGTGATATATGGTCTACTGTGGGTGACGAGCACCATGGGCGGGGGGGGGGGGCTCTACTGACCAACGAGGATATCTATCATGTGTAGGTTGAGGTGATGATAAACATGGTAGGATATGTGGTACCTATGGTTGATTTATGATGGAGAAATTATGTCAGGATGTGCAGAGTTTTATGGGACTCTATCATGGTAGGGGTAGAATGATACCTGCTCTAGAATTTTCAGCAGATGGAGTTGTGAATGTTTTGTGAGCTTTTCCTGCAAAAAGAACTACCCCAAGTGAAAGAATATTCTTTATCAAATATTATTGAAAGTCATGAGCTTTAAAAAAGAATATGGGAGAGGGCATACCTACTGGCGCTGAAAATTTATTTTTTCGGGAGTGTGAATGTGTGGCATCGCCTTTGTTCGTCAGGGAGTGTTGATCACGGTGCTGATTTTGGTTTTGTTATCATATACTCTAAACTCCAGTTTTACCTTGAGATTTGTTACTTGGCTCCTAGTTTTTATTTCAGTTGGGGTTGCCCCCAGACTGAGATCATGGGGGCCGTTGTCGGTTACTGCCCCTTGTCTAGGATCTCCCTTTTGTTTGTTCCTCGGCTTTTTTTTGCAGCATTTGGAGGATTGTCATAATTCTCCTGGTTGTATGGCTATTGATGAGCCTAGGAAGGGTTTGCACTAGACTTACCGATGCATTATATTGTGCTAGTGGTTCATTCTGTGTGGGGAATGGGGGATATCAATACCCTTGTCCCTGGTTGGTATATGAGTGCTGGGGTGACTTTCATGATAGCTAGGTTGTGATACGTTCTGAGTAGAATCATATGAGTATCCAAGGTATAGATTACTATTGCATAGGTGTCCTTGGGCCAAAGACCCGATCAAACCATCTACAGAATCGGTGCACATGGTACTACTGCTGCCTAGGTGATCTTGGCAACAAGACCTGATCAAACTATCTGCAGGATTGATGTGCATGGTACTAATGCTTCCTAGGTGATCTTGGGTCAAAGACCCGATCAAGCCATCTGCAGAATCTACCTACCTGGTAACTCTCTGAGTATCATGGGTGTTACTGCTGCCTAGGTGATCTTAGGTCAAAGAAATGTATCAAACCGTCTACAGAATCGACCTACCTGGTAACTCTCTAAGTATCATGGGTGTTACTGCTACCTAGGTGATCTTGGGTCAAAGACCCATATAAAATCATCTGCAATAGACGACGCGCCTGGTAACTCCCTAAATACAAATTACCGCTGCCTAGGTGACCTTGGGAAAAAGACCTGATCAAACCGTCTATAGTAATCGATACACGTGATAACTCAAGAGGATGAGGTAACCAAGTTCCCCTATCCCTTGTTGGCGTATGGTGGCTTGGGGGGAAGCTCCACAAAGTTCACCTGTGCATTGGTCTACATAGGCGGGTCTTGTGCTGAGGACTAAGCATAACGTAGTCCTTGGTTTGCACCTGGTTGTTGGAGGGGAGCTCTTCCATCAATGTTTCTTTCTACGTACTGGGTCCCTTGGGCCAGAGGATAGGGTCCTCGATGGTGATACGCTTGCGCCCTATTGGTCAAATTTTGCTAAGGCATATGATGACTTTGAAAACTGGGTTGAGGTACGTTCTGGGTAGAACTATACATGTAACTGGGGTTTTGACTACTACTGCCTAGGTAACTTTGGGTCAGTGACCCAATTAGTCTTTCTGCAGAGTTTGACAAGCCTAGAAATTCTTGGTAATTTTGCAGGCACGGGGCGTTTGACACGATATTGTAAATATATCCTGATTGCATATAAATCAGCTCAAGATGTTGGCCTTTTTTGATGGCATCCTCTTCAGATGTGGGCCTTTGTTCTGCTACATCCTTTGAAATATCTATAGTGAGAGTTTTCAGAAAAAATATAAAATAACCTGATCGTAAAGTTTAGCTTTACATAAACTATGATGCCACCTCCATTCATGAAGATGGTCTGAGATATGGACAACAGGGGTTTTTCTAAAATGTGTCTATAATTCCATTCTAGAATCATGGTGAATGGGTAACTAAAAATATGTTAAGAATGCGATGGCGAGGGCGCTAAAGGTTCCATGTGAAGCAGAGGGTTGCTCCATGTACCACTTCGTGACTAATACTGTCAGAGTGCGTTTAAATAGTCTCAATCGAATAGTGTCGTCAATGATACTATTCGATGAGCACCTTAGGTGGAAGGTCATGACATGATTACCTGGGTCTTCCTCTTGATTTCCTTTGAACTTTGGAATATCTGAAGGGAGCCTCATGGGCATGGGATGCCATGTAGGGTTGTGTGCGATGGGGTCAATTGTTAGTTTGGTTAAATCGGGTAGATTCAACGAAGCTAAGAAAGGTGACTAGGAGGTTAACGCCATTGCAACTTGCGAAAACACAAAGTTCTAGTTAGGAAGAGGGTTATTCTGTGACGTACCCTGTTGTGTATTTGACTGGCTTCTCGAATGGGTTTCACTAATCTACCCCCTAGGGGTCATGGGAGGAGTGGTGTGTGGTGTGGTTTTGGGAGACTGACCAGGGTACCCAACTAAGGATGCCCCAATAAAGGACGAACCAATAATGGTGGCAGTGTTCCATCTTTGACGCCTAAACGATGAAAGACCTGGAACCCATCTCGGTAATGGGGGGAGGTACAAAAGATGCCTAGATTGAAGAGGTCCCGTTGGTTCCATTCCAGTGTCAACTAGGTCTGGTTTTGGAAAAAATTGAGAGGATAGAGTCTATGATCAAAGAAAAATTATGGTCACATACATAAAACAAAGCGAAAATAAAATAAAATTTCCCTTTAAATTAATTCCATGTGATCAAGAAATAAAAAAAGTGGTTTTTGTTTGTTTATGTATGATACTCAAATCCTATAATAATTATTCATCCTCACACACTCAAATGTAACTGGGCCTTGAGAAGATACCTTGCGAGTGCTGGCACAACGTCCCGTAAGAGCTAGCATTAGGGGAATTTTGAGGTCTAAAATGGGCCTCCTAAGAAAAATGTACAACCAAAATAAAATTTATAAGAACCAATGGGATTCAAGGTGATGATGTCAACCATGGGGGATGATTCACCATTTTTTAATTAAAAGGGTAAAAATATTAAAAAATAATAAAATAATAAAACTACTTTTTCAACTAGTATTTTCAACTTATCTCCCAAATTTTTTACTCAAATTTTGAGCAGGAGTACCCGTTGGATGTAAAATTTAATTCCTCATCCAATGAGTACCATGTTGTATACTTTCAATGGATCATGCTATATGAAAAATGAGAAATACATGAAAAACATGATTACAATGACGTTTTTCATGTATTTCTCATTTTTCGTGTAGCAGAATCCATCGAAAGCATGCAACATGGGTACTCCTTGGATGGGGAATTAAATTTTTCATCCAGCTAGTACTCCCACTCGAAATTTGAGTAAAAACCTTGGGAGATAAGTTGAAAATACAAGTTGAAAAAGTAGTTTTTTCTTTTTTCCCTCTAAAATTTGATGATGTAATCAAATCTTATTTTATGATTTCCACTATTATTTTATAATTTCCTTAGGAGGCCCATTTTAGACCTAAAAATTCCCCTAATGTGACGCCCCCAATCAGCAGAAGAAAATCCACTTAGGTAAGGGTAAATGGTCTGGCGCTTGCCTGCACCATCACTTATAGGGAAAGGATGCCCTAGATTTGGCCACTAAGTACCACTGTCCCACGTGAGCCTTTGAGTCTTGGGCTTCTTGGTAAGTTAGCTAACAGTACCGAGTATCAGCCAAGTCAGGTAGCCCTAACTGATACCTACCCACACTGTGCCTAAGCCTAACCCCCTCTGAAACGGGTCTCTACCGCGCTTGGGTTTTCTTTTCCATGGGCTAATAGGTGGATTTAAATCTCCCTAAATAGTCAACTTCTATGTTTCAAGGTGAATAATGATCAAGGAAGCTTATTAGATGCCTACCCCCTTGATCCTAACTTAAACTATTAATTCATTTGTGGCCCCTATGGGGAGAATTTAGTGAGTTTGTTTAAGTTAGTTTTAGGTATCTTTTCTTTTCCTAGTGGGTGGATGTGTGTGAGAGAAAAGTGAACAATCACATATTTTGAATGTGTGGATATGTAATGATAGTTTACAAAATCCCCTATTGAACTATGTTGTATTGTTCCTTTCTCAAAATAAAAACATGTGCGGATATGGGTTGCTTTCTATTTTTCCTAGTTAATCTATGTGATCAACTAAAGAGAGGTGGCGAGTTGTGAATAGAGAGTGTTCATATGCTTCCCTAAGATCATCGGAGGGTGAAAAGGCAGCAGAGATTACTTGCTCTTCTATCGAGAATTCAATCCTAGTCCCGAAATCCTAGTGCAAAAATTTAACTAAACTAATAAATTTTACACTAGAAAAAAGAAACTAGCTAAGCAGGCATGGACTTGGGCCAATTACTTGGGCTATTTATCTAGGTGTGTTGGTACCTAAATTTTCAAAACATAATTTTTTTTCGGAATGCAAGTTATTCCCCCCCCCCCCCCCTACTTAAACTATGTGTGAACTTTGGAAAAATCAAATTGAAATAAAACTGACACTAAGCCTACAAAAATAAGCTAAGAGTGAGCTTTAGAAAGCTGCAGGGTACCTCAACCAGTGCTAGCAAATGTATTATGGGCTACCAAGAACTTTACAAGTAGGAAAAGATAGAAATGTGAGAGAAATTTCTCTTTCTGTCTTTTGTGCACAAAAGTCTGAAACAAGTGCAATGTATGTGCGTGGGTCATCTCTGAATGCATGCCCTGGGCGCGTTTGTGACAGGGAAAAGCGTGCAAATTTCTGCAAAAGTAATTTTTGGAGTTGTTCTAGTTCAGTCTGTCACTTGGGATGAACTAGGGACTGTAAGAGAAAAAAGGGGGAAATTCAGCTCCACTCCACAGCACAGATAGAGGTCTCTGCAAAAAGGCACAACCACATAAACTTGGTAATAAACGCTAGTGGAGTCACCAATATTGTGATAGTGTGTTTGGTGCACGCATGTACAAAATCAAAAAAACTTAAGGGGTGTGGTTTACCCACTTAAGTTATTGGTAATAGGCAGAAAAAGAAGTGGATTCAAGCAAGTTAGTGGAATGAGCTAGAATCATAAACATACTAGATAGAGAAATAGCATGCATATATAAACTAAAAACTAAACTAAAACTGATCGGATGCAGTTTCTAGATCGATGTGATGGGACTTTAGTCCCCTGGCAAGTCCCGAGGGCGCTCGCACGCAGCGGCCATATGGCCCCCTGTAATGCCATAACTCATGCAGTTAATTTTCCAGCCTGCAATGCATTAATTCATTTCGCCTCGCCAGTTCATTACCTCGCTCCGTTGGTTCAAGTTGATATGGCTTTCATTCTGGAAAATTCGATCAGCTCCTATGTTTTCTGCAGCTCTCCGTCTCCTATTTGTGGCGCATGTCCAACTGACTGTGTAGAGCCGAGTGCACGCACCCAAACCGGGTGACGCTGCAACATCTTGGGCTGTCTGGAAATTCTGCCAGGTTACCACTTCACTCAAAGTAGTTTTTGTAATCTACCCTCTTGTTTGCATACTCAGTCCGCAGATTTGCTGGGGTCTTCCTCAAACTCTGCCTGCGCCTCTTGCCTCAAGCATCACTCGCATTGTTCTATGGATATGCCTCGACTTCGGCATCAGATGAGGTGTCAGAGAGGAGCATGCAAAGGTCACCCTTTCCACCCTCTCCCTTCTCCTAGTCTAACCTCTGGCTCTTTTGCGGAGGATGACGAATGGGGCCTTCATTCAGATTCTAGAAGGCAAAGGGGTTGCACTTTGCATACTGGAGGCTCTCACTCTGCTCCGCCTAAGAAGTTCCCTCTACCTGTCCCTCCTCCAACCACTTCCCCTGTTATTCATGCTCCTACCAGCCCGACCCACCACCAGACATCTCAGCGTGAGGAATTCTGCTTCAACTGCACCTTTGACAAACCTGTCCTCACTTTTTTTGTCACCATTTCTGTTTGTGAAAGCTCTGCTAGCACCGACCAGGCTTCTGTCCCATGCTCTGCCACCACCCTGCCTCGCCCTCAACCCTCTCAGGCTAAAAATGATGTATCTGGTCCTAATGTGCCCCTTGGCATTAGGCATTCCAACTTTGAAATTGACAAAGTGAAGGAGGGCTTCTTCAGCAAAGACAGCGCCCCTAATAAGGACAATGCAAAGGAAGAAGATGAGTATGATTGCAGAATAGTGGAAGAACCGGACTCTCCAATTCTGAATAAATGATTTTGAACTCCTTCAGCCCACCATGGTCCAGGTTTACATCTTAGTTGGAAAATTTTGGTTTTTGCTGCTTTCAACAGCTGAACAAGCTGTATGCTTTATTATTTTTCAGTATTTTCGTAAATTAAAATGTATGCACTGTATACTGGTTTCCATTTTAAGGGCGGTAATCTTTCTCTCTCAAGAACTGGTTTCCCACTCAGGGCAGTTCAGTTGTTTTTGTAAAAGTATGGACATCAAGCCCAGTTCTCAGGCTTACACAGCTGAGACTAGTGCAGTTTTGTACTATTATGTTTCATAAATAGAATTAGTTTTACTGAGAAAAAAAAAAAACTAAACTAAAACTAAAAAAAATAAACAAAACCTCTGAATAGAGTCAAACAACTGCAATAATCCAAACAGTGGCTCTTCAGCCCCTCTTATTGAGTGCTGGTAGGAAATGAGGATGAAACTTTAACCCTCTTTCCAAAGGGCCCTTAGAACATGGGTTCTAAGTCCTGATGCAAGGATGTTTTTACTTCCAAGCTTGCCTCGATGCAAATTCTCCCTCTCTCTACTGTGGTGTACTGAACTTGTTGGATGGCCAACAATTGAGTCCCCTCTATCTTTAGCTCTGGATCACACACTGCTAGTATTGCTTGGGAAATTCTGGCCAGCATAACAATGTGCTCTCAAGTTCTTCATCTCATGGTGGTCTTATATATGAGAATTCAAATTCTCCTTCCCTCTCTTAGTACATTGTGGATGGTGACCCAAGAGAGGGGGGTGATTCCTTTGTGTGCCACAAATATTTCATTGTGTGATCCCTTGATGTCTAAGGAGGCTTTGGTGGTTGCCTTTAGGCGGCTTCAAGTGAGGAATCACTATCCTGGAGTGTGCTTTTTTTGGTCCTAGAAATTGACTTCCACCACTCCCAAGATTGCGCACATTTCGGGTCAAAAGGCACGCAAAGGCACTCTTCGTGAAGGATTATGCCCGCAAAAGCATTTATGATTTTCTCGAATTTTATTTTTCCTCATACCTTAGATATTTTTAAATACTTTCTAGATTCTTTAATGTCTTTCAGCCCTGTAAATCCTTCTGCTTATACGATTTTCTAGTGTTAATAATGGCTATCTGTGGAGTATGGAGTAATAAATAATCCAAGAAGGAAATCATGAGAGGGTTATCTAAGTTATATATTGAAAAATTAATATGTTTTAAAACTGTCAAGGATATATGGGATAAATTGTAGTCCATCTACGAAGTAGACATGCAAGTTGCATGTGATGTCAAGAGGCTTTCCATGGAGGATGAAGCACTAAAAGATTCAAAGAGCATTGAATATCATGAATCAGATGATGGCTCTTCTATATCAATAGGCCAAGTCAATGATCAACACCCAGAGGATATGCAATCTACAAGTAAGTTATTTTTTTATTGTTACTATCACACAGTAGGTCATTTATCTTCAAAATTCTCAGCTACAAGTACTGGTGAAAGTGATAGTTGCTAATCAGGTTGTAGTGAAGATAAAGTTACCTTAATGGAAATATAAATCTAGACATTGGTCAAGAAGACAATGGGTCCACCTCTGTTGAAGAGGAAGAAAGGGAATCTCATGTATCAATAAAAGAATCCCTAGATTCATCAAGGGAACAAAATTTTGAGAGTGAAATAAACACTTGTGGTGAATCTAGTGGCTCCTCAATTGAGTTGGAAGATATTGAAGAAAATATATGTTTGAATACTTGGCTCATGTTATCTCTTGTGGCGATCAAGAATCTCAGAGACATCAATATGAAGCTGGAAGAAGAGAATATAACATTAAAAGAGCAGTTGTTGAATCTTCATAAGCATGTAGAGAATTCTAAAGCATTGAAGGGACACACCAACCTTGTTAAAGATATGCTTAACAATACTATTGTTTAAGATAAGTCAACACAACCACAAGAAGACCAAATTACTTCCAAAAATAAAATAAAACGTATGTAGCCCCTTATATGTTTTTTTTGTAATAACGCGGGGCACTTTGCCTCCAAGTGTCCAAAGAGGAAAAAGGAGGTGCAACAACATAGGTGGAAGCTCCATTTCAGCCACAACCACGAGTTTTTGAGATCATTTGAATAGCCAAGAAAAAATAGCCTTTTCCCCTCAAAAAAAAATGTTACCAATGTCCCAATAATAACAAGAGAGTGAATTACAATTCAGGAAATTGGGCAGGAACAAGCCTTGGTAAGAAGAACAATTCATTTTTCCCCTTCTTGAATAATTTTGAATGCTACAAGTGTAAGAATTATGGGCATAAATAATCTACATGAAAATTTGGAAATAAAACCTCTTTTCAAAACACTACAATCATAGGCTTGGATCATGATGACAGCAAGGAAAAAGAGCTACGAAGGAGCTATTTAATCACTAAGAAGAAAGGCAAATCAAGTGGTACAAGGAGGAAACATAGAACAATATTTGGATTTGAATATTATCGGTAGAAGACTAGCATATCAGAGTCTGAAATTCCTATAGTTGAGCTCTCTTATATAACTTTCAATAGGCATAAAATAAAATCAGAAAAAAAAGGAGCAGTAGCTCTATTGGCTCTTCATTGCAATATAGGAAGGAAGAAGGCATAAAAAGTGAGAAACAAGAGCAAGAGGTAAATAAAAAATTGGCTTTAATTGGTG
This sequence comes from Pinus albicaulis, assembly GCA_034641835.2. Taxonomy (NCBI): domain Eukaryota; kingdom Viridiplantae; phylum Streptophyta; class Pinopsida; order Pinales; family Pinaceae; genus Pinus; species Pinus albicaulis. Next base: position 677,156,081 of record CM076577.1, read on the forward strand.
CAAAAAATGAGAATTCTAAGTGGTATGTATGCTCAGGAAATGGTAGACAATCACCCAGTCAAGCAAACCAACGCAAGAAATTAGGTCATATCCAGATGTGAAAGAAAAAGGAAGATAATCTACTCATGGGGAGTATATATCTTGTTCCTCTTCATTTAAAAGAAGAGATTGGATTCAAGGGAATCCAAAAATGTCAGATGCAAGGAGCATAAAGGAGCATGCTAATGAATGCATCTAAAGGATAAGAGACATATTGAATGTTGTTGTCAAAGCAGATCGATAGATAGATGGTGATGATATATTCACTATTGAAGTTTCTTTAGAAGGTATTATTTACAAATTTCTAATGCAAATAGGGAGCATGGACATAGGGGGAGTGTACTCAAGTCAATATTTGAGTATCAAATTATTCATTGATAGTTGGTATCATTAATTGGTATCAGAGAGCTTCTGCAAGACTGAGGCAAATGGTGTTTTCTATAGAATGGATTGATTATTATGATGGTGTTCCAATTGTTAATTAGTATCAGACATAGTGGTGAAAGGAGCACAATCAATTCTCTAGTGCTCAAAAAATTCTAAAAGTAGCATCAATTCATCAATTGGCATTATTTTAAACTGGTATCACATGTACTATAATTTAGTATTTAGAACCATTAGATTCTTTGTCACAGTATGATGTTCATGTTAGTTGTAAGTCCAAGTGTTGGTAGGAAAGTACTGATTTATATGATTATTTTTAATGATGATTCAAAAGCATCATGGTGAATCTGTTGCCATTATAAGTCTACCATGAGAGATACAAGCTAAGTTATTGGTCTAGGCATGCATTGATGAGAGTCCCTCTATGTTTTTCAAGTAAGCACTTCTAAGTGTTTTACTTTATTGTTCATCAATTGACAATCGATGGTGTCATGTATAGGAAATTTTATCCTTGTTTATAGATGCCAAGTGTATGTGTCTAGTTAGGCATTGTTATAAATGAAATCCTAGTTGATACTTAGACTAACACGAATCATTTTCTCATGACTGAGTTGCACAAGCATTTGTTGTTTTATCAAGAGATCCCTCTTGTCTGGTTGAGGAAAATATTTGGAGTAAATACTCCTTTCCCTTCAACTAAATATTCTTCATAGGATAGAGAGGAAGATGCTTGGATCATATCAGAGGTACCTGATGTTTTTAGCATAATAAGAAGTAGTTGAAAGGTCCATAGGGGGGGCTTGCTAGTATATTTTCCATTGATTTAAAAGGGGGAGAAGTATTTTTGATCAAATTGTTGATCAAACACAAGATGGTAAATGATCATTGTCAAGCACAAGGAGAAGTATCAATTAAAAGTAATGATCATTGGTAATGATGTGTTGTTTTATCTTAGTGTTTCCATCAATGCCAAAGGGGGGAGATTTTTGGAAATATGTTACCATTGACAACAAAGGAAAATGTAAAGGCAATGGAAAATTTTGGAAAAGGAAAGTAATGAAAACTGAAAATGCATTGGTAGATATTTTTTCATTGAGAGAAAAGGGAAAAGTAAAGGCAATGGAAAATAAAGGCAAGCATGGAAATCATTGGTGGAAAAGGAAAAATTAACAAAGGTGGAAAAGGAAAGGATGGAAATTGAAAAGAACTATAAATGGTGTTTTCATTATTGGCAAAGGAAAAGGAAAAAGTAATGGAAAAGGTTGAAAATGAAAATCATGGCAAAGGATCAGTCACAAGAAGATCATCATGGTAGCAGTAATGGTGCAGAGACTTTGGAGCCAGTTATTAGAGATTAAATCATCTCAGATGCAAGTGAAATCAACTCAGGTGGTAATCACTCTGAAAAATATTTCTAGTGGTATGTGGAAGTCCAAAAATGGCCTCCTAGATCGAAATTTAGAGCTAGTCAAAGTTGTAGGACACCTAATTCAAACTAGAAGAGCTGGGGTGGTTGGAAACCCTTTTGGTGCATAGCCAAAGTTGGCACAAATTACAAACACAATGTAATATTCCTAAATTAGCATGCAGCTAATTGGAATATTAATTTTTTATTTTGTCCTTTAGATAGATAAATAAGTGGGTAGGGAGACCCATAAATCTCTTTAGTAGGAATAAAATCCCTCTTAATGTGAAAAGGGATCATCTTAATAGTCAGATAAAGCACCCCCATGTGTGAACATGGGCTAATCCATGTGGACAAGATCAACTTTGGCCAAATCAACAACACTGTCATGGAGGAGTGGCATTCAATGAGGGACAACGCAGTTTTGGTTGGAGACTCTTTGCAAGGAAGTAGTGACTTAAATTAGTGGGGACAAGGGTGAGGAAGCTCATCACTTTTATAAGGAAGAGGATGGTAGCCATATTGATTCATGTTATGTTTATGTATTTTGATACTTGATTATATGGTCTATTCAGACATATAATCTTTCTTCAACTGTTTAGCTAATATTGCAGTGATGTTTAGCACAAGGTGTTCTTGTTCGGGAATCCCATCTCTATCCTTGAGAAGACTCATAGGTAGAGCTTTGCACTACATTTCCACATTCAGGCATCAAGCCAAGATTCATTCTTGTGGTACAACACAGTTTCTATTAAGATATGTGCTTATTTGTAGGGTGTAGCAGTGGAGGGTTGTATTGGGTGTTTTCTGAGCTAGTTTTGTAGTAGAGGAAGGTTTCCTTCCATTGGAAGGCTATTAAGGAAGCCCCGTGGGATTATTTTACATATTTGGCATTAGGCCAAGATGATTTCATCCCCTACAACATATTTCCAGTTCAGATCTGCGTTATTTTAGTGAGTTTTTGCAGGGGTGAGTTCATTGCCCCATTTGGAGTGTTTTCTTTCCATTGAAGGGATCATCCCTTCATTGAGAGTCTTTTTGCAGGATTTATTTCAAATATACATCAGATTCAGCCACCTCCTTCTATGTGCTTCAGCTGTAGTGAATCTTCATCCCTAGGGTTTTAGATCCACCATTTATATTTTGAAGTATTTCCAGGAACCCTTCCTAGGTTGTCATGGAAAACTGTATGGGAGCATAGATCTCCATTTTTAGCCTTCTATGAGCATGATCTTATCAGACCCATTTATATACATGTCCCAGCTGCAGTATTAGTCACTAAAAATATGATGTACTTTCTTTAGTGTTTTGTGTAGCAGTGTATAACATGATTGGGTTCTTTTGGGCATTGGAGGCTTCTCTTGCCTATCTTGAGGGACTTGATCCCAAATATCTTGTACTTATTTATTGTTGTTATACATAATACCATCGATATATTATTTGGCTCATATGTAATGTGTTAACATTTGTTGCTATCTCCGTGGTTTTGCACTATATTCCTGCTTTCCCATTTGGGGATATTACAGTGCTATCAGAGCATAATCTTGGCTCAGTCTGTGGATCTTAGCCATTATGCTATCAGGAGAATAAGAGGAAGGAGAAAGAGATCAAAATGTTGGAAGGAATCAGTTTTATCTCATATCTTTTTAGATCTACAAGAGACCTCACCAAGGAGGTCAAGAAAAGAAGAATGGAGAAAAGAAATGAAACCACAATAGGGTTTCAAGATGAGGAAGGTCCATGTACTTCCTATCAGTATAAGAAAGAATCGGTATTGCATAGAAATCCAAAGCAGTACACCATGCCCTTTTCTTTTGAAGAAGAAGACAAAAGGCATGAAGATGGAGGACACTTAGATCATGAGATTCTAAGTGAGTATCTTGCAGAATACAAATCTCAATCAAGAGCTTTGAAAGAGGATATAAATCTCCCAAAATTAATTCAGCTCAAAGAAGAAAGAAGACCTTGCAGCAATAGAAGAAGGAAGCACAATAGATTTCTATTGTCTACATTTGGTGGGTCATCCACTTGCACAAAAATATCTTAGGGAATTAAGGTGGTTGCATTCTTCCTGCTACATCCAGTAGTAGAAAAAGAAGTTGTTGAGATTGCAGCACTGCACCTTGAGGGTGAAGAAAATTTTTTGTGGTTCGGCCATTTGAGTCATGCACAAGTGACCACATATGCATATTTTACTCAAAGGTTGATCAAGAAGTTTGATAGCAGAAAACCAGAGGAAGAGAAAATTCCACCACCACTTGCTGCAAGAGTACTTGCATCAGGAGAAAGAACACTTGCACCTTTGCAAAGTGGTCTTGATCTATTGACATTTAGAGTCACATTCACTATTCTGGAGATGCATGAGGAGGAGGAGACTTATACCAGCGCTGGTACAACCATAGAGGAGTAGCCATCATCACCAGTAGTTGGGGAAGTCATCACACATGTGGGAGGAACCCTTGTAGAAGTCTAAGATGTTCCCAATCAAAACCAAGGTATGAGAATGTTTCCACTTTATATTAATTCAACACATCTTATGGAAGGTTGTCGGAAGATACCATTGCATGACCTAGGGTCAAATCACATTGCTGATTTGGAGAATAAAACTATCACTGCGTTGAGCAAACTTGCTTTGTTCAAGGAGGAGATATATAGTCATCCTAGTATATCATTGTTGAGCTGCTCACAACTCTTGGGGTTGGAGTGTAGAATTTTGGAGGATAGGATGAGCATTATCCTAGGCAATCCAATGCAGAACTATATGTTCATCATTGTGCATGATCATGAGATAGTAGATGCACCATCATGGAGATCAGCAGCGTTGTCATTGAGCAGCAGTGGTGAGTTGGGGGCCCAACTATTATTTGGATATTCTAATGACCATTATACTCATGTGACATTGGACAGGCAGATGATAGATGGATGACATCTTCCATTATTATGATGAATACTTCTTAATGAGCACTTCACATCTTAATGAGAATTTTTTTCCTACATATTACTTAGATCCTTATGGGGTCAACTTAGTCATTTATGAGTGGTCTTCATTTGGAGATCTCCAGGAGATTGCATTTCAACATCCCATGAAATGCAAATATAGGAATTTGATTTGGGAGGATGGTATTCTCCATTGCAGAAATACCCATTGGGAGCATGATAGTAGACACTCACCATTGGTTGGATGGGTGATGTTGATGAGCAAGAGGTTGGAGAGCCACTTGTAGATCTATGACATAGGGCAGCAGGAGGCAAGGCTGCACTGGCTACTCTTGAAAGAGTTTGGTCAGAATGTGACATATCCTACTCCAAAGGGTATGTTGGTGGTTGGGACTTAGCATGGCACTTGCATCATATGGAAACGAGGAGTTTGGGTGTATTAGGGTGATGTGATATCTTTCATATCAACCATCATGTTGTTGCTCCATGGTCTATATGGTGATGGTGTGAGGAGGCAAAAAGAGTTGTTGTTGCTTTGGTTACTCTTGGGAGAGTGTGGGTTGATTTTCTCCCATACTTTGTGTTATCACAAAATTGCACCTGATAGGCTGCTAATCAGAAAATCTCATGCAACTGCTTCAAACCAATCTTGAGACTAAAGCTTAGCCTCTTCAGTCTGAGAGGACTCTCTCAAAGGTTTAATGCTATTGAATAAAGATGTATTTAGATGGCTAACTCTACTTGGAAAACAACTTGCTTGTGATGAGTATAGGTTGAAAATAGTATCAATCTGCAAACATTGGGCTTATGGAGTCAACAATTTCAGTGATTCAGTAATAAGTTCACTTGACATGGAAGCTGAGGTAGGTAAGAGTTTTTAGCAGAGGTACACACACATGAAATAGGAAATCACACAACCAATTCATCTATAAATGAAGTCATAGAATTACATGAATGAATTCTGAGTATTAAAGATGAAATCCATTGTTAATAGTACCCATAAAAGATATAGATAATATAGGCACTAAAAACTCAATCAGAATCTCAAGTTTGTCAAGAAACAAGTCTTTGTATTATTAAAAACAATCAATTTACATAAAGCTGCAGTATTGCCAAAAATCTCCAACCCTTGACAAATTCGACTCTCTGTCATTTAATAGACTTGTTACATGATGAGATGATCTTCCTCCTGGATAGATTCATTGAATTTTTTCCTAATGACACCTTGCATAAGCATAAAACATCTATTTAATGAGAAAATGAGAAATATCCTACTTGATAGTCCTTTTCCTAATAGGACTCAAACTGTTCATTATTGCAATAACAACCTTATCTCCTAAAACAATTACATATTTGAAAAATATGACTTCACATGTTCGAATAGGTTGTGATGGGACTCATCACTACATGACATCTTAATTGACCTCCTCTAAAACTGGAAACAAACCTTGTTTTTTAAGCAAACTAGTCCTTATCTTCAACGAAGGGTTTGGATGATGAGTTGGTTTCACCACGTGGTCTTTAAGCTTTGGATGACTACTGGAAAAATCCCTTGAACCTTAGAAAGTGTCCATCTATCCAAAAGTGCACAAAAAATTGCTCATATATCTTCAAAACAGTATGGTACTAAAGTATGACAGTTTCGTAGCGTACTTTCGTAGCATTACAAAAATGCCTTTTGCCATCAATATTTCTGGTTCTTTTCTCCTGCATGATGTTCATTATGCCTTATTTCATCTTCCATACCATTTTCATCTCTTGGGAACTCCAAAAACTGGTTCAAAATGAAAAAATGAAAGCTACAGTAGTTTCGTAGCATTTTGTTGTTCTTCAAGCCCAGACACTCTACGAAATTGTTGAAAACAATCAAAATTCCATAATTTTGTGTAGCTTCAAAATTATACCTTCTAAGTGCAAAAACCTTGTTTCTAACCTACCATTAGCCTTCAAAATCATAAAATATATCACATTATGTTTCTTGAGGGGTTTCTACCTCATTGATGATGAGTTGAGCAATTGGTTCCTCAACTACTGGCATTTTAAGTCCTTTTTTCTCCAACTCTTCGTGGATTAGTTAAATTTGTTCCTGGAGGTCCTTAACCTAATATTTCAACTTTATATTGGTGGCTTTGAAATGTATGTTCATTTTCCTGACATGTTTGACCTCTTTACTCAATGGAATGGTCCATTTGATAAGCCATTGTGTATTATCTAGAGTCTTGGAAACACTATCAACCTGCTCTTCCCAAATTTCCTTCATATTTTCAAACTGCACCTTCTCTACATTGTGTTAATTTATTCATAACAACAATTTAATGGTTAGCCAACTTCAATTCTTCTTCAAGGAGTTGAAACTTTGTTTTTTCCATCACTTTCTATTTTCCCTTATTTGATTTGCTAACTGTATCTTTCTCTGCAAGTGATGAAAGTTCAATGATGTCTTGTGGTGGCTGGACTATGTTAGTAGGTGAATGGACCTATTTAATGCTCTCTAATAGATTTATAGAATTCATTTTCATAGACTTTCTTTCTTGGAACATGAAACCTGCATCTTCTCCTTCAAATTATAATTTCTTTGCAGATTTGGCCTTTTAAGCTTTTGTCCACCTTCCTCTATGTCCCCAGCCTAGACTATAGGAGTTTCTTCTATGTCAATGGAATGTAATATGTATTCTATATTTCCTTTAGCTATTGATCTGTATTCTATAGCCACTGTTTTCTCTTCTAAGGCCACTTTTTGGCTCCTTATCATCCTTTTGGTTCCTTTTTTACTCACATCTTGTTTTTGTTTTGCAGGTGGGACATTTGGTGTATCAAAACTTTGCAATTGCTCTGTTTCCATCATGATTGGTTCACTTGGTTCTTCCACCAATGGTTCACTATGTTTTGCTACTAAGGGTGATGGAATTCTCCTAGGTTTAGGAATCCTTGAAGGAGTAAGAGAATTCAACTCAAAACCACTAACAAACAAAAATGAAGACCAACCTCTGCCTAGTCTTTGGAGTTCATCTAAAACTAGCAGTTTCATTAAGCCATGATGAAACAATGAAGTCTCACTCCCTTCATATTTTTTTTGGATCTTATCTGCCATTTTTGGTAAACTTCTATGTAAATAGAAAGGAATATCAAGAGATGTCTTACCAGTAAAGTGAAGGAGTAGCCTGAAATGGTATGAGTAGACTTTATGATATCTTCCTTCACAATGAAAATACTTTTGGATGATGAGAAGCAATTTTTAATAGTTATCCTTCATGCAGCTCCTTGGAATGGCATTAGTGAGGTCCATTTCACTATTTTCAGGCTTCATAAAATCTTTTCACTACTCCATGTTAAACTTGAACCCTTTGAACCACTTCTCTTATCCCCTTGGAATCCCTGTTGCTGCTACAATAACCTTTGGTGTGATGGAAAGATTAAGCATCCCCACTTTGGTAGCTGTTCCATTGAAGTTTAAGGAAAATTATTTGGAAACCTGTACATGGCAGCCTTGTAATCTTTCACAAAACTATAAGCAGCATGTCCTTCTGAAGACTTCTATAGCTGTTGGGTCTTCATTTATCAGATTCATATCTACTGGTTCATATCTCATACATTGTCCACCCTTATTTGTTCTTATTTTTTCTTCCATGGTTTCTTTAATGTCTTCTCAGCCTCACTTGATAGTTTGTAGCCTTGTTTGATAGTTTTCTCAGCCTCGCTTGATAAACCTTTGAAAACACCAGCCATAGCTTTGGTTCAATGCAATAGCTCTCCAGAGCTCGATATCATGCAAAGAATAAATGAAGAATGAGAAATGAATGAATTAGGAAATATTTTGAATTTTGATGTCCACTTCATAGCACAATGATGACTCATACATGCCTAAAATGGTGATGATGACTTTAGAACTGACCATGTACCTTGATCGTATCCCTCAATGACTTGAATGGTATCTAAGTTACCCTTTACGAATAATTTTATGACACCTAACAACTTACTTGACAAGACAGACAGGAAACCACGCTTTCGTAGCGTATTTACTGTAAATATGGGTGTTTTCGCTACGAAATTATCAACAGTTTTGTAGCGAAAGGTGACATTTCTCAGTGTATTTCGCTACAAAACTATGGTTTCTTGGCTAAAATGACCATTTCGGTAAAAAAAACCTTGGGAATTGAAATATATCAGAAAATTATGAGTGATGTGACATGAGGGGATTTGAAAGTGAGTGGTTTTGGACCTTAGGGTAAGCTTAAACAAGAAAAATTTAAAATTTTCCTTGACCAAGTATATAAAAAATGAATCCTATAACCCTAACCTTGACACATGAACCTATTTAACTTTGTCAAATGATGCTTCATTTTTTTGGTGATAACATTTTTTATGATATCTCAGAAGTAGAGGATGGCACAATCAGAGTGCAAAGGGGCTACCCTTCAGCATTGGAGGAACAAGAGGTACTTCCACATAAGGAGGAGTCTCCCACATATAGTAGCATGATAGTGGATGACTTTGGAATGTTGCATGTCAAAGAATGGATTCATGAGGTGACAAGATCCCTATCACAAAGGCCAACAACATTGTCACTTGGGAGTATGTATCTATTGATTGAGTATTCCAAGGGGAGTATTCATCCCTTCATTTTTTAGACCACTATGAGAATATTCTCATGGGAGCGCTCGTCCATGGACCTCATTTTTAGCCTACTCACAATACATGGCTAGAATTGTATTTATGTACTTGTTAATCATCTCACAAAATATTTGCATTCTCTTTCCATGTATGTACAGTGCATTTCTCCACAAGAGGGAAACATTTTATTTTTGCTTCATGGTATTTATAAGACCAATATCAGTGATGGAGGAGGCCATTTCTTGGATGGCTCTGGGAAAGTGTTATGTTATTCTTGTTATTCTTAGCCGATATATAATTCCATTTACTACTTCTTAGTATATGAGCAAATATGCACAACTAGCAATTTGTGGGGAGACAACTTGCTACATGATGTTATGAAACAATAGTTAGTAAAATTGCACTGTATCCACTGGAGAAGCCATTGGTACCATCCAGAATTGCACATAACATTCAGTATCTTTCTGATTTGGATACCATATGGTGATTATGTGCCATTCACCTTGAATGGGATGGTTTGGGTTCATGAAACAAGAGAAGGGGTCTTTGCAGATTCAATTGTCCTTTTGTCTCTTAGGGGAAATATTATTGCAGCCCAAATTCTATAGAAGCTCTACACTTATCATAAGTGGAGAGAGAGAGAGAGCATGGGGTAGGCCATTTGGTATATCATGTTCATATATGCAGCCCACCTACATTGCAATAGCCAAAGCTGGAGGAGATTTTCCATGAGTTACCATTTTGGAGGGTGACTCACTTTGTGTGGATGATAGCTTGGGGCTTGGAGCTTCACATGGAGAGGAAGGTTCCCACTCATTTTTTGATTCCATGCCTCAAGAAGTCCTCTATACCACATATAGTTGCCTCCATGGGTATTCCACTTGTTCATGATGAGAGTCGTTTGGATTTTTCACCAAAGGCATACTTATACACTTGGGAGGAGCAACTTGGAGACTTATTGATGAGACATCATCTTGTTCATTGGAGGAATTTATCATATGAGGATGCTACAGGAGGAAGAGGAGAATCTCTTCAGTTCTATCCTTAGTTTCTTAAGGAAAAGAAACATTTGGGAGGGGAGGACTGTAATATTCCTAAATTAGCATGCAGCTAATTGGAATATTAATTTTTTCTTTTTTCCTTTAGATAGATGAATAAGTGGGTAGGGAGACCCATAAATCTCTTTAGTAGGAATAAAATCCCTCTTAATGTGAAAAGGGATCATCTTAATAGTTGGATAAAGCACCCCCATGTGTGAACAGGGGCTAATGCATGTGGACAAGGTCAAATTTGACCAAATCAACAATGTTGTCATGGAGGAGCGACATTCAATGAGGGATAACGCAGTTTTGGTTGGAGACTCTTTGCATGGAAGTAGTGACTTAAATGGGTGGGGCCAAGGGTGAGGAAGCTCATCACTTATATAAGGAAGAGGATTGTAGCCATATTGATTCACATTATGTTTATGTATTTTGATACTTTATTATATGGTCTGTTTAGAAATATAAGCTTTCTTCAGCTGTTTAGCTAAGATTGCAGTGATTTTTATCATAGGGTGTTCCTGATCGAGAATCTGACCTCTATCCTTGAGAAGCCTCATAGGAAGATATTTGCACTACATTTCCACATTCAAGCATCAGGAAAAGCTTCAGGCTTTTGTTATAGCGCAGTTTCTGTTGAGAGATGTGTTGAGTTGCAGGGTGCAGCAGTGGAGGGTTGTATTGGGTGTTTTCTGAGCTAGTTTTGTAGTAGAGGAAGGTTTCCTTCTATTAGAAGGCCAGTAAGGAAGCCCCTTGGGCTTATTTGAAATATTTGGCATCAGGCCAAGATGATTTTTTTCCCTACATCATATTTCCAGTTCAGATCTGCGTTATTTTAGTGAGCTATTGCAGGGGTGAGTTCATTGCTCCATTTGGAGTGTTTTCTTTCCATTCAAGGGATCATCCCTTCATTGAGAGAGTATTTTTGGAGGATTTATTTCAAATATAAATCAGATTCAGCCACATCCTTCTATGTGCTTCAGTTGCAGTGAATCTTCATCCCCAGGGCTTTAGATCCACCACTTATGTTTTGAAGTATTTCCAGAAACCCTTCCTGGGTTGTCTTGGAAAAGTGTATGGGAGCAAAGATCTCCATTTTTGGCCTTTTATGAGCATGATATTATTAGATACATTTATATAGATGTCTCATATGTAGTATTAGTCACTAAAACTGAGCTGAACTTGCTTCAGTGTTTTGTGTAGCATTGTATTACATGATTTGGGTGCTTTTGGGCATTGGAGGCTTCTCTTGCCTATCTTGAGGGACTTGGTCCCCAAGATCTTGTACTTATTTATTTCTTTTATACATAATACCATGGATATATTATTTGGCTCATATGTAATGTGTTAAAATTTTCTACTATCTCCATGGTTTTGCATTATATTCCTACTTTTCCCATTTGGGGATATTACACACAATGGAAAACCCTAGTGGAGCAGCCAAAAGGAGTTTCAGGTAGATGTGGAAGAAAACATAGTAGTGTAGTGGCTTTCCATTGGTTGCAGGTGGAGCCCACCCTACATCCCAGCCCAGCAGAGGTAGCCCGAAAGGTGCACCCTGAACGATTGAAAAGGGTGCATATAGCAAAAGTTTCAAGAAGTGGGCATTGGGACACAATAGGAGAGATTTGACCAATGAGTATTCGAACACGAGGTATCCACTCCAACATCTCATCCTAGTTGGGCGATCCCATAAGATTATTTAGGGAAGATAAGAGTAAATTTTTGGGAGATAAACGTTGGGCCACGTGGTGGCATTTCGAAAACACTATGGGAATCAGTCTTGTTAGTCCTCGAGGCGTTGGGATTTGCTTTCCCATACCGCTGATTGCACAAATCAAAGGTGGAGAACCACTATAGGATCACTCCCCATAATACCATAAACAAAAATGGTGTGGTTTCGAGGCTAGTTTCTTCAACCCGGGGATATAAAAAAGAGGCACATGATGAGGCATCAGCTCGACAAAATGAAAAAATCGAGATCCTGTTAAATTTTTAACAAAGTAAATAAGTGCAAAACCAAGAGCCATATGAAACTTTCTCTCTCCTCCAGTCGGACATGTGGTAGCATGAAATTGGCTCGAATGACACAAGTGATGATGTCATCATTGGCTAATCAGCTGATCAGGTGATCATGTCCTAAGTGAAAAAAAGGCTCAAAATTGGAACTGTTCATAATTGGTAATAAATTGATTGTTCGGATATTTTTCATCATTGCGATCCTAACGTCGTGAACGACACTCAAATCTGATGTTGGATGTGGAAGATATTCAAGTTTTAATTTTGTCCAGTAACCTTCAAAACAACACTTTGGAATTTAAAAAAACTGGCATCTTCAGAAATTATTTGTTATGGAAAAAATTTCATTTTTTTATGAAATATGGATGGCCTATTAGAGGGTGCAACGTGGCCCTGCCTGAAGGCTACCACGTGGCCCTAGGCCTAAAAATTTCAAGCTCTTTAAAAAAATTTTGATTGAAAATTTATTTTGGGTCAACCCCGACTCGAGCTGAACGCTACGGGTCAGTCGGGCCCGACCCGACCCAAATGGGCACAGGTCACCCGCGGGTGGTGTATGCACGTAAATGCCAGCAGGGTCACCCATGAACGGGTGAGTGGAGGTGAACGTTTGGATGTTTTAACGTGAACGCATTTTTTTTAACACATCGGGTCGGTCGGGTAGAGGACAACCCGACCCGAATGCGTTTGGGTCACAAAGAAACAGACTCGGTTGACAATTGAATGGAGCGGAAATTTTGGATAAGCCCTGGGGCTAAGGGCATGGAGAATCGGTGACCAGGGGTTATGACTAGAGCACATAAACACGGTGGTTTCTTTAACGGTTTCCATGGCTCTGGCGGCAACCAATTACATGTGACCACTCCAGTTCATAAATGCAAACAGTCAGACGGATAAGCCGTGGGTAAATCGGCAGTCAGGATGGCGGTCACATGTGACCCCGCCCCAAAAAAATTTATTTTGACTATAAACGGTTCCACCATATTTGGGTGGAGACCGCCAATTCTGGCGGCATTGCCAGATTTGTCGAGATTAACTCTAGTTAACCAATTTTGGTGGAGTTTTTTTAGTCCAAACTGGACAAATGTTGTTTTGGTCATAAATTCTCCATTACTGAACCTTTTTAGATGAAATTTTAGTCAATTCTGACTATTCTCAGCATTTTGGAGCCATTGGAATAGGTTTTAGAGCCAACAGAGTTGATCTTTAGGTACTTTTGCTTCAGGGAAGCTTGGAGAGCCATTAGGGCGTGGAGGGTGTTGGAGCTGTATTGGGCTATGTTTAACCATTTGAGGTGAAAAAAAATTCAATTTATACTAATTTCTGCATTCTAAATTCATTTTTACAGATTTTTTTGGTCTGTTTAGGCCTTATTTTCACTATATTACCAATTTTAGCATCATAATATATCAAGGACATGCCCATTGGGAGCCTTGTACCCAGCAGATGTAGCCCAGGAGGGGTGAATTGCTTCATCATGTTTTTTTGTGTTTATGATGAGGTTATTCTACTGTGTTATTCAGATTAAATTTGTTAAACAGTAAATTAAAACCACACTCCCTCACACTTAAATTCATAAAAAGTTACCAAAATCACTTTGTTTCACTTGCAAGACATTACAAACACTTTTCACACTTAATTTAATGGAAATGAATACTTTGAACAACTTTCATTTTCAGATCATTTGGTATCAGAGCTCAGGATTAGAGCCTTAGAAGCTAGAGTTTTTACTCAACATTTTTTTTGTGCAAAGATAAAGTTATTTTTTTGCAAGTTTTGATGCTTACTAGGCTTAAACTCAAGAGAGGTGAAGGAAACTTGGTTAGTGCACAAACTAATCCACAACCAAGAAGGGTTAGAGAACCACCTCCAAGAGCCATAGAAGCAGCTTCAAGAATGTATTCAAGAGAGGGAGAAGCTCCTGAAGATATGGGTCCCAAGGAAGAAGAATGGGTATTCCAGAAAGCTTTCTTGGATATGACTAAGATGGTGAGGATACTCTACCAAGAAAGAAATGATAGGCTGGTGGGAGAAGGGTCTAAAAACCAGAAAGAAGGAGAGGATTCCTCAGGAGGAAAGAAGAGTGATGACAAGTCAAAGAAAGGACATGGAGATAATGGTGATCCACCATCCCCATCTTCATCCTCTTCCTCTACATCGTCTTCCTCGACTTCGGTAAATCAATCTCACAAGTCTAAAACCCCGGGTAAAAGTCCATTTTTAAAGCTTGATGTGAAATTTGAATTGCCTATGTTTAATGGTGAAGTCAATGCAGAGAAAATTGACAATTGGATCAGATAATTGGAAGTTTATTTAAGGATTCAAAACCTTCATGATGACGACACCAAGATACAGTTAGCCTTGCTGAGAATGGATGGAGCAACATTGGTATGGTGGGAAGCCAAGACCAATGATGAAATTAAAAAACATGGTAAGATTACTTTATCATGGGCTGAATTTATTACTGCAATCAAGAAGCAATTTTATCCATTAGCTCATTTACAAAAGGCTATAATGAATTGGCAAAACTTTAGACAGCTTAAGGGACAAAATGTGCAAGACTATACCCAAGAGTTTAGGAAAAGAGCACTCTTATTAGGGGTAGACTTACAAATTCAAGATACTTTTCTTAAATATATAGGTGGTTTGCACAGTTACCTTAAACATGCTATCCTTATGTTCAATCCTACTAGTCTAGAAGAATTTTGTGTACAAGCTACGCATTTAGAGGCTAGAGGGAAAAATACTTTTGATGAGGGTAGAAACAAGCCTTTCAAAGGGAAGAACAAAGATAAAACCTTTAAGGGAAAAGGAAAAAAGAATGCATCTATCAAACAATAGGGTGAAAAATTTATATGTAAACATTGTTCAAGAGAGGGCCATGAAGAGAAAAACTGTTGGAAATTACATCCTGAAAAAAGAACTTAGTTTAACAAAAACAAAGGAAAGAAGAAAACTGCAGCTACTACAACTACACCTCAAGATTTAGGTGATGATTCAGGTGATGAAACCAAAATTGCAGCCATGGGTTTGAAAAGTATGAAGCAAAAGGAAACTAAAACTAAGCCAAGCACTAGTACTTCAAACTGTCATGTACAAGCTCCTAATGAGGAAGAAAGAATTGAATTGTTCCATGTGAGGGTAGTCTCAAAACATACTAAAATTGACACACTGTTTAACAGTGGGTCACAAGAAAATATCATATCAGAAGACTTGGTAAAACAACTTAAACTTGAGACCATTCCACATCTAAAGCCTTATCCACTTGGGTGGATATGCAAGTATGCAAACTTACAAGTCTCAAGAAAGTGCATATTATGATTCGCCATTACTGCACACTTTATTGACACAGTTGAACTTGATGTGGTGCCACTTGATACATCAGGAATTGTTTTGGGAAGTTCTTATTTATTTGACAGGAAAGTGATCTTCCATCGCCATGAAAATAAGTATCATCTCTTTAAAGATGGCAAGGAGTTCATTGTCAAAGCACATCGCAAGAAGGCAAATATAGCGATGGTAAATGCGGGATAGGTAAAAAGGCTAGTAAATTCTAGTAAGAGTTTTGTACTTCTTATGGTTAAGCCCAAGGTTGATATGAATCATGAGTCATTTGAAAAATGTGATTCCAAGATTAAATCAGATTTATATGATGTAGTTGATGCACATCATGAGATGTTTCAGGAACCGACAGGTTTACCTCCTAAAAGGGAGATTCAACATGAAATCCATTTACATCAAGATTTTCCTCTTCCTAACATCGGCATGTACTGCTTGTCTATCATGGAGAATGTTGAAATCAAGAGGAAAATTAAGGACTTGTTGGATAAAGGATTCATAAGACCAAGCACTTTTCCATGTGGGTCACCGATAGTGTTGATTCCAAAGAAAGATGGAACTTGGCGCATGTGTGTGGACTTTAGGGCATTGAAAAAAATAATGGTAAAGAATCATTACCCACTTCCAAGGATAGATGATTTTTTGGATCAGCTGAAAGATGCTAAATATTTTAGTAAGTTAGACTTACGTAGTGGTTATAATCAAGTTAGAATTGCATAAAGTGACATTTGAAAGACAACATTTAAAACCAAACAGGGACTCTTTGAGTGGCTTGTTATACTGTTTGGTTTATGCAATGCACCTGTAACTTTCATGTGAGTAATGGATGATGTCTTACGTCCTTTTCTTGATGACTTTGTTATTGTCTACTTATATGAAATCTTAATTTTCAGCAAGACTAGAGAAGAGCATGACATGCATGTTAAGAAAGTACTTGATATTTTGAAGAAAAATCAGTTATTTCTTAAAATGTCAAAGTGTGAATTTGGAAAGACTTCTTTGGTTTATTTGGGACACATAGTAGAAGGAGGTGCTTTGAGAATTGATCCTTCCAATGTAGAAGCCATTGTGAATTTTAATACTCCCAAATCCATTGCAGAGGTAAGAAGTTTTTTGGGTGCAGCTCAGTATTGGAGGAATTTTATTTCTAACTTCTATGCCATAGAAGCTCCTATGCATGCAGTGACTAGTGTGAAGCATGCTTTCCAATGGGGAGGCAAGAAACAGAAAGCTTTTGAGTCTTTGAAAGAGAAGATAATTTCAGCTCCAGTCCTTGCATTACCGGACTTGAGATAGCCATTCGAGATTCAGACAGATGCTAGTGATTACGCCATGGGTGCAATTCTCTTACAACATGGTAAGCCTGTTGCATTTCATTCTAAGACATTTAATGGTGTTGTTGTGTATTATCCTACATATGATAAAGAGTTTTATGCGTTGGTACAAAGTGTCAAAAAATGGAAACACTATTTGATGGGCAAATAAACAATTGTTCATACCGACCAGCAGCCTTTACAGTACTTGCAGTCACAAAGTAAATTGCAGCAGTCACAAAATTTCAGATGGATGGGTTTCCTACAGAAATTTCACTTGGTAATAAGGTACAAGAAAGGTATTTACAATAAGGTTGCCGATATGCTTTCAAGGCCTATTATTAGTGCTATTAATTTACTTAAGAATGATTCTATTGTACATGAGAGCTACATAGAACAGTATGCATCAGATGTTGATTTTAAGGATGTGTATGCTAACTTGAGTGAAGGAAATCATGTTGAGGAGAATGATTATCATTTGCATAATAATTTGTTGTTTCATATGGGCAAGTTATGTATACCACAGGGGGAGATACTAAGCATCATGAGAGAAGCTCATTCTTCTCTTATTGCTGGACATTTCGGGGTAAGAAAAATGGTGGCACATTTACAGAGGTATTGTTATTGGCCTCACATGGTAGATAGTGTTTCACGTTTCATTAGAGGTTTTTCATTATGTGCTACAAGAAAGCCTAGAAATAGGATGCTTCGTTTATATACTCCATTTCCAGTACCTTCTAGACCATGGGAAAGTGTTTCTATGGATTTTTTTGGAGGGCTACCATTATCTAGAAAGCAGCATGATTATCTTTATGTAGTAGTTGATCGTTTCAGCAAGATGTGTATTCTTATGCCATGTAAGAAAACTATAACTACTGAACAAACTGTTGATTTATATTTTCAACATGTATGGGTTCATCATGGCTTGCCTACTTCTATTTTTTGTGACATGGATTCCATATTTGTTGGGAATTTTTGGTCCAATTTATGGAAGATGATGGACACCAAGTTGAAGAAGAGTACTGCTTTCCATCCAAAAACAGATGGAAAAATAGAGGTAGTGAACAGAACCATTGTACATCTTTTGAGAGGTTATTGCAGCAAGCATCCCAAGCTTTGGGATGAGCACTTACATTACATTCAGCATGCTTACAACCGGGCCAAGCACTCTTCTACAAATACATCACCTTTTGAAGCTTGCTTTGGGTATTTGCCTAAGTCAGCTTTAGATTTTATTCTTGAGAAGGATGTGGCCATTGATGGGTATAGTGAAATTGACAAAGCTCGCATGTTCATTGAAATAATTCAGCTCATACATCAACAGGTTCAAGAACAGCTTGAAAAAAGTCAAGGCAAGTACAAGGAGAGCCATGGTAAGCATAAAGTTGATCATAAGTTTCAAGAAGGGGATGAAGTATGGCTACATATTAGTAAGGAAAGAATTCAAGGAGAAGGTAAAAAGCTGAAGCCTATTTGTTATGGTCCATTCAAGATCCTTAAACAAGTTGGAAATAATGCTTTTCAATTAGATTTGCCTTCATACATGCAAATGTATTCCATTGTGAATGTGGAAAATTTATGTTTGTATGAACCTCCTTTAATTACTGATTATGAAAATGAAATTTAACTGCCATCCATAGAGGATTTCTTACCATAATTTTTGAATGAGTTGAAAGAGGATGCTATCCTTGACAGAAGGACACGCACTTCAAGGAGGGGAAATGTTGATTATGTTCGGGTTGGTCTTAAAGGAAGCAAACCGAGTAAGGCAAAGTGGATTGAGGTGGAAAAGGTGAGGGACATGTACCATCATCTTCTTAACAGGTAATTGAAGGCTTTTGGGGTCCAAAAGCTTCCCAATGGGGAGGTGTGATTAGGTGATCATGTCCTAAGTGAAAAAAATGCTCAAAATTGAAACTGCTCATAATTGGTAATAAAATGATCGAATGGATAGTGTTCGTCATTACAATCCTAACACCATGAACGACACTCAAATACGATGTCATATTTGGAAGATATTCCAGTTTTAATTTTGTCCAGTAACCTTCAAAACAACACTTTGGAATTTAAAAAAAATGGCATCTTCAGAAATTATTTGTTATGGAAAAAATTTAATTTTTTTATGAAATATGGATGGCCTATCAGAGGGTGCCACATGGCCTGCCCAGAGGCTACCACGTGGCCCCAGGCCTAAAAATTTCAAGCTGTTTAAAAAAAATTTGTTTGAAAATTTATTTTGGGTCAGCCCCAACCCGAGCTGAACGCTACGAGTCAGTCAGGCCCGACCCAACCTGAATGGGCACAGGTCACCCGCGGGTTGTGTCTGCACATAAATTCTGGCGGGTTCACACGTGAACGGGTGGGCAGAGGTGAACGTTTGGATGTTTGAATGTGAACACATTTTTTTGAACGCGTTGGGTCGGTCAGGCGGAGGACGACCCGACCCGAATGCATTTGGGTCACAAAGAAATGGACCCAGTTGACAATTGAATGGAGCGGAAATTTTGGATAAGCCCTGGGGCTAAAGGAATGGGGACTCGGTGACCAGGGGTTTTGAAAAGAGTGCATAAACATGGCGGTTTCATTAACGGTTGCCATGGTTCCGGCGGCAACCAATTACATGTGACCACTCCAGTTCATAAATGCAAACAGTCGGATGGATAAGCCGCGAGTAAATCGGCGGTCAGGACAGTGGTCACATGTGACCCTACCCCAACAAAATTTATTGTGATTGTAAACGGTTCCACCATAGTTGGGTGGAGACTGCCAATTCTGGTGGCATTGTCAGATTTGTCGAGATTAACTCCAGTTAACCAATTTTGGTGGAGTTTTTTTAGGCCAAACTAGAAGAATGTTGTTTTGGTCATAAATCTCCATTACTGAACCTTTTTGGACGAAATTTTAGTCAATTTCAACTATTCTCAGCATTTTGGAGCCATTGGAATAGGTTTCAAAGACAAAAAAGTTGATATTTAGGTACTTTTTCTTTAAGGAAGCTTGGAGAGCCATTAGGGCCTAGAGGGTGTTGGAGCTGTATTGGGTTATGTTTAACCATTTGAGTTAAAAAAAAAGTCAATTTATAATGATTTCTGCATTTTGAATTCATTTTTACAGCTTGTTTGGTCTGTTTAGGCCTTCTTTTCACTGTATTACCAATTTGAGCCTCATAATATATCAAGGACATGCCCATTGGAGCCTTGGACCCGACAGATGTAGCCCAGAAGGGGTGAAATGCCTCATCATGTTGTTGTGTCTTTATGGTGAAGTTATTCTGATGTGTTATTCAGATTAAAGTTGTTAAACAGTAAATTAAAACAACACTCCCTCACACTTAAATTCATAAACAGATACCAAAATCACTTTGTTTCACTTGCAAGACATTACAAACACTTTTCAAACTTAATTTAATGGAAATGAATACTTTGAACAATAGTACAAATACTTTCATTTTCAGATCATCGGCGGTGGACATGTGACAGTCATATTTTGATTTTTCAGGTACCCAAATGGCTCATATTTGAGTGACATGTGTCATCTATCATAGGTCAACGCGTAGCAAAGTTGGCATTAGAATGACATCATCCTGCGGGATGGATCCTAGTGGTTTGTTAATAGTGTGCAGAGAGGTAGCGTCAAGTAGCAAGAGCCGATACACATCAGGCATTGATAATTTTGGAAGAGAGGAAACAAATTAGATTGAGGTTGGGAGGACCCCAACAGGACAACTCATCTCATAGATAGACCTGGTAGGTTTTTTAACAGAGAATAGATGAATCGTTAGGTAGCAGGTGCCATGACACACATGGCAGACAGGCAGACAGGTGGCATCAATCAAATCACAGGTAAACGGTCCCCATGGGACACATCAACCTATAAGATAGACCCCGATGGTTTATAATAAGGCATGCAGAGGTAATATGTCAAGATAGAAGGGGCTACGGGCTAAGCCCCGAACCTTTGTAATTCCGCATATAAATATACCAAGGGCGTAGTGGAATAAAAAGAGGCACAAGCTAATAGAGTTAGGCTTGGGAGCTCTGTCCTTAGTGCCAAGACCTGGACTTTGGTCGTTTCACATAGAAATAAGACCAATGGCGCGAAACCATTGACAGAGAATTTTTTCCCATAAAGAGATTAAACAAGCTAAGCCCATAAAATCCTTAGCTAATGGTCATGGAGACCTGGTCCTACAGTAGAAAAACAGGAAAAAGGAGTTAAGGAAAATTCAGTGGAATTGGTAGCATTTTATAATCAAATTAAAAAGTGTTGATAGTTTTATTTCCCAGTGAATTTTGGCTGCAACATGTTAAAAAGGCTTTGAGCCTATAGTAAATTTCCTTGGGAAAACACATGAATGAGTTTGCAGCAGTTAAGAGGCATATTTGGTAGTTGTGAAAAATATGGATATTCACTAGAATTAGAAAAAAACTATAGCTAAACTCTGTAAAATGCCAGAATGAGTAAAATCGGCAATTTAACTCAGAAATTGATCCCGGAACTGAAGATCAAATATTGAGAAATTAAGAGTATATGTAGAAGATATAAATGAACAAGACAAAGGAAAAAATTAGAGATTAAATCCAAAAATAAGAATAATTCGAGTAGTATAATTAAGAGGTTGCAGAGAGGAGTGTGTAGATGAGAGTTGTTGGTGCGACATGATGCATAATAGTCTGGGTATGCATCAAAGGTAAATGAGAGAGAAACCTTGTTGTCTCAAAGGTGTCTCAGAAGGAAAATAATGGATTAGTGATTGATGCTACATGTATGTATGGTTGGTGATTTGATCAATTAGGTGTGTTCAGTAATGAGAAATTGTTGAAGGTGATTTTATCAGTAATAAAAGATTGTTGAAGGTTTTTGTAAGATGTATTTGTCGAGAAATAGTAGTGAGAAATATTTATTTGATTGTGACATAAGTGGCCTATTGGTTCTAGTTTGAAAATGGATGAAGGATGGATCAGCAAGGCTGGAAAGTGGTAGCTTGCATATTAGGGGTAGTAGCTCCTTCTAGTGTGTTCTAGTAAATGTTCAGGGGTAGCATTCCCTTTCAGCAGAGACTGATAAATGAGCAGGGGAAAGATTCCCTTTCAATGGTAGCTGATAAATGAGTAGGGATAGAAGTTCCTTTCAGTAGTAGTTGATAAACTCACAAGTAGTAGCTTGTGGGGCATTGATGTAATTAGGTTGAAGCTTGTAATAAAAGAATATTGGTGTATTGTGTATATGTTTCTCATGTGATTTATTTTTGTGATGTTATGTTCTACATGATTGAGTTGTGTTTTTTATCCATGAATAATTATTAAAGTGATTGAAAAGTGCAATTTGTGAAGAATTGTATAATTTGGACACACTATTGATTCACCCCCCCCACCCCCCCCCTCCTCTCAGTAGTGTCTTGGTTTCAATTGTTTCCAACCATGACAATGGTGATTCTTAAAAAAGCACACTTCAGACCAAACAGTGAAAAACCCCATATGAACTTTGGTATGGAAAACTCGTGACATTCAAGCATTTCAGAATGTTTGAAATAAAGTGCTACATAAAAAGGAATGATGAGAATCTTGTTAAGTTCGATGCAAGGGATGATGAAGGTATTATTCTTGGATACTCTCATAAAATCAAAGGTTATAGATGCAACTACAACATGAATACAAAGAGGAGAGTTGACTGCATTGATGTAAAAGTTGATGAGCACATTGAATCTAAAGAAAATAAAACAATAAATATCAACCTGAAATGTTCTAGTCAACATTGTTGAGAAGGATGATGATTCACTTTCAAATGAAAATAGCCAAGATCCCCTCAATTCACAAACTAAAGAGCCTGAAAGGTATTTGCCAAAACACCACTCATCTAACCAATTTTTTGGTGATTTACATTTATGTGCACATAAAAGAAGAGTAATTTTAAATCTCCCTACTCAAGTGTGTGTAGCTCTACTATCTATGATTGAACCAAATGATTTTTCTCAAGGCGACCAATATGATAAGTGGTTAAAATCCATGCATGATGAGCTTGATCAGATCGAGAAAAAAAAAACTTGGTAACTTGTTTCAAGACTAGAGAATAAGAATGTGAAAGGGATTTTCAGGAAAAAATTGAATGAATATGGTGAAGTGGTATGAAACAAGGCAAGATTAGTTTTCAAAGGCTATGAAAAACTGAAGTAATAGAATTTGATGAAAATTTTTCTCATGTTTCTCTATTAGAGGCAATTAAAAAAAAATTGGCATTTGTTTGTTTCAAGAAATTCAAGACATATCACATGGATGTCAAATATGAATTTCTAAATGGAAAATTGAAAGAATAAGTATACACTGAGAATCCAGATGGTTTTCAGCTATCATATAAGCTTGATTATGTTTGCAAGCTGAAAAATTCCTTATATGGTCCCAAGCAAGCCCCAAGAGCTTAGCATTCTAGGTTGGATAGTTATTTGCTCAAGTATGGTTTTAAAAGATGCACAACTAATATTAATTTATATGTTAAATCTAAAGATGTAAAATTACTAATGGTGGTTTTCTATGTTGATGATATTATATTTTATAGTGATTTAGATCAACTAACTTTCCAGTTTGTAGTTGATATGAAGGCTAAAATTGAGATTTCTATGCCTGGGGAACTTTCTTATTTCCTTGGTTTATAGATTGCATAGCCTTCCAAAGGAATTTTTATCTCACAAAGTAAGTATTTCAAGGAATTTTTGAAGAAATTTGGCATGATGGAACCTTATTTAGTTAGAACACTAATGGTTATAGGTTGCAAGCTCAGTAATACTAATGAATCAAGATATGTGGATCAAACTTTATATAGATATAATATTATTGGTAGCCTCTTATATTTGAAAACCTCAAGACCAAATATTAGGCAAGAAGTTGGTATTGTTGGAACATTTCAAGCACCCCCGAGACAAAATCATCTTCTAGTAGCAAAGAGGATTATCATATATTTGAGAGCCACAATGGACTATGAATTTTGGTACCTGAGAGGTAAATATTTTTCATTGACTATTTTTACTAATTTTGATTGTAGAGGTGATGTAAATGATCGAAAGAGCACTAGTGGTGGTGCTTTATTTCTTGGTGAAAGTATCGTTTCATGGTTGAGCAAGAAGCAAGCTTCAATTCTCTCTCTATTACTAAAGTAGAATACATAGTAGCATCTCCTTGTTGCACTCAGGTTTTTCATTCAAAGACAAAGCATATTCCAATCAAGTACCATTTCTTAAGAGAGCAAGTTGCAAATCATATTTTTAATTTGGAGTATGTACCTACAAAAGAGCGGGTAGCTAAAATATTCACCAAACCTATACCAAGAGATCAATTTGATTATTTAAGACAAGGAATGGGAGTAGTTCCTGATGACTCCCTCCACTAGATTTTCCTTAACGGGGAGAAACACAACCAACAAGCACTCATCATATTAAATGAAAGTTTTCATTTCGATAGGAACAACAAGACAGTGGGAGATTGTTAACAAGGGGAGCATGTTATTTTATTTTCCATTGATTTCAAAGGGGGAGAAGTACCTTAAACAAAAAAGAGGGGAGAAGTATCTCAAAAAAAAGGGAGAAGTACCTCAAGAAATGGGGAGAGGTAATACCACAAAAGGAGAAGTACACCAGAGCACAAGTACACAAAGGAGAAGTGCATCATAGGGGGAGCAACATCCACAAGGACAGAAGAAAGAGAAGTAAGAAGAAAGAAGAGTAAGAAGTACACTTTCCTTTTTATTTCATGCTCATGTTTTGTGGTGTTGTTTTGTTTGTTTGTTTGATAATAGTGTTTCCATCAATGCCAAAGGGAGATAATGTTAGAAATATGTTTCCATTCATAAAGGTGAAGAAGATGATGAGAAAGGAGATAATGGGAACATATAATTTCAAGTATTTTTCAGTTCAAAAGTTCAGCACAAGTGTTGTTGGAAACCACACAAATGGATAGATATCTGAAACATATTTCCATTGGTATATAGAAGCTTTCAAATGGCCTCCTGGAGCATTATTTATTTCGAGTGAAAGCTGTCAAGCCTGAAAGTCAAATATTGTAGCACAAACTTGGTGAAGCTTGAAAAAATGGTGCAATTTGGCACTTTTTCCAAACACAATAGTGTTATTGACATATTAGCTAACATAGGGTTGTGAGGATGTGGCTAGACATCATAGTAGTGGAGAAATAATTGATTGGACAGTAGTGGAGCCCATGTCCACACAATATTGGTGGAGGTTCCCAAGACAGTGTGAAAATGTGTGTAAAGGTGAACCCTTGGGATGACATGGCATCGAGAGGATGTGGAAAGAAATGTAATAGGTGGAGGTAGCGTTGATTGGTGCATGTTTTAGTGGGAGTTCCCCATGGGATAGCTAATCCTGGAGGTCCATTCTCGAAAGAGTTAGGGATAGGAGAAGTTTGAAAGTGCGGGGATGATGCATAACCTGGCAATGTGGAAAATGCGGAAAAAGGTATTGATTGGTGAAAGTATGTAGTTGGAGGACCCACAAGGAAGCTCACCCTGGACCTAGAAATATCATATGAAAGTGACCTCACAAGAAATGGAAGTGCACATGATTAGTTTTCTCCAATCACAGACCTTGGAAAGGCAATCAGGGAAGAAAATCATTGGATATTTTTGCGAGAGGAACCTTTGAGTCCTTATATATATTTAGAGAAATATTAACAACAAGATTGAATTTTGTGGTTTTTTCATTTAATGAATAAATTTTTAGGAAAACCAAGGCCTGAGACCCTCTTTATATCATACTAGTGACTTGAAGACTAGACCACATGGACCTATAGAGAAGAGACACATGGCACCATTTTATTGGCCAAAGGAGACAACGTGGAAGTATTAAATTATCGTGATGTGGCCCAATTCAAGGATGACACATGGCATGCATATTCATAATTTTTGGGTGTCCACGTGGGCCAAATCTGGGTGACACGTTTAACCACTCATAAGGCACCACATGGTGATGATGATGTAATCATGATGTCATTTAAACACACATACCAGAACGGATACCCTAGAAGAAATAGTTCTTGAATTTTTTTTTGAGAATGCACATGTGCAAAGTTCCAAGAAATAAGTTTCGGGACTTGGTGTTGCTTAGGTGGCATACAAGTAATCTCCAGAAAAAATTGATTGGTCCAAGTGTCAGGCAGGCAGTCCCCTACACACATCATCCTAGAAGAAACCACTTGTGTTTTTATGCGGAATTATGGATTACGGATAAAACACATTCCATAAATGTGGTGCTCATTTATAACAACAGATTAAAGACGTTGCAGATACTTTTCCTAACAGAAAATATAAACATAGAACAAATCAAGAAACATACTTTGAGTCCAAGCGCTTCCTATTCTTCTTCTGTCGCTCTTGTTGTAGCTTCAAATCCAAGCTAGATCGCCAAAATATTTCCTGCAAGAATGAACACTAAACATCAAAGAGATTGCAATATACAGATGGCTATTTACGTTAACCGGTTAAATCAATGAAACATGAAACATATACATTAGATAAGAATCCATAATATGAAAGACATAAGATTATACAGATACATATGTGGGAAAGTAAGCAGCAATCTTTATTAATGTATAGAAGGGGGAGGTTACAACCAGCGATTGATTTGATGTCACCAACTCCAGCATCATCCCAGCCTCATCAAAATGAACTTCCCTATAGTAGCATATCACTAAAATCAAACACTCAATTGAGAATCCAACAACATTTCTCTACCAAATTTATTCTTTCTCAAGCACTAGGTTCTGTGCTAAATTTATAGATGAGTTGAAGGTAGTTTCATAATCAATGACTTTCTAATAATAGACAAGAAATGTTCTCAAGCTCAGAGGTGTCAAATGGACACATGGATTTGAAGTTTGACACATATGCACTCTTCTAGAAGGCACTGGCCAAGTGGAGATTTTGAAACAATGAGGATTTCACTCCCAATTTGACCAACGCACCTTTGAGTGTCGAGAAGTGCTTTGTAGAGAACCCTTGCATGGACGTAACTACATATGCAACATAGTTAGTCCCTTGAAACACGACGTTGGTGAGCTCATAGGTGATATAACATGTACTTTAAATCCTGGAAACCTTGAAATGGAAGTCATGGATGATTTGTTCTTGTTCTTTGTCTTAGGGCATGTAGTAACTGAAATGATAGGGGATGATATACCCTATTCATTGGTTCTTGGGATGATGTCCAATTAATCAGGTCATTGGGAATGGTGCCCAAATTGACCTATAACAGATTTCCCCCTAAAGCATGAAGTCAGAATAATAATAACAATATTTTTTGAATGAGATGCTTTACACTGTGATGGGTCGGAGCTGAAGTGGAGTGGCAACCTACATCAATCTTACAATACATTACATCATGATATACCCTCTTGATCACGAATTTCTGAGGGAAGACATTCCCATGCTCAGCACATAAACTTTCTAATAACATGTACATAGTGTAGAAAGTCGTCTATATTGGAACGTTTCCCAAATATAGACATGCCTACAGATATAGGACGGTTTTCGGATGATGATATGTATGTAAGGTCACCATACAAATGATGTGTACAACAATCCTGAAATCGCAGCCCGAATGGCTGAAACTAGATCCGAGGTCTTCTTATCTCGTTCACTTGATTGTTTGGGTACAATTCTATCCATGCGAATATATGATTTGTAGTCAAACATGGTAAGACATCGTTTGATTACCAGCCAATTATGTGAGTTGTTAACAAATTTGAGAGAACCACCATTGATGTCCATGTCCCTCAAGGTACTGCAGTACATTTTTTAAGGTGTGAATAGATGATTTGATGTCGAACGGAAAACAAATTTTTTGGTCAAAAGTCCAGAAGCGATGATCTTGTCGATGTTGTAACAAGCCTCATGGTATTGGAAGATGATGTTTCTAAGTGAACTTCCTGGATGATGATTTGACGTTGACAAGAAGCCACTTTATTGCGAAACGGGAGTTACTGATTTCAGAGAAAAAGTATGACTTGATATAGCAATGTTCAAGGATGATTGTCATGAGAATAAAATTTTATGAGTATTGCAGAAGGATGAGTATTCACTGGATGACTTCTCTTGAACATATAGATGACACTGAGATGAGTTGGCAGCATTAACCCAAAAACGAAGTGAAGGTATGATGAACCATAGGTATGAATGAACTTTCAAGAATATTACCCAACCCAAACAGTCACGGTGATGGAGTGAAGTGTCATGTTCAAGAGCGACCTGCTACTGTAAAAAGTTATGTTCACTTTCCAAAATTTTCCTCGATCATTTTTCGACCAATACCTCTTTATTTTTTAACAAGCTTGAGTAGGATAACATATGCTTGATCTTTAATTCAACCCTTTGGGCGAATAATGTGTCGCTATTTAATAATTTAATGAGTCTAGCGATGAATGAAACTCGATTATTTCCATTATCGACAAGCCCGTCGCTATTTTATGTTTTAACGAGCCTAACGATAATGACAGTCTGGTCCTTTTTCATATTTAGAGAGTTTGAAAAAGAGGACGAAAGAAAACTCCATAAGTAATTTTTCATAAAAAAATTTCTAGGATCCAAAAAAGTTTAAAATAATATCTGAGAGAACCTCTTTAGTCATGTTTGACTAAGGTATTCCTTTTTCATAAATAATCTATCTCAGTGTGTAAAAGGGTTAAACTTATACTAAGTAGATATCAATTCATTTACTTTTACGAGCTCGAAAAGATAAGTGCTCAACAATCTTTTCACATTATCGGAGTCTGAAAAGAGCTAAAATAAGACTCCAAGGTTTCCTTTTTCATTGTTATCAAAGCTCGAGAAAGAGATAAAAGTGTGCTTCAAGTCCTTTTTCATTTTTAACAAAGCTCGAAAAATAAGGATAAAAGTATGATTTGTGGTCAAATCATTCTTGAAATAAATCTGCACGACTGATCTGTTCATCAGTTGTAAAACCTGTTCAGAACAACATCAAATGGATTAAAAATGCCTGTTTCATGACAAAAATATAATAAAACCATAGTCAAAGCAATAAATATTCATTTCAAATAATTAAATGACTAATAAACAGAGTTTTACTATTCATTTTTACCATTCAAAAGTTACCATTTTCATTTTGGAGCTCTGGACCTGTTTTTTCCCCCAAACTTCAGCTATTGATTGTGATCAATTCTGTGGACGGTTTTCATCGTTGTTTGATCCAGGTTAGTGCCATGAACCCTCTCTTTCTTTCAGTAGTCATTTCATTTCATTTCATTGCAAATTTTTAGGGATTTGGGCCCCTTAGGGTAAATTCTGCTTCCAAAGAGGGAAACACACCCTTGAACATCGAAAAGTGTGTTGTGGGGCACCAAAACTAAAGCTTAACTGCATATGCAACACACTGTCCCTTGTTCAAGACTGCATTGGGTGCACTTCCCATTTTAAATTCTTGCACTATGCCCAAACTTTGCCTAATTTTTTGTATTAAAAGGAGTCTAATGAGTCTTATGGTTATGTTTCAGGATTTCATTGGACTAGAATGACGATTACTTGGAGAGAAAGAGAGCATAAAGAAAATAATATGGTTTCCCTAAATGATCCGAGTATAGTAAGAGCCCTAAGAGATTGTGGATTGTTAAAGTACTTTTGCTTGTTAGGGATGAGGC
The DNA here is from genome assembly GCA_034641835.2 of Pinus albicaulis. Lineage (NCBI taxonomy): Eukaryota > Viridiplantae > Streptophyta > Pinopsida > Pinales > Pinaceae > Pinus > Pinus albicaulis. The sequence goes on from CM076577.1 coordinate 677,185,824, forward strand.
AAAAAATAGAACTCTTGGAGTTCCTAGTTCGAGCATGGGATCTGAATATTGAGGCATTTCACATTAGGAAAAAATTGGTTCCTATTACAGTGGAGGATGTATACTTTCTCATAGGTTTGTCGAGGAGAGGCTTGCCCATTTCCCTCTCAGGGTCTACTCTTGGAGGAGAGACAATGAGAGACTATGTTTTGCAGTATTTCTATCTAGGGGCAAATCCAAGAAAATACGAGAAAATAAACATACGTGACGTTTGATATTTTCCTTTCAGAACCATTATTTTTATGATCGCAAAACTTGCCGACACCGTTACACTACATGTAGCAAATAGATCATATATGCAGTATGCACTAGAGTGCATGGAGCCAATAGTCTTCAATTGGTTTGAGGTTGTACTTTCCCAAATAAAGGAACAAATGAACAAGGAAAAGGGAGAAAAGGAAGAAAAAATTTAGTTATGGTTCGATCCTCATTTCATTTGCCTTAGAGTGGATTCCACTGATGCAGCCTCAACATGTGACACTCGGTGTGTAATATCCCAAAATGGAGATGCAGCAATACTAAAACACAAACTGGATTTGCAGTGAGAAATTAAATCATAAAATTTGTGTAGAATACATAGCCATCATATGATTGTTGCAACAGCAAAATTATGACCCATTAGATTATCCCAAAGTGGGGAAATGCAGCAATATGGACCATAAAAACGTTAATTTCTAAAAATTATGTTGTAACTGTGAGAAATAGCACTTGGATTCCTTAGCTTATGTCTTATGGGACTGTCATCCAGAAGGGGATCAGAAAAAAATTCCTTTTGATGTGTTAAACAAATCTCTCGGTCTCAATATGGCTTAAAAACACTAAAATCCCATGATTTAGACTATACAGAATTTTCTGAAGCAAACACAACATAATTATATGAGGGTTTATAATGAAATTTGAAAGGAAACCACAGATCTAGATTTTTATTACTCAAATTATAGAGAAAATAGAGATGTAGCTCCTTTTACACCTTATGAAGATAACCCGACAAGGGTTTCTTGAGAGAATGAGTACAAAAAGAGTGGATCTGCAGATTTGGATCTGAAATAATGCAGTCTAGCTAAATCTCTACATACATACAACTGAATAATACAATAAATTAAAAAGGATCCTTCTTACAAGCTTTCGAGGAGAAGGGTTGGCCCTTTCCCTTAGAAACTAGCCCAAAACAAGGGTTTTAACCCTCTCAGTGCAACACTGCAAGAAATGACGCAATTCCTACAAGGGACTGTGCTATAGATGATGGAAGTACTTTTTCCAAGTGCCAAGATATGAAAATCTGCTCTATAATCTTCCTTACTGATCTTCCAAAGGAATGGAGGCTCCCTCCTTTGAAAAACAAGCTCAGGAAGTGGTGTTGTGAACCCCCACTGCAACACCCTGCAACACAACATTATACTAATGCAGAAATAATGCTATAGCTGAAGGAGGATGCTTGGCCTCAATATTGGATGTGGAGAAATTCAATACAAGCTCCCTCAAGAGGCCTCTCAAGAAAGGAGAAGGAATTCCTAAACATGAATGCCTTGTGCTAAGCAGCACAACAATCTCATGAGCTAAACAATTGGAGAAAGAAGAATAGTCATTCAAACCAAAATCTAATCTTCAATTCATATCTTCATATGGCTTCCTTGCCCTCCTTTTAAAAAAATGTGAGCCTTCTTGCCTTGGGCCCCACTCATTAGGGTTTCCTCCACCAAGGAATCTTCCTCCTACTTGCATTGTGTTGTCTCTATGGATGATCTCCTCCTCTGATATCAGTGCTGCTGACTTGGTCAAACTTGACCTTTTCCACATGCATTTTTCCTTTTTCACACATGGGAGTGTAAAATCTAGCTATTTTTATGATCCCTTTTCACATCATGAGGGATTTTATTCCTGTTTTTAATATGCATGGGTCTTCTTACCCATTTATTCAACTGCTAGGTGACAAAATCAAAAATCAATATTCCAATTAGCTACATGCTAATTTTGGAATATTATAGTCCTCCCCTCCCAAATGTTTCTTGTCCCCAAGAAACTGCAAGGATAGAACTGGAAGGTATCCTTTCCTCCTCCTGTAGCATCCTCATATGATAAAATCCTCCAAGGAATATGATGATGTCTCAACAATAAGTCTCCATAGTGCCCCTCCCAAGCATACAAGCTAGCATTTGGTGAGTATCCCAAATGGCCATCATCATGAAAAGGTAAAATACTCAAGGAGGCAACTAAGTGATGTCTAGAGGTCCTCTCAAGGCATGGATTCTGAAATGCATTGGGAATTATCAATCCCATATGAAACCTCCATCCCTAAGCTATCATCAATACCAAATGAGTCACCCTCCAACATGGCAACCCATGAAAGATCTCCTCCACCTCGGTCTCTAGAAATGTAGGTGGGCTAAATAAATAAATATGGTAGAAAAAATGGCCTAACCCATGCTGTATTCCTCTCCACTTATGATAAGTGTAGAGCATATGTTGATCTTGGGCTACAATAAGGTTTCCCTCAAGTGGCAAGAAGAAGATTAGATCTCCAAAGATCCTTTCTCCCATGTCATGAATCATGCTGACGCAAATCATCCCATTCAGAATGATTGGCACGTCATCACCATTTGGCATCCAAATCAAAAAAATGCTAAAGGTTATGTGTAATTTTGGATGATACCAATGGTTTCTCAAGTGGATACAGCGCAGTCTTCCCAACTGCTGCTTTAGAACATCATGTGGCAAGTTGTCCTCCAACAAGTTACTAGCTGTGCATGTTTGCTTATCTACTATGTGGTAGTAAGCAGCAATATATATCAACTGATCAAAATAACAATACACTTTCCCAGAGCCATGTAAAGAAGGGTTATCATTATAAGTGTTGGTCCTAGAAGGATCATGAAACCCAAAAATAATCTTGCCTCCTTATGGAGAAATGCACTGTACATAGATGGTGAGATAATGCAAATACTCAATGAAATGAATAATAAGAATAGTAATCCATTTCTTACCATGGATAATGAGTAAGCTGAAGGTGAGGTCCATGGATGAGTCCTCCCATGAGAATATTCTCATGAAAATATGCAACATGAAAGGATGCATACTCCCCTTGGAACACCCCATTAATAGAAACATACTCTCAAGTGACAGTGTTGTTGGCCTTAGTGATAAGGCTCTTGTCACTCCATGACTCCCATCCTTGACATTCCACATGCCAAAGTCATCCACCATCATGCTGCTATGTGGGGACATATTCTCCCTATGTGAAAGCCCCTCATTATCCTTCAATGCTGAAGGGTAGCCTCTTTTCACCTTGAATGTGCCATCCCTTTTTCCGAAAATACCATGATGAGTATGGAGAAATTTCTGCCCATACTCTCCCAAGATAAGTCACAACAAAAATAATTCTTGTTGCCCCCTCACACCTCCATCATACAATCCATGAAGTGAAAATATGTTGATTGACATGAGGAATGTCATACCAACATAATGCACCCAAAATTTGTGCTGCCATATGATGCAAGTGTCCTGCCAAGTTTCTTCCACCCACATACCCTTAGAAAAAGGATATGTCATATGATGGCCAAACTCTTTCAAGAGTAGCCAACGCAGCCATGCCTCTTGCTGCTCGGTGTCATAAATATGCAAGTGTCTCACCAGCCTCTTACTCTCCATCCACCTATGGATGTCTCCTACCATTCTCCCAAATCAGATTTTTCTTCTTGCATTTCATGGGATGTTGAAATGAAACCCCTTGAAGATCTCCTAGAGAAGATCTCTCATCAATGTCCTTCTTGAATCCATAGGGATCCAAGTGTGCTAGAGGCAAAACCTCCTTACTGTTGCTTAATAATAGTGCTGTAATATTCCTCAATGGTGAATTGATTTTCTCATACTCCAAGTCAAAGATGAACATATGGTTTTGTATAGGAGTGTTTTGGACAAGGTTCATCTCATCCTCCAAAAGTTGACACCCCAACCTCAAGGGTTGTGTGTAACTCAAAAAAGGCACATGAGGATGATGGTTCATCCCTTCCTTGAACAAGTCAAGGTTGCACAATGTAGTGCAATTCTATTTCTCCTCATTAGTAGCATGCAATGGTATACATCCCTCCATATGATTTTCAGTAACAATAGGAAATGGAAACTTTGGCATACCTTGGTGAAATTTGGAAGTATCTTGTATGGCTACAAGAGTTCCTTCCTCCAATGGGTTCGCTCCCCCAATTGCTAATGATGATGGATGCTCCTCCATAGTTGTATCAGCATTGGTACATGCCTCCATCAATGGTGGTGAGGGCTTCTCCTCCTCTGATTTCTCCTTATCAAATTTCTTAATCAACCTTTGAGTAAATTCTGCAAAAATTAGATACCCTTGCATGACTCAAATGGTTGAACCACCAATTGTATGATTCACCCTCAAGGTGCAGTGCTGCAATATCTATAGCCTCTCTTTCTACTACTGGATGTAATAGGAAGAATGCATCAAGTCTCCTTGCCCAAGCCCTTGCTGTAGATGACCCATCAAAAGTAGACAACAAAAACCTATTTCCCTTGATTCCCCCTTTGCTGCAAGGTCTTCTTTCTTCCTCCAGCTGAATGAACTATGGTAAATATAGAGTCTCCTTGAAGGCTGTAGGTTTAGATTTTTTCAGAAAGGTATTCACTTATAATCTCATGATCTAAGTGTCCTCCATCTTTCTGCAATTTGTCTCCTTTCTCAAAAGAAAAGGGCATAGTCCCACTGCTTTTCTCTTCTCTTCTTTGCTTTACCTCCTTGTTGAGGTCCTTTATAGATATAAAAATGGATGAGATAAAACTAATTATCTCCATCATTATAATCTTCTTATTTTTCTTCTTATTCTTCTTATAGCATAATGGCTGAGATTCCACAGGCTGAGCCAAGATTATGCTCTGATACCACTATAATATCCCAAAATGGGAATGCAAAAATACCAAAACACAAAATGGAGTAGCAGTGAGAAATTAGCTCATAAAATGTGTGTAGAACACATAGCCATCATATTATTGTTGCAGCAGCAAAATTATGACCCATTAGATTTTCCCAAAGTGGGGAAATGCAGCAATATGGACCATAAAAATGTTAATTTCAGAAAATTAAGCTGTAACTATGAGAAATAGCACTTGGATTCCTTAGCTCATGTCTTATGTGACTCTCATTCAGAAGGGGATCAGAAATAAATTCCTTTTGATGTGTTAAATAGATCTCCCGGTCTCAATATGGCTTAAAAACACTGAAATCCCATGACTTAGACTATACAAAATTTTCTGAAGAAAAAACATCGTAATTATATGAGATTTTCTGATAAAATATGAAATGAAAGAACAAATCTAGATTTTTATTACTCAAATTATAGAGAAAATAGAGATCTAGCTCCTTTTACACCTTATGGAGATAACTCGGCAAGGGTTTCTTGAGAGAATGAGTAGAAAAAGAGTGGATCTACAGATATGGATCTTAAATAACATAGTATAGCTAAAGCTCTACATACATATAGCTGAAAGATACAATAAATTAAGGAGGATCCTTCTTGAAATATTTCCAGGAGAAGGGTTGGCCCTTTCCCTCAGAAACTAGCCCAACACAAGGGTTTTAACCCTCTCACTGCAATGCTGCAAGAAATGATACAGTTCCTGCAAGGTACTACGCTTTAGATGATGTAAATACTTTGGCCAAGTGCCAAGATATGAAAATCTTCTCCAGAATCTTCCTTACTGATCTTTCAAAGGAATGGAGTCTTCCTCCTTTGAAAAACAAGCTCAAGAAGTGGTGTTGTGAACCCCCACTGCAACACCCTGCAACACAACATTATACTGCTGTGAAAATAACGTTTTATCTAAAGGAGGATGCTTGGAATCAAGCCTATATGTGGAGAAATTCAATACAAGCTCCCTCAAAAGGCCTCTCAAGAAAGGAGAAGGAATTCCTAAACAGTAATGCCTTGTGCTAAGCAGCACAACAATCTCAACTAAATGGTTGGAGAAATCCGAATATTCATGCAGACCAAAATCTAATCTTCAATTCATATCTTCATATGGATGCCTTGCCGTCCTTTTAAACAAATGTGAGCCTTCTTGCCTTGGGCCCCACTCCTTAGGGTTTCCTCCACCGAGGAATATTCCTCCTACTTTCACTGCACTATCTCTGTGGATGATCTCCTCCTCTCATATGAGCATTGTTGACTTGGTCAAACTTGACCTTGTCCACATGCATTTGTCCTTGTTCATACATGGGAGTGTAAAATCCAGCTAGGTTGTTGATCCCTTTTCACATCATGAGGGATTTTATTCATGTTTTTAATATGCATGGGCCTTCTTACCCATTTATTCAACTGCTAGGTGACAAAAGAAAAAATCAATATTCCAATTAGCTGCATGCTAATTTTGGAATATTACAGGGTTTGTATAACCCTAGAGATTTGAGGATGCAGAGATGGGTAGAACTAATGGGTAGGCATGCAGGCCAATCGACCATTGTGTTCTTGAATGCATTCTTCGCCTCGTTCAGGTGATAGGTTATCGCCATTGATGAGTATGCATATGTAGATGTCAATTTCCGAGGAGATCCAGACTTAGCCTTACCAGAAGGCGCTCAGTGGGGTGCAATAGGTAAGAATGTTTTGACCATGTTTTCTATTTTTACAAGGTTTATATAATTTTTTTGTATTTTTATCTTTTCCCAAGACTAAAATAAAGTTTTAATGTAATGCAGATGTTGGTCGAGTTCGACCAGTGGAGGAACTAGAGTATGGAGCAGATGATCCAGCAGAGAGGGTTGTCAAGAGAGGAGTCATTCAGGATATAGACATGGCTGAGACTCTAACTGAGCTTAGGCAGCACATAGAGGGGTTGACCTTTGGGATTCTGGAATGTTGGATGGAAGAGTTACCCATGCGACTGCAGTGCCACACTATAGACATTCCTATCCATTGGATGCGGTTACTACGTAGGATAGCTAGATCTATAGCATGTTACCATGAGCAACACTAGTTTTAATTTTGACATGTTGCGTACATTTTGAGGTCAGATGACCAATCTGTCTTGGGCACAAATTTTTGTAAAAAACCTATTATCTATCTATTTGATTTCAATGTTTTTCTATGTTTATTGTGCAATCCTATTCAATTACGTGAATGTTTTCTTTACATGTGTTGAAAATGTCTATCTAAAACTTGATTAGCCAAATAATTAGTCAATGTGTTCAAATTTCTGGAAATGTGTTGATATTGAATAAAATCAAAGTGTCTTTCCAAAAGTCGAACTCTTAGGAACAAATGATGCAGTGTTGGATTTCTAATAGTATAAACACTAGTAAGTTGTAATACCACAAGTTGTGAGTCTAACCTTATAATGATGAGGTTAATACCAGATGAAATGGCATCAGAGAGGATTTCAATCAACGCACTATAATCAGCAACATTATTTGTCGATATACCAATAAAAATCCCTCAAAAACTCACTAACTCGTTGTTCAGAGCGAAAATGGCCCACATTGCAGAGGATAGATTCTGTGTACGATGACTAGCACCATCAGCATATCCAACAAATGGTTCCAAAGATTCAGACATCTGCAATGAAATGTAAAGCGGATTACTAACTTCAAGAAAACTCTAAAAACAAACTAAGACATTGAATGCAAATCAACAACATATATATACAATACAATACAAAAAATTACCATGTTCATGATTAAGCATAGTAACGTTTCAAATATAATGCATTTCGAGGTTGCGCCAACGAAATTCCATCGTAATCCACCAACTCGTAGGCACCTTTAGCAAGAACTCTTTTGACAATATAGGGGCCATGCCATAATGGCTCAAATTTCCTTGTACCTATTACATCAGCTTCCTGATCATAAAGAAGGACCAATTCGCCCTCAGAGAAAATGTGAGGCTGGACATTTTTTTCGTATTGCGCCTTTATACGTCTCTTATGCACTTCGTTGGCCAATTGGGCTTCACGACGTGTTTCATCAATATGGATGAGGTTAAAAAGATGTGATTCTTATTCTAAGGTGTTAGGTAACAATTCTATTGCAAGTTTCAACGACGATATTTCACATTGGATTGGAAAGATAGCTTCTAGACCATACACCAATTGAAAAGGAGTAAATCCAGTTGTGTTTCTCACCGAGGTTCGGTATGCCCACAAGGCCGATTACATGATCAAATGCCAATTTCTTTTACAAACTCCTATCATTCATTGAAGCATATGTTTAAGAATCTTGTTGATAGCTTCAACTTGTCCATTTGAATGTGGATAGTAAGGAGTAGAATTATCATGTGAAAATCATAACTTGGCAGTCAATTTAGTCATCATGTGTTTGTGAAAATTCTTCCCATGATCCATAACTATAGCCTGTGGGACCCCAAACCTTGCAATAACATGATTAAATAAAAACAATGCAGTTGTCTATCCTATGTTGTTGAATGTAGGCATCGCTTAGGTTGTAATATACCAAAATTGAATAATGCATTGATACACAAACACAATATTTGTAACACAGAAAATGTATATGTAATTTTATGATCAACATAGATATAAACAGAATAGCTGATCCATTATTATATAAAAGAATATTCAGTTACACAATGTACAAAATATTAGTGGATTTAGCTAAAGAGATGGCCTAGTATCACACTACAAACATGATACAACTAGCACTGCGTAACTGGAGAGCTGCTGGAAGAAAATACTGCATTTTCCCTTCAACAGAATATGAAAATATGACGGAAAGATGAAAAGGAAAATGTATATCTATGGAAATATGGAGCTCTAATGATGCCAAGATTCCAGATCTAGGCTCCATGATGGATACCCAAGATAACCCAGAAAGGATTTTCCAGATCTAAAACTTTGGAAAATCACCCTCCTAGGGTTTGATCCTTTAACTGTTGGGTTATACAGATCTGAAGCTAGATCTAATACAAATATTGCTGCAATATGTTCTAAAAACATATCTAAGCTTTGAGGGTTGATCCCTCCTTCATATCTACAAGCTAGGAGCTTGAGATCTTGTCTCCCCTTCTTCCTCCTTCAAGTTGCAGTAACTGAATATGCAGCTGCTATAGAAATTCCATTGTACAAGAGGGAGAGGCTTTATTCCTACTGAAATATTATGCAATAGACTCCAGGATGATGGAAATAGGGATTTTAAGGTGAGGGGATGATCCCTCACAGGATTACTAGCTGAAATACTAGAAAATTCCTTCCTCCTTTGGATTTGCAATGATGGACTGCGTAATCCTTGATGGGACTACTAATGATAGGAGGTAAATAATTTTTTTCCTATTTCTATATCTGAAATGAAGCCTTGGGAATGTTGATCTTCAAGCCCAAGGTGATAGGAATAATCCTACACCAGTTCTCCAGCTGAAATACTGAAGACAACCTCCACCTAACTGATCTTCGGAAATTGCGTAATTCCTAAAGGTAGATGTTCTGCATATGGTGAAAATTATAAGTGTCACCAATGCCTAATGTACAATGAAGTACAACCCTCTTTCCAGCGATACTCAAAGAAAGAGGAGAAATTCCCAACCAGGAACACCCTGAGCTAAAAAACACTTTTAATCTTTGCTAAATATCCAAAGAAAGCATGGAATGTCACATGACAATTCCAGATCTAAACAAACCTCAAAATATATATTCAATAGCCTACCTTCATTGTTTCATTCACCTCCTTTTTATATTTTTTGAGCCTTCCCATGCCTTGGCCCTAATCTAACTGCGCTTTTCATGTGGACATGATCCTTCATGTTTGACTGCGTTGTCTCTCCAAGTCATCCATCATGTCTAGGTGAAATTTACACCCTCTCCATCATGTGTGCATTAATTGCACAACTTCCTCCATCACTTCATCATTAATTCTCTAGGATCTTTCATTAGATGCCTTCCATGATCTTAGTTAATTGCTTCAACCTCCATGATCTATCTCATTAATGAGACATGATCTCCAATTCCATTCACATTAGTAGTTTCTCCACTACCTCATTATGTAGATCTAGGCTTAATTAATCCACATTCACACATAAAAAGTGGATATTTATTCATCTTGAGGATTATGGGTCTCTCCACCCTTTTATTTACTTAATTTATTAAGAAAATTAAGAACTCTAATATTCCAAATATCATGTGAAAATTTGGGAATATTACATTCCTCCCCAGCAAAATGTTGCTTGTCCTCAAGCAACTGCAAAAATAGATGCAACAGACATCCATTTCCCTCCAAATGGCATCCACATAAGGAAGGTTTCCTCCATTTGCTGCAATGTGTCATTCATGTTTGGTTCCAAAGTTGTCTTTCAAAAATAAATAGAATGACCTCCAACTATATGGTTAGATGTCCTTCTCTTGCCATGAAGTACCAAGTGAAAATCCATATGATGTCCAAAATTATCATCAATACATGAGATACATAAAATAAAGTGGTTCTTCTCACAAAGGAAAAGCTCCATCTCACAATACATCTCTTCATCCCATGTTTCATGAAGTACATTGAGCATTGACACGCCCTCATCTCTAGCCCTGTTGGGCGTGTTGGTTCCAATCATCATTCCAACATTACGCAAAAGAATAAATAGAGACATATGGGTAAACCAAAGTGTCAAACCATATTCTTCCAATAGTAACCACTAGAGTATGGCCTCTTGCTTCCATCCTCCATCTCCCCCATGTAAGATGGACAAGGCAAACTCCCTCAAAAGCAACCAAAGCAAAAAGAGATCTTGCTGCCTCTTCACATCATCATGTGAATCATGGAGTAACAAAAACATGCTAAAGGACATATATAATGCCATATCAGCCCAATACAAATCAACTCCATTATCATACATCATGAGAGTACTATGCCATATTAAAAACAATACAAAACACATAAACATAGGAGATGTCATGTGATGGCCAAACTCTCTTAAGGACTTCAAAGATGAACATGCCTCCTTTTGTTGTAGATTTTCATTTATACACAAGGCATGAGACAAGAAAATATGAACCTTTGGGTAGTAACCATACTCACCCAAGAGAAACTAGTGCATCCATGCCTCCTTCTTAAATACATGAGTGTTTTTCAAGGCATGGATCAAGGAAATAGTAGCCTTTGGGCAGTAACCAAACTCACCCAATAGAAACCAACGTAACCAAGATTCTTGCTAGCCAATTTCTTATATTTGCAAGTGGTCATGCAACCCCTTGCTTATCATTCTCACCCACTCATCCCAATGTGGATGATGAATCATGTTCTGCATAAACATGGTATCCTCCCTTTGTAGAATACCATCCACCTTAGACTAATGAAGAAATTTTCACTCCATGAAATGTTGAAGTGCACCTCCAATGAGATCTCTTAATGAGACCTTCATCTCATCCATGGCCTTCCAAAACCAATGAGGTTTTGGATCTGTTGCAGGTAGAAGTCTTTCTTTGAGCTGTGAGATGCTCATTGAGAAAGTGTCATCAAGAAAGGAGAAAATATTTCCCATAAGATGTCTACCATTTATCCTCATAACCTCCATTTCTTCATGAGTGAAGCTACCTTCAGAATGCTCCAAGAATAATGGGGTTCCTTCATTATAACTGCTACTAAGTGACAGCATTGCAGTTCTGCATGGTAACACATATGTTGTCTCAAAGCAAGGCACAATGTTGATCTCATAACCATCCATTGTACATAGGATCATGCTCATCCCAATTTTTGAAACTCTAAACTTCAACTCAAAGGGTTGAATGTAGTTCATCAATGATAAACTGGGATAGCTTTCCATCTCCTCCTTGATTAGATCAAGGGTCCTCTGCGCTGTGATAGTTTGTTGCTTCAAATCAACATTTTGATCTAACCCTTGATTATGCATTGGCCCTGATGGCATGTCCCCATAAGTTCCATTAAGATCTATTGAAACAATATGTTATGAATGTGTATGCATACCTTGGATCAACTGATGTTTGGGAACCTCTTTCCAGAACATAAGAGTTCCTCCAACTAGGAAAATGGTATCTCCAACTATTGGTAAGAGATATGCTTGCTCTTATACCATTGTAACAACGGTGGATTATCTTCCTCCTCTTCCTCATGCATCTCCTGAATCATGTATGGGACTCTATGTGTCAATATATCAAGACTATATTGCAAAGTTTCAAGTGTCTCTTCTCCGGATGTAAGTACTTCTGCAGCTGGTGGTGAATGTAGTGACTCCTTATCCAAAGTGACAAGATTGACATCCTCCTTTGTCTCCTTAGGAAATTTCTATTTGTGGCACATCTATGTTTTCTTGACATCAAAATTCTTCCTCAACTTTTGAAATAAATCTGAATATTTAGTTACCTTTGCATGCTCCATGTGACTAAACCACAAATAATTGGCTTCACCTAAAAAATGAAGTGCTACAATTTGGACAACCTCTTTTTCAGCCACAGGATGTAGCATGAAAAATGTATCTAAATCTTTCCTCCAAGCCTTAAAAATGCTTGAGGAAGATCCATCAAATGTAGGCAAATACAATCTATTGTGCCTCTTTCTTCTATTTTTGCTATAGGATATTCTTTCTTCTTTGAGTTCAAAGAATTCTTGCAGAGTTAGAATTTCTTTGAATGCTCTAGACTATGCTTTTTACTCTTCAAGATATAGATTGAGAGACTCATGAGTCTCCGGTTCTCTTATTTCTTCATTTCTATACCTCTCACCCTCTTTAGAGTAAGTGGGAATAGTATATATATGAGGAGATCTATGATTATCCAGTCTTCTTTTCTGCTGATAGGAAATGCTTGGAATTTCCTCATCAAATCTTCTTCTTGGATCTTATTTCTCCCTTTCCTTCTTCATTTGATTGACCTCCTTGGAGAGGTCTTGCATGGATCTAAAGAGAGGAGTGGCAAGACTATAATCCTCCTTCATGATATATTTCAGCTATCTGCTTCTTCTTTTGATGCAAAAGATGAAGTTTCCACAAGCTGAGCCAAAGATCATACTATGATACCACTGTAATATCCCAAAATGGAATAATGCATTGATACACAAACACAATATTTGTTAGTATGAATCCTTTGTCGAAGTGTACGAAAAAAGACCACTTTAGCTACGCATAACTAATAGCCCTAACATCAAAGATGGCTGCCAATATCTTCATATCTGCAATTAGTTGATCAAGACAAGAGTTGCAAAAAACTAGATCTATGCATAGAAAGACATTAAGCAGTAAAAAGAAGGGTTTGCTCCATATATCCAATAGACAAGACAAGAACAATTTTTGAAAGAATTTTTTGTATTAAGTGCACCTGGGAGAAAAACAAGAAGATGTTTCCAATTCTCCTCAATGGGATGGGTTCTTGGAAGTCCTCAACACTTCAGATCTAAAATATCTCTCTCTTGTTGGTGTAGAAAACCCAGACAAAGATAGAACTCAAAGGGAGCTCACACAGCAAAATAATGTAGAAAAATGTGACCAAGTGTATAGATCCGCAGTGATCTAATAGGCAACAAAAGGTGAAGAATGGTAGGAAAAACCCTCCTATTTATAACAAAATATTGGGTCATTCTAGGAACTCGGTGCATGAATAAAATATTATTAATCACATTCTAGAATCACCCTTTAGGAATATTTTATTATATTTGTTGGAGGGAAAAGGTCTTTTGACTTGGGTCAATCCCTTTATTTGTAAACAATAAATAAATAAATGATTTATTTATTATTTTAGGGAGATGATGGGAATATAATTAAATAAATAATGATTTATTTAATTATTTAAAAATGATTTAGTCAAATTTAACTAGGAATATTCAAATAAAGTTTAAATAATTATTCCTAGAAAATAATAAGATAAATAATGATTTATCTAATTAATTTCCCTGTTTTGGGTTAAATATGACCAGGAATATTAATTAAACTATTGTTTAACTAATTATTCCTTGAGGAAAATCAAACAAATGTGGATTTATTTAATATTTCCTCATGGAGTTTCCTGTTTAGACCATAAACAACTTAATAAAGGTGTTTTACTAAGTTATTTTTCATAGTGAAAGAAATTTTACTTAGGGTAAAATTGGTCTTACATGGTGTACTTAGGTCCATCTAATAGTAATAGGTTAGATGACCAAAAATGGTGCAATGTATTGCCCCCAGTCATGCTTAGCAAGTAGGGGAGCAAAATCGTATGACCAAAGTAATGCTGTAAGAACTTCAGTCACTGTATATAAAAAGGGAAGCGTAGAGAGACCCGAAATATAGACTAAATGTGCTCAAGACCTAGGATCGAGGGAGACGAGACTGGCAGTGCAGCAACAAGTCTCTTTTTATGAGAGGGTACCTGTGCTAAAGGCGGCGGGGGAGGCATACCTATGCCCGCCGAGACAAAGTACAAAAGAATAGTGTGTCCAGTAAACAAGGGACCGAACCATAAAGTACAACCGGCATAAATATGAGCCAGATAAAAATACAATGAAGGATCCCACATACATGTTGTGCCTGGGATAACAGCCAGGACTTATACAATAATATCTGAGTACATGAGATACCAATACAACCCAAATGCCCCCTACAAGTGGGGAAGGGCTCACAAAATCTGACTGATACATGCAAATCAAAGAGGCGCTGCAAGCGGCTAAGGCCGACATCATCAAATATGGTTTACCTAGGCCGGCAATGAAGAGGTCATCCCAAAGGCAGGGGGTCACTCGTAGGGCCACCCCCCATGAGGGCCGAGATATCTGTACACACTCTCAGAATCACCAAGATTCGATGCCGCATCATCAAACCATCACATACATCTTCGGGATCAGCGTCGAAAGGAGTCGGGAGGAGAAAAATCAAGTCAAAGGGAATGAGAGATCCTTTTACCGATCCGAGGCACCGAACAAGAGTGAAGATGGAAATCCGTTGCACACCCGCCTTCAGACCTCGTCTTTTCCTTCGAAATGAAGGAGCTGGATGTTGACGATGAGGTCTCGGCCAGAGGTGAGGCAATGAGAGATCCTCAACTAAGGAACGAGAGAAAATAGTAGAGCGACAGACAGACTAATACCAATGATGATGGTGGAATGGAGGGGACTGAGTAGCGAATGGACGACTTCCCTTGCTATAGCATAAAGGGCATGAATGACATGGCAGCGACTGACACAATATCATCAGGGATAAGGGATAGTGGGACTGAAGGCCATAATGTGCGACACAAGAGAGAAACCAAGCAATGAGGGATGGAGGACTATAGCGGGGTACAAAAGGACTCAGGATAGAATCCATGAATGCGATGATGACTCCACTTGGATGCTCTAAACAAGGGCGACTCGATGGTGCTGCCACACAGTAAAGGTCCAAGGGGGGACCATGAAAACATGAGTACAAGATGGTAACTCAAGACGAAAATCAACACGAACAAAGACAAGTAAGGAGGCAAAGTGGTGCCCCAAGTACAAGTGTTGTAAGTGAAGAAATGCGATTTTAATGAGAGGGGAAGTGACCCGTCTTGGACGAAATGTGTCTTGGTGAAGTATCAAATCCCAAAAAATGAAAAAGATGCTGGCTATCTAAAAGAAAATAAAATATGCATTTCAGAAGGGAAATGCTAAGGGTAATATTTCTTAAGATAGAGTGCATTGTGAGGATTAGGAAGCGGATTTCCTTCGAAATCCTCTAAGAGGTATGCCCCCTTACTGAGATCCTTACTGATGATGTAAGGGCCTAGCCATAATGAGTCGAGCTTCCCATGACAAAGGACATCATGGGCCTGGTCATAAACTAGAACAAGGTCACCTTCGTGAAAAGTATGAGGCTGGACTTTTCGGTCATACTGAGCTTTGGTGCGTTTCTTGGCCGCTTCCATGGTTTGCAAGGCAATACGATGGTCTTCGGAGGCGCGCTAAAGCATGATAAGTCGTTGTTCGAGAGGTTGGGTGTTAGGGAGAAGTTTGACGGCCAGATGCAGGGAAGGAATTTCACACTCGATCGGTAAGACTGCCTCCTCTCCAAAAACGAGGTGGAAAGGAGTAAACCCGGTGGCGGTTTTAATAGAGGTTCGATAGGCCCACAAAGCAGGGAAGAGCATAAGATGCCAATTGGTTTTGTGCTTATTCACCGTTCGTTGAAGCATAGTCTTGAGGATTTTGTTGACTGCTTCAACTTGGCCATTACCTTGGGGGTAATAGGAGGAGGAATATTGTTGCTCAAAACCCAATAGTGAGGATAGCTCATGCCATATCTCATCTTCAAAATGTCGGCCGTGGTCAGAGACCAGTTATTTCGGAACCCCGAATCGAGCGATAACGTGGTTAAAGAAAAAGAGGGCTGCGGTAGCTGCGGTGTTGTTAAATGTTGGCATAGCCTCGGCCCATTTTGTGAAATAGTCGACCGCCACGATGATATATTTATGGTTACCAGCGGATGGCGGGCGACACTCCATAAAGTTGATGGCCCATTTACAAAAGGGACCAGTTGAGACGACCGGATGGAGGGGAGATGGGGGAGCTCGCGCCTTAGGGGCGAAATGTTGGCAATTGGAACAGTGTTTGACTGCTTCAATGCAATCACTGAAGAGGGAAGGCCAGAAATACCCAGCGCGCATGACTTTTTGGGCAGTAGCAATACCGGAGAGATGGCCACCGCAAGCTCCGCTATGGCAGGCATTGAGGACTTGTTCAGCTTCAGCGTGCGTGAGACAACGACGAAGGACAGTATCTATACCGCAACGATAGAGTTCGTCACCGATAAGAAGGTAGCGAGGAGCCTAGTGTCAGATACGTCGTCGAGCGTCACGATCAAGGTGAAGAGCAAACTTTTGGGTTCTCAAGTAAGTGAGGATATCGCCGTACCAAGGATCGTCCGAAGTAATGGCGAATAAGTGCTCATCAGGAAAATCATCATTAACTGGAGGATCTTGTGTTCCGGTAGGTAATTCAGAAATGAGTTCAGCAAGGGCTAAACCTTTCTTACTTTTTGGTGTGACAAATTCGAGGTCGAATTCTTGAAGGATGACGACCCAACGGACGTACTTCCCAGTGAGGATGCGGCGACTCAATAGGAAAGCCATGGGGTTAGAATTAGTCACAACCTTGGTGGAACGCATGAGGATGTAATGATGAAGTTTTTGGACTGAGAACACAACAGCCAGCGCTAGTTTTTCTTCATGTGAGTAGGAAACAGGAGGCCCTACTAGGTTCTTACTGACGTAGTAGATCACATGCTCGATACCATTGTCATCTTCCTGGATAAGGACTCCAGCGACCGAATAGGTGGAAGTGGAGATGTACAGGATGAAGTCCCTATCAAAGTCGGGAGGGCGGATCAAGGGAGCGGATGTGAGGGCCTGCTTGAGGGCATCGAAAGAATCATGAGCATAGGTATCCAAAACAAATGGGATATCGGAGCGGAGGAGTCTAAGGAACCCATGTGCGGTGGTGGCATATTCAGGGATGAACCGACGAAGAAAATTAGCTTTGCCTTGGAGACTTTGGAGCTGGCGTAGGGTACGTGGAATGGGAAGTTCAAGAATGGCTTGAACTTTCAAAGGGTCAAGAGTGATACCATCCTTAGACACTATGAAGCCTAAGAGACGGCCGGCGGGAACGCAAAAGACGCATTTCAATGGGTTAAGGTGGATATTATACTTGCGACATCGGAGAAAGATGGTACGCAGATCATGTAGGTGCTACGCCCGATGCTTAGAACGCGCAGTGAGGTCGTCTAAATAAGCAAGGATAATATGAGCTAATTCATGGAAACAATAAGACATGGCCCGTTGAAAAGTGGCGCCGGCATTTTTAAGGCCGAATGGCATGACCCGGTAGGCGAAAGTTCCCCACGAACTGATGAACGCGGTTTTAAGTTGATCAGCAGGACGGATAATGATTTGGTTGTATCCGGAGAAACCATCCATAAAGGATAGAACCTCATGCCCCGCACACTCATCAATGATTTGGTCAATAAATGGTGTGGGGAAGTTGTCTTTGGGACAAGCTTTTTTCAAGTCGCGAAAGTCCGTGCAGACACGGATGGTGCCTTGTTTCTTGAGGACGGGAACCGAGTTGGACACCCAAGTGGTGTATTCAATAGGATAAATGAAACCAGCCTGCTTGAGCTTATCGATTTTGGCTTTGATAGCATCACGTCTGGAAGGATTAATGGGTCTCAACTTTTGTCGGACTGGGTTGGCATCGGGCCACGTGTCGATATGATGCTCGACGATGGTGGGATCGAGCCCAGGCATTTCGGAGTAGGACCAGGCGAAAATATCACGGAATTCTTTGAAAAGCTTAGTGTAAGCTTCGATTTCTTCCGGGGTGCATTGGGCGCCCAAGGTGATATATTCTTCGATTCCTGGTTTGACCGAAATGTCAATTTTAATGGTAGGAGAGATGTTGGCCATGTTTCCTTCTTCGAAAGCATCAGGTGCAAGGATGGGATTTTTGAACCAATCGACTGCATTGGGAATGAAGTCTTTGGTTTCCACAGCATATTGGTCATGGGACTGCTGTGGGAGGAAGTATGCGCGATGGTGCATATCATCCCACGGAAAGTCAGGGTTGGTCATGGCTTCCATAATGTCTTCATCGGACTGGAAGATGGGAATACTGGAGGAAGGAGGATCACCTGATGATGTAGTGATGTGGGACTGGTCATCTTGCGGAGAAGGGCTCACCTGCGCAACGTCAGCAGATCCAAGGTCGACTGAGGGGGAACCGAGAGTGTTTGTAGGTTGAAGGTTAGGTGAATTATCTCTCAAAGATGACGATAGGTACAAAATGGTGATCGAAGGTTCTGTTGGTTCGATAGCGGGAGGAGGAATGTGAATGGGGGTAGGAATATCCTCTGGTCCTATCGAAGTAGAACTCGCAGACAAGTGAGAAGTTATCTTGTCGTGCGTAGCCTTGAATTGGCGGTACGTGTCTAAGGAGGAACGATACTCGTCAAGGCGGGGACAGAGGTGGGTGTAATGGCCATGGAAATCGCGCAAAGCACAAGGGTGATTTGTGCGCAAGGTTTTGAGTTTCTGGATAGAATCCGGGATAGTGACGTAGACTTCAGGGATATCAGAGTTAGGAAACGTCTCGTTGACCAGGATCTTGAGGTGCGGCAATTCAGGACACGTATGGGTGGCGTGACCAAAAATATCGCACAAAGCGCACTGGATAGCGTGCTTAAGCGATCGAGGAGGGGTAGGGTTTGTCGGGGCGGCTTGGTCCTGATTGGTTGCCCCCTTACGAGATTTTCCTTTCTTTCCCGGGGCTGTCACCACAGGGGCAGGGTCCTGGGGAGGTGCGGGGGGCCTGGTGGTAACGGAGGAAGCGAGGGGGACCGGTTGAACCGGTGTCAAAGAAAGGTAGGGTTTGGGGTGACCAGGTGGGGTAGCTGCTGGAGTTTCAAGGTACCAGACGGGTATGCCCAGGGTCAGGTTAGGGAGAGAGAGGGTGGCCAGGACGGGGACCGTATAGACTCCGGGAGGGGGAGCCAGGAAAGGTATCTGACCAGTGGGATAATGACCAGGAGGGGCGGCTCCGAGATGGTTAAGGCCTGGGGGAACCGATCCAGGGGGATAAAGGGGTTCAGGAATACCAACTGTAGGAGAGGGGCCAGAAGGAGAAGGTCCGACTGGCGGAGATGAAGGGCTAGGAGCGGGTTGCGATGGGTGAGGTTGCTGACTAGCCGAGGCGGGTTGCTTAAGGGCAGCCCGAGACTATTGCATCATGCAAACATTCAATAAGATGGGATCAGAGAGAGGGGGAGGAGGAAGACCATGAAAAGTTCCAAGCAGGGAGGAATCTTTATAGACGCCGGGAGAGACACTGGTCAAGGAATCGACGGTTTGCTTATTGGCTACAGAAGAGATGGTCGTCTCAAGGGAGGTCTGAGACTTTGGCTCATGATAGGT
The DNA here is from genome assembly GCA_034641835.2 of Pinus albicaulis. Classification (NCBI taxonomy): domain Eukaryota; kingdom Viridiplantae; phylum Streptophyta; class Pinopsida; order Pinales; family Pinaceae; genus Pinus; species Pinus albicaulis. The sequence goes on from CM076577.1 coordinate 677,205,708, forward strand.
CAACTGGTCGATGGTGACTATCTTCCCATTGTGAGGAAAAGACATCTTTCAAAAAACCGCAGATGGGACAGCAGACATGGCATAGGTGTAGCTTCGCCCCAATAGAATGTTGTAGTCTAGAGGGGCGTCGATGACTTCGACGTCAACGCAAACAATCTTACCGGCAAGGGTGATAGGACAATTACGAAAAAGGCCAATGGGCTGAGAGGCGTGGCCATCCCACGCTCGAAGGGTGATCGTGGAAGGGGCCAATTCAGGAGATCCGAGTTGCTTCCAAACCGAAGTGGACATCACACAGGTGGATGCCCCCTCATCAATTATACATTGAGAAACTTTGGCATTCCGGATTTTGACTGGGATTTGGAAGGTGACAGAAGCAGGAAGAGGAGGAGTTCTGATTGATGGGTGTCAAAAACAATCATTTGGTCATCAGCAGGATCTACAGCGCCCACGACAGATAGCAGAGCCTTCTTTTGGGAAGGGCACGATTGGAGGAGTTCCAATGTGGAAATGGCAGCAGGAGATTGTGCCAAATCATCTACTATGCTATACGAATGAGCAGCTCGACCAGAAGCAGCATTTCGACGTAATGGTCCCTTAGGACACTTAGGAATTCAGAACTCTAACTTGGTTTGAGGATATGTAAGGGGCTATTGGATGTCGAAAGAGGCTCGTAGAACCAGAAAGAAGGGGACCTTGGGGCGTACCGAGGGGAGGTCAGGTACGGGGTTAGACTAAGTTTGAAGGTGAAGGTTAACGGGAGGGGATGGATCAGAGTTCATCATGAGGATCTGGTAATCAGAGGAACCAGAAATGGAAGGTGGAGTGGCGACCTGTCCGTTAGGTGGTTGGGTAGCCACGAATCCTTGCTGAGGGAAAGCATCAGGAAACACAGCTGGTTGATTAGTGGCCACATTAGGGGGAGCATTAGGGGAGGCATGTTGTCCGCGCAATGTGGCATGAGACTCCCACATCTGCCGCATCTGGGGTAAGAGGGGACAATCATGGGTGTAATGACCATAAACACCGCAACACGAACAAGGCTTATTTGTGCGAAGAGGCCTGTCCGGCTTGGGCTGAGTGCCCTATTGCTGGTTAGCGGTGTTAGGGTCAATACCTTGAGGATTGGGCCCACGAGTACCAGGGGCAGATTGGTTTGGATTGCCTCTCCGCCTTCTTTGAGAAGAAGGGGGATTAGTCGTGCCCTCGCCGTGTGGGCTTCTGCTCGGAGTGGGGTCGTAGCGTTGCGTGCTGGAGGAGGCAAGGGAGATGGAAGCGCATATGCTGGAGGAGCTGGTGCACCAGGCTGTGGATAAGGGTAATGGTTAGGTTGGGCAACATTGAGGTAAGCAGGAGGTTGGGCAAAAGGAGGAGGCATGTCGTATCCTGGATACATGCTACCGGGAGGGGGAAGAGTGCTAGAGGTGCTAGCCCCTCCCTGAGGGAGACCGTAGCCCATAGGAGGTTGATCATATGGATGAGAAAGGGCTCCAATGATACCGTCGGCGGAATGAGATGCCCCCGGGGCATTAGCGCCACCGGGCCTGGGGAGGTCAGGGAGGACAGTATAAACATAACCAGACTAAGCATAGATCAGGTCATATTTCAAGGCTATTTGGAGGGCGGCTTCTTTGGTTTGAGGGAAATGGGAGGCAACATCTTTGCCAATGGGAGCTAAGAGAGAGCGAAGGAACCAGTCCATATAGACCCAATCTTCTAAGGGAGGAGCTCGACATAAGCTTCGTCTTCGTCGCCATTCCTGGACATGAGTGGAAAGGCGGGTCGAAGAGGTTTGCTTGAAAGAGGTCAAAAGCTTCGTACCAGTATCGTATCAGAGAGGGAGCTGGAAGTAAGATAAAAAGGCTTGAGCAATGGTCGCAAAGGTGGTATGGGAAGAGGTGGCTTGGTCAACATACCATTTAGAAGCTTCACCGGTAAGCGTGCGTTGGAACAACCGAAGACGGATGGAATCATCGGTGATGGAATTGGAGGAACACCACATGTGGAAAGATCGAACATGGTTGGTTGGATCTTCTCCAGCAAGGCCTTCGAACTTAGGGATGTCGGAGGGGATCTTGGTTGGCATAGCAGGCCAACCAACATCGTGGCGGATAGGGTCATTGATCAAATGATTGAAATCGGGGAGGCTGAGGCCTGCGATGTATGGCAGCAAGGGTGTGGCTGAGGTAGTTCCTGTGGCAGTTCCGCTAGTAGTAGTTCCGGCATTAGGGCCGGGAGCTCCGCTAGCATTAGGCCCTGGACCAAACATAGTGAAGGTGACAGGGGGAGAACCAGAAAGAAAAGGAGAACCCAAGGAATCAGAAGAGGAGTCGGAGTGTGGACTCGAAGGAGGACTGGCTCGACGACGGTGGGACGGAGCAGGTCGATCGACCGGAAACTGAGGGTGAAGGCCAAGAAGTCTCCGAGAAGTGCACCTTGGGGGCGCAATGATGACAACACAAACACGGCACAAGGGGAAGAAGAACGACCACAAGGGCAAGGAGGTGCAGAATCAAGTGATTACAATGTTTAAAAACAAGGGTAGATAGGTGCAGTGTCAATTGATTTTAAAGTCTTTGCCTGGCGGTGTAAACCAGGCTCTTCTTCGCTTAGGGTGAGTGTGTGGCGTGCGTTAATTTTATTTTTTAAACCCTTTTCGTTTTGAGAGAAAGAGAAAAAGTGTGCTGCGTAACTGAAAATAATGCTGCAAAAACAGTATATAATGCTGAAATAACAGAAAATTAACAGCTACTAGGGCATCGATTCAACCCAACAAGGAGGGTCCCTCAAAACTAATCCAAAAGAGGGAAAAAATCTAGTCAAAACACACTAAAAGGAGGCCAATATATCTAGGGTCAAAAGGGACAGGGATCTAAAGGGAAGAGCTGCTGAAAAGAGGTGCAGATCACAGCCAAGAGGCAGAGGCAAGGTGGCTGGAAACAAAGAGAAATCAGCAAGAAGCATAAGGGGCAAGGAAGAGGCCCTAAAAGGAGGTCCAAACAAAGCCACAAGAGGCGGTTTGAAAGGAAGAAGAGTGGATGTAAAGAGATCTGAGAATGAGGGATCAGATCTGAAAAAGGGAAGGCTGAAAATCTGAAAAATCAGACACCTGAAACAGCTAAAACTCTTCCACCAAAAGTGGAGGGCACTAAAGCCCTAGGGGGCTAGGTTCCCACTTAGATGAGCAAATCAGATCAGAAACAAGTTGAAACGGGCTGAGACAGAGGCTGGAAAAACCTGACAGAAGCTTCAGAAAAACCCAGAAAATTTTCAGAAAAACAGAAGAAAAAAAAAGGCAGGTCGCAGGTTCTGACCTGTTTTCAGTGCAGGTCGCAGAAAATTGGCTAAAAAGTGTGACCTGGAGGTCCAGGTCGCAGGTTATGGGCTGAAAAGTGTGACCTGAAGCTCCGGGTGTCTCAGTGGCATATTTTCAGAAAAGTTTCCGTCTCAGTTGCGGCTGATGTCGGTCACCTGCGCAATAGGACCAGAAACACGCGGAAGATAGAAATTTTAATGTTTTAGGGTTTTATGTGAGAAAAACAACATAAAAATAGGAAAAAAAAAATCTGAAAAGAAACCCTAGGGTCTGAAGTAGCTGGATATGCAGGAATATGAAAAACGACAGCGGTCGTAATTGAAAACCCGTGTGGAGTCGCCAATTGTTAGTATGAATCCTTTGTCGAAGTGTATGGAAAAAGACCACTTTAGCTACGCATAACTAATAGCCCTAACATCAAAGATGGCTGCCAATATCTTCAGATCTGCAGTTAGTTGATCAAGACAAGAGCTGCAAAAACTAGATCTATGCATAGAAAGACATTAAGCAGTAAAAAGAAGGGTTTGCTCCATATATCCAATAGACAAGACAAGAACAATTTTTGAAAGAATTTTTTGTATTAAGGGCACCTGGGAGGAAAACAAGAAGATGTTTCCAATTCTCGTCAATGGGATGGGTTCTTGGAAGTCCTCAGCACATCAGATCTAGAATCTCTCTCTCTTGTTGGTGTAGAAAACCCAGACAAAGATAGAACTCAAAGGGAGCTCACACAACAAATAATGTAGAAAAATGTGACCAAGTGTATAGATCCAGAGTGATCTAATAGGCAACAAAAGGTGAAGAATGGTAGGAAAAACCCTCCTATTTATAACAAAATATTGGGTCATTCTAGAACTTGGTGCATGATTAAAATAATGTTAACCAAATCTAGATCCACCTCTTATGGAATATTTTATTATATTTGTTGGAGGGAAAAAGTATTTGACTTGGGTCAAATCCCTTTATTTGTCAATAATAAATAAATAAATGATTTATTTATCTTTTTAAGGAAGTTGTTGAAGGATAATCAAATAAATAATGATTTATTTAATTATTTGTGGGTGATTTGGTCATATTTAACAAGGAATATTATCTAAATAAGATTTAAATAATTATTCCTAGAAAATAATAAGATAAATAAAGGTTTATCTCATTAATTTATTTGTTTTTGGGTTAAACATGACTGGGAATAATAATTAAATTATGGTTTAATTAATTATTCCATGAGGAAAATCAAACAAATATAGGTTTGTTTAATATTTCCTTTTGGGGTTTCCTGTTTGGACCATAAACAACCTAATAAATGTGGTTTATTAAGTTATTTTACATAGTGAAAGCAATTTTACTTAGGGTAAAATTGGTCTTACGTGGTGTACTTGGGTCCATCTAATGATAAGAGGTTAGACGACCAAAAAATGGTGTAACAACTAGGATTACATTGTGGCCCACTAGGATTACATTATGGCCACATGGACTCCTATATATAGAAAGGAGGTTTTGTAAATTGTATCATCCAAGAATTGTTCATTCATGTAATGTATTGGAGGTTGCCCCCTCGAAGTGGCTTATTTCTAAGGCATTGATATCTCTTTTCTTCTATTTTTGGAGCTGGTTACACAACACATTTATTCATCTACAAAATAGAAAATATTATTGATGACTAATAGGATAAATGAAGTTTACGTCCAACAGCTTTTGCAACTCATATTTTACAATGTCTTTTAGATGTGGGTTTCACCTCCGCTGAGGCTATCGAATAGGCCGAGCCTCCTTGTTAGTATAAATGTGATGTGTGCATAGTTGAGGATCTATACCCTTCATGTCTAGGTAGTCCCAAGAAAATGCTTCCTGATATTTCTGTAAAACCTTTATGAGATTTTATTTTGGTTACTATCCAGATTGCCATTAATATTTAAAACCTTCCCTATCTCAATTTCAATTGCTATGTTGTTGTGAATAGAAGTCATGCGTATGTGCTAATTATCAATGTCTGCCAAGGGGTCTTCTTGTGTTTCGTCATCAAGAATTTCTTTTAACATTTTCCATTTTAAGTTTCCAGACGCAAATGGGTGATTCATGAAGTTATTGATTACATCATCTTTAGTTTATCTTTGAATTCAAGAGCTTAAACTATTGTCAATGGTGAACGGATGTTTTTTTCCCAGTATGTATGTGGATTCCTGTGAATATTTATAGTGGGTAGACTTGATTTTGCAAGCAGGTAAATGATAATATTTTTTATGGCATCACCTATATAAATGGTCATGCTGCCTTTCTGGCTTCCTATGTAAGCATCGATTGTTGCTAACCAAGGTCGATCCAGTATTAGCGGGTGTCCATCCATCCTCTTTTTGGGTTCATAAATAAAAAATCAATTGGATACTCCCATGAGTCCACATAAACCAAGATGTCTTGTAATATTCCTTCTGGTTTGATAACAGGTCTGTCAGAAAGTTCCAGCAAGGTAGACGTGGGTTCTAACATTGTTATTCCTAACTTCTCGCATGTTTCTGTAGTTAATATGTTGATGGTTTCCCCTAAGTCAACCAATGTGTTTGGAAAGGAGTGGCTAGAGACTTGTACAGTTACTATGGGGTTCCCTTCATCCTCATATTTTATGTGTGTTTCTTTACCCAACAGTAAGTGTGATAGTGCCCCTACCACATGAATAGTGGGTATAGCTTTTTCTTTCCTTACCTGTTTCTTTCTGCACATCTCTTTAATTGTTTTGGCATAGATAGGAATTTCTAGTATAGCTTGTAGAAGAGGAATTTTAATGCAATTTTTTTTTTAATTCCCCTAGGATATCAAAATCTGGAGAGACTATCAGTCTAGGTAATGTCAATCTTTCAGGGAATGGAGGGGGAGAAATCATAAGTTTTTTAGGTTTCCTGTGGTCAACCATTTCCCTCCCCTGCTCTTCTTCTATTTCATTCATAGTTGTTTGTCTATGCACTGTCGGAATTGTAGATTCAAGTTGTGGTAGGGTCATATCTTCTTTTGGTGAAATAACATGTCCTGATCTCAGCCTAAGTTCATTTCGTTGCTTCTGTTCAGTTTCAGGGTTCGGAATTTCAGCAATCTGAATTAGTTGAACCGACATGTTGTTAGGACTAGGATTGGGTTGAGCCAGCAGTTGAGGATGCATGATAGGCTGAGGATTGTGCTGGACTGGGTCTGGAGCTGGTAATGTAGGTTGATTCTGAACCCGTGCCCCCATTGGTAGATTGGTCATTCCTAGAGGTTGCTGCAAATTTTGAGGCCAAGTTGTGGTTTTTGAAGGGGAGGCAGGCCACCAGGACTGATAGGGATTGCTTTACCAGTAAGGGGGAGAACACAGAAAACTTGGCCAATTATTACCTAAAGAGGATTGTGTTGGCCAAGGAGGCATAGGAAATGATTGAGATGGCCAAGTAGAGAAATTTTATTGGTTCTGCAAAGCTATTGTAGGGTTCTGTTGGTTAAACTGTGGAGAAGAAAATAACTGAGCCAAGTCTTGTGGCATACCTTGTCTTGCTTGCCACTATCAACGTTGGTTCATTAGATAGATTTGTTCTGTCTCTTCTTCTACTTCTTTAAAAATTTCTTTCGCCCCAGAAGTGAAGGGAAATGGTCAGTGGCATGGTCCTTTGTACAAATAACACATGTTTGGACCATGTCTATTGGACATTCTCGTTGGTTGTGCTTCTTCCGACAGCGTGGGAAAAAGACAGCCAAGTTTTGTGCTTCTATAGCTTTCTTTTTCTTGGCTTGTAGGACATCTAGTTGTGTTGTCAAGGTGCCCAAGATATCAGTTTTGAAATATTCTAAAATATTACCAAATTCTACTTGGGTCACATTGCCACCGGACTGCTTAGGATTCCTTGTAGCTAAGTCTCGTCCGATTGGCCTAATTTGCGTACTACCCTGAGAACACCTGATACACAGTGAAATAATGTCATCATATTCTTCTTGATATATGTCCCATTTTACCATTATGTTAAGTGTTTCAACCCATTCTTCTTTCATTCCTTTAATCATCGTTGCTTTAAAGATATCTTTAGAAAGTGTAGTATATGGAGACCTTTGCAAGTTATAATGAAATATTTCGATGTATTCTTCTAATGTCTCATTTTCCTTTGCAGACATATTGAAGATTTCATCTTTTAGATGACGAGTCTGGTAGTAGTCTTGATATTTATTAAGAAAATAGTTTTTCATCTAGTCCCAGCTATTAATGGTTCCTCCACCGAGCCCCATGAACCAACGTAATGTCGTTCCCTTTAGGGTAGAGGGGAATAATTCCAGTTTCTGAGGGTCAGTGGTGTAGTCATGTCCCATACATAAGACATCGAATTCAAATAAGATTGCATCAGGATCTTCTGAGGTCAACCATGGAAAGTGGGGATGTTTTGTAATGGAATGGATTTCATAGGGGCATTTGTAGCTGGATAAAAAATTGGATACTCCAATGTTGATGTTTGCCTCTGGTTCTGTTTGTTTTCCATTTTATTAAAGATATGCCAATAATATTCGGGAATTTCTTGTTCTGGAGGAATAATCTCAGTCGAATTAGGGAGTGGATGTAGAGGAAGCCTTATAGCACTTCCCCAATCTGGGATGTTGGGTGTATTTGTTTCAACCACTCTCTCAGGGGATCCAGGCTCTGGAGTTTTTACCTGTGCTGCACTACTGGTTTCTCCCTCTCCTTCCTGCAAATTGCAAGAACCTTCCTCTCTCTAAGGGTCGGGACTTACATGATCAGCAGTCTGAAAGCTTTGTTCAGACCCTTCCGTTTCCCTATGAATCTTGGCATGGGTTGCATATGGTGAGGCTGCTGCCTGAGGGAGTGTAATAGGACTTTGAGTAGGAATGGTTTTGGGTCCTATGGATGCCTGGGATTCAAACTTCCTAATGATTTCGTCTATATATGTTGTTCTTCCAAGGATCACTGGTCCTTTGTTTTTTTTAGATTTACGTGGGAGATTTTGATTTCTTTCTGTCTTTTTCTTCCTAGTCATAAAACAAGAGAACCTATCCTACTAACCTCTGCACAATGGCTGAAAAGAGGGATGAAGAGCAAGATTTTTTCTTGCTGGTACGCAGGTTCTTACCTCTCGTTTTCAATACCCAATTCGTCACAGAAAAAGGAAAAAGAAATAAAGGACATCACTCTTAAACACTCTTCCCGTCAACGACACCAAAAATGTTGGGTCATAAAGGTGACTATTACAGGAAACTTCAATGCTTCTCATTTAATTATCAACCCAGGGAAAGTCTTGTTATTTCAAGAGTGTAAGAACAGTATATGCAAGTGATATCGAAGGACAAATACTCTAAATTATCATAAGGAAGACTATCTGATTCTCAAAGTTCAATCAAATCAATTCAGAAGGGAATTATAGGATGATTTGACTATTCTGTTCTAATCATATGCAGAAATAACTACTCCGACTGGAAAGAGAAAACTACAATTTAACACCATACTATGATGAATTGAACAAAAATCATAATTTATTGAACAACAAATCTAATAAATTGAACAACAATTCATTATTCTAAATTTTGCAATGGAATTCTCTTTTAAATCAATGAATGGCATCCCTCTAAGTTAAACATCAACCAAACGCTCACAATGATAATCAAAAGATCCAACATTAACTACATGCATACTTGAATAGAATTAGTGTCAAAACTAATCAAATGATTATAAAAGCATTGGGAAATGATGAAAGCATCTAAACAATTATGAAAACATTGATTTTAATCAATAAGGCATGCCAATGGTGGAATACTCTAATGAAAGAAGAAGTTGTAGCATCTTAGGTTCACAATTAACCAATTAAACGATATGTTATGAAATGCACTAGATGACTGGAAACACAAGTTCTATAATTAAATGTATAGCAAAGAAGTAGCAAAGAAACTCCTAGGGCTGGGCCCAAAGCCACCATAAGTCTACTGCTAAGGAGAACCCATAGATTGACTATTCCAAAAACACCAAAATATTTATTAAGTTGGAGATTAATACATTAATACAACTTGACAATTATGTCCCGATATGTCTATTACAGAGGAAAATATCTATGCAGATCTATCTATCTTGTTCATCTTCGGCCTTTTAAAGGAGAAAAAACAGTAAAAAATCCTTTCCATACAAGGCCCTGCTACTTCATGGTTGTCGTTTGAATACTCCAAGCGTGGATGTGCCTTTCCATCTCCCACCGGTCCATAGGAGCCATTATGATCCCATTTTCCTCCCTTGTCAACTATCTTTTTTTCATCAGTAGTTGAGATGCTTTGCTTCCCTAACAATAAAGATACAACAAGTCATTTTTTATGTTGTTAAATGTTCCTTTTATCATTATTTCATTCTGCCTTGGCTTTACGTTATTTCCCTTTACTTTATTGCTAAAATGAGGGGATAATTCATAAAAGTACATAAAAAATCATGGTAAAGATGGGATGAAACTGATCCAGGTGGATATCTATGGCCACCCACCTATTCCATTTGGACCCGCAACATCAATTCTTTCATTTTTTCAGCTTCAGCACAACTTACTATTTTTAGCAGGTTTTCGGGTCCTGCACTCTCGGAGCCGTTTTGGGGACTCAATGATCAAGGTGGATATTGGTGGCCACCCACCGAGTCCATTTGAACCCCCACCATCAGTTATTTCAGTTTGTAAGTTTCAACACAACTTACTATTTATAGCAGTTTTTTGGGTCCAGAACTTCCGGAGCCGTTTTGAGGCCCTAAACGACGCTTTTTGGGAAAACGGGGAGCAACATGGGTGATAGGCTAATGTTTCTCACTCAAAATTTGTAGTCCTCGGATAGATATTTCAAATGAGCTATTGAGCGCGTCAAACGGAGATCGAATTCCAAAGTTACGTCCTCGGGAAGTTGAAACACCAACTTACCCAAATGGGGCCCACGGTTTTGGCACTTCATCTCCTAGGGTTAGGTTTTTGGACGTTTCAGATTTTACATTTTTTCTAAAAATAAATAGGCCTCTGAGCCTCATTGTAACATAGTTCAGGGGCTGGTATCCGACACATCTCTTCTCAAAGATAAGCGCTGCCAGTACCCTATCTCATATATTCCCATCATGTCTGCATTATAACACAGTTCAGGGGCTGGTATCCGACACATCTCTTCTCAGGGATACGCTACCAGAACCATAGCTCATGTATTTTCATTATGTCTGGAATAGGCCTTGGAGCCTCAATGTAACACAGTGAAGAGGCCTGTAGCAATCACATCTCTTCTTAGAGATACACCTACCAACGCCCTAGTTGTTCATTTCAGTCATTTGTTTTATTAATAAAATGAAGCATTATTTCCACTGCATCTCTGTGTTTATGGTTATATATGTATTCTGTTGCGTTCCTACAAAAAATATGGATCATAAACGTACCTTATTCTTGGCCCAATAGTCAGCCCAATAAGAAAATGTCATTTTTCATGTTTCCTTTGTCTCCTTAAGTCCAGTCACCTTGCACAGTCAGCAAGACTAGTCAACTGTATGAACTGCTGACTAGGCAAGTTGTACATTTTTTTTCCAAAATTTTCCTATTTTGGAAATCGAACAGAACTCATTTATGGGAGTATATGGTGTCAGATTTTCATGAAACTAATTGCACCAGATTCAGAATGACGGGATCTAGGCAAGCGCACATGTTTCATTCTATTATGAGAAATTTTATTTCTGAGCATATTTTTTAGCACCAGATCATTGTTGGTGGATGTGGACCAAAGACGAGAAATTTATCCTCAACTCCGGGAGGTATAGAACATCATGTAGAAGAAAGTATCTAATGCCATGTAGTTTGAGCTTGATGGTGCCAAGCCATGATGGCTTGAGTTTTGACTTGTCTTCAAAGTAGATTTCTCCATCAACATTATCAGTGAATTCTTCAAAGAAATATCTTATGAAATTCATGTATCAAGTTGCTTTTTAATCAAGCAACCAAGCATATTTCCATGAATAAAATGAAGCATTGAATAAGTCTTCATTTACTCCAATGTTGCAACATGCCACAACATAATGAGCGGACTCGGGTGCTTTTCCTTTCCCTTTACCAGGTTTTTTACCTTTTTTTTCATTTTTTTCTTGCTCGATTATGTCCCAACGTAGCTTTCATGTGGAAACATCATGTCCATTTATGTTACACCATATGTAATTAAGATCAAACCTTTCTCCTTGGAAATTACTACCCCCTTCCTCTAAAATTATTCCTTCCTCTTCCTCTTCGACCACCTCTTCCTCTAGAAGAATCTTGTCCTTGAATATTATATTTCTATGCAAGGCACACAACTTATTTAGATTACTAAAGAGTTTTATTTTTCCCAAAATAATTCTCTCTTTCAACAAAAATTCTCAAGGGAGTTAAAAGAAACCACCTTAAGTCTTACCCTTTCTTGCAATGAATCAAGATAATGTAAATAAGTGGGATATAGTGCCTTGACATAAGCAGTGAGTGGAACATATATTTCAACACTAGTGGATTTTATGTCATGCGAGAGAGTCATCATTTTTAAACTCAATATTGAACTACTTGATCATGAGTTTAACAACTTCAATCTCAAAGTGCAAGTCATATAATTCCTTCAACTTCTTTAAAGCTTCAAAAGAATTTTAAAATAGAGAAATATGACAACTCACCTCTTCATTTACTAAATTTCAATCAAGGCATAGGCCTTTTTGTTCTTATTTTTACAAATGGAAAGCTACTTGTCTAAAGTGGGCTTTTTAGGTGCATTGTCTCCTTCTCCTTCACAAATTCCTTTCCACAAATCATTGAAAATAAAAGTGTGTTTTATCTTTTTAGACCACTTATAATTCCCTTCTCCTAGACTTACCCAATCTAACTGGTCCACTAGGGTAAACATGTGACAATGTAATGTTCCTTTTTTAGGAATATTCTCAAGATGCTCAATGGGGACGTTGTATAAGGAAAAATAGGGAAATATAATTCAGAATACAACTTGGTTCCTCTTGAATACGCTTTTCAGGACTCTAATATGGAATTTATTCAAAAACAAATCAAGTTAGATCTGCTAAACAGATCTCCCACAACTGGTGTCAATGTAATTCCCTCTTTTTGAAACACTAACAATCAACAATATGATCTATACCAGAGATTTAATGAAGGGGAATTTACCAAATATGTCACCTTCTCAATTAATTTTGAGATCCGGAGGCTATTGGGCCCTTTTCAAACTCTGTCCATAGAATCTTGTCGAGAGGTAATGCCCAAAAGGGTTTACTCAAAAAGGCATGCCTAAAAAATTATTTTTTCAGGAATGGGAGCTTCATCCATCACAAAATATTCTTAATAACACTCATAAACCAATAGAAATTATAGCAGCAACCTTTACTCAACTGTTATTCTCAAAAAGGTGAGGAAAATCAACTTTTTATGCACTAAAATGAGTGTGTGCAGAAATCTGCATAAAATTAAGGGGCATGGCTCTGTAATATGTTATATCAGGTTAAGAGAGACTCACATGCAAAATTTCAGCTCAAATGAATGAGTTTTTCTATGTTAAATTGTTCCTCCTTCCCGACTAGTCAAGAAAAACCCTGATTTCCCATGACCTAATTTATGCAGAAATTTGCTGAAGCATGGGTAGCGTAATTTATGACGGGATTGAATGTTTTTATGCATTAATATTATTATTAAATTTAATAATAGGAATCATTTGGATTATACTAATAAAAATAGACATTTGCATAAGGAAAACCCCCACATTAAGTTGCTTCAACACATAAGAAAATAATGCATGATCATGACAACGTTATTTTCAGGGGATGAAGCAGAATTTAATTGATATTCAGATATGAAGCATATCATTACATGAAAATATGGATCTAATACAGAAATAAGTACATGAAATGTTGATCTATACATTCCCCTTGGGGTTTTGTGCAAAACATGAAATGTCGGAAGTAGATCTGAGATCTAAAATTGCAGATCTGCAGAATGATTTAGAAATTTCTGAATAATAACATGTTACAAAATATCAGATCTGAAATTAACATAGATTGTATGGTCAATCCATGGATCACCACAGTGAGAGGAATAATCCTAACACCGGAGATCTCTCCTCCAAAGTACCGAAAAAACACCCAGCAGATGTATATCTACAAATAACGCAGTTCAAGGGAAAATATTGCGCTACCTCTTCTGGAATGGGTTTGGCCTATTACCAAGATGTATATCTGAAGCCCAATGAGTCTAAAACCATCTTATCAATGGGATAGATGAGTTTCCCAGTGACAAGGGGTGCTAGAACTCCCTAGATCTGAAGATATCTAATCTCCACTTGCTACAACTCACATAAAAAATTCAGCCCTAAATAGGATTGTGTTGTATATGCAAGAAGAAGCTTGGCCAAAATGCCGGATAGTGGAGAAATGCAACACAACCTCCTCCAAGGAGCTACTCCATGGAAGGAGAGAGGGTTCCTAAACAGGAAACCCTCTTCCCTTTGGCTAAACAGGCAAGAGATCTCTTGTTGCCCAAGCAACCTCAAATTCGAAATATCTTCAAAAACATTTTCTTGTTGCTCTCCTCCTTCTTTTATAATATTGGAGTCTTGGGAAAACCCTAAACCACTTCATTGGTTTAGCCCCTTTCACATTTAGAAGCTCCTTCTAGAACTGCACAGTCTAAGATGCCCTCTTGTGATTTAGCCCCTTTCACACCTGCAAGATATAATTTAAATAGCCCAGATATGTCTTTGTTCACATAGGCATTGATTTATTTTTATTTTTCAGGAGTTTTACATGTCCTCCTTCACAATTTATTCATTAATCATGAAATACAAAATAAATAAGGCAAAATTAATGTTCCAATTAACTGAAGCTAATTTAGGAACATTACAGTCTCCCCCTCCCAAAATTTGCTTGTCCTCAAGCAACTGCAAGGGTGCTACAAAAATTTCCCTTCTTCTCTTGTGGCCTCCTCATCTGTTAGTCTCTACCATTGCTCTGAATCTTCTACAATAGCTTTTTCTTCCAATGGCCCTCCCTAAATATGAAAGTTGGCCTTTGGTGAATAAACCCAAGGGCTCTCATCATGAAGATATGGAAGGTTGTTGTGGAAACCCTCTTGCTAATCCATGGCCTCCTCAAGATAGAAGTGATGACAATCATGGGGATTTTCATGATCCATGAAAGACTCCCATCTCCATGCTATCATCCAAATGAAGTGGATCACCTCCCAGCTTGGCAATCCATAGAAGAACTCCTCCCCAATACATATGAGAGGCATGTTACCAACAAAAATATGGCTCACTTTACAAAGAGGCAAGTGATCTATCATAGTGGCCATACAAAATATCATGCTCCCATGGAAGAATGCAATGCAAAAAGAATGGAGGGCTCCTTCCCCAATGACACACTGAACCAAAGTACCTCCTTTCCAATCATGTTCCCAAGATTAAGAACATTTTAAACATAAGGAATCATGATTAAAATCATGTTAGTTTCCATGCATGATAAACGAGAAGAGAGGTGTTCCCTCATGTGTAACAAACACAGTCTTACCCTCACTGCCTGGAATAGAAAGTGTCAAGTGTCCTCCCCAACACTTGCTTGTTGCCTCATCCTTCTTGCATGCTTGGAGAAGGTGCATAAAAGTTGGTGTAAAAGAATCACACCATGGAAAGAGCATATCCTCTCCAAGGTTATTCAAAGGATGATCATCATCATCATAGCTCATGGCCTCAAGTGGCCCATGAAGCCCATCATAAATAGTGCTCCCTCTTGGAGCAAAGCCCTGCAAATGAGTGTCAAAAAAATACAAGTATACATCATGAGATCCAGCAATATAATATTCATTATATACTTGTTAAAAATCAGCAAGGTTGCTCATGGGTGAGCCTCCTCTGACACTTCAATGAATAAGGAAGTGTAGATGATAATTCTTCCCAAGAGCTATGTTCCTCCTCATCTAACAAATGGCCCATGCACTCCTCCATATGAGTGTGCACCTCCTCTTTGACATACTTGATGCCAAGTTCACATGTTAGAGCCCCATAAACTTTCCTTTTGCTGCCTCCCTTGTAGCTGATCTTGCCCAAGACAAGATTGAAGCATGTGGAAGTCAACTCCCCCTTGGAAAGTTCTTTCCTTCCAATACTTCCTCAATTTGGCCCTTGCATGCAAGAGTATTAAGACCCTCTTGCCATGTTCATAAATCTCCTCTATCAATGAGAAAATAATGAGTTGTTCCAAAGGCTTAGATGTGCCATGTTCCCTCATACCCATACCATCATAGATTTCTATTTCTTCATTTCTCAACACAGATGAATGAATGGAAAATAGCAATGTTTTATTCAAAAAATTTCATACCTCCTTTCTGAATTCATGGAAGATACTCTGTGCTGTAGTTAAGAGAACACTTTAGTTATCCTCAAATTAGGAGGTCTTTATGGTGGAATGCCTCTTTGCAAAGAGACATCAAGGCATAGAGAATAATGTGGATGTAGGTGGACAACTTTTCCCCTACCATTGTTGCATGGGTTCTCTTGCCTTCTTTGTTTCTCTGACCCTTGAAACAGAGAAGGGTGTATGCTCTTCTTCTTGAGATGCTATTACTCCTCTCTTCCTCCTTCTACATTCAAAATCTCACCACTTGGTAATGATAATACATGCTGCCCATGCATTGTGCTAAGATCTTGATGTGTGAGACCTTTTTGGAACTTCTTGCAAGAATGCAAGAGTTTCTCTCCTTGGAGCAAGTGCTTCATTCTCCTCTTGATGAGGTATTTGAGGTGCCTTTTTTGTGACTGCGTTAGTACCTCATGCCTTCTACCCTTATTCAAAACTGAAATTTTTTCAACATCAATAAGAGACCTTAGATCTTGGTCATCTTTTGAAGGAGAAACCTTCATGCTTCCCTCTTGAGAAGAGGATCCTTCACCCAAAGGAGATTTGGCCCTTGGCAATGCATCCAACAAATTAACTTCTTCTTTCTTCCTCTTCATGAAGAAGTCACTAATAGAACGCTGGGGCTTAAGTGATATGGCTGAGTGCACATATCCATGATATGAGGATTCAAAATGTTCCTCATGTATATATCTCGAAGATCTAGTCGGAAGATCTTCTTGTTCTTGAAACTTCCTGGAAGTTTCACTTCTTCTGCTTTCTTCTTCTTGTACAATCTCTTCACTGGATCTGAATATTGATGAGAGTAAACTCATCTCCTTCATATTTCTTCTCTCAGGTTTGCTTCTTGCTTCTTCTGATAACTTGATCTCACAAGCTGAGCCAAAGATCATGCTCTGATACCACTGTAATGTTCCTTTTTTCAGGAATATTGTCAAGCTGCTCAATGGGGACACTGTATAAGGAAAAATAGGAAAATAAAATGCAAAAAAGACCTTGGTTCCTCTTGAATATGATGTGCAAGACTCAAATATGGAATTTCTCCAAAAAAAAATCAAGTTAGTTATGCTAAACAAATCTCCCACAACTGGTATCAATGTAATGCCCTCTTTTTGAAAAATTAAAAATCAACAATTTGATCCATACCAGAGATTTCCTGAAGGTTAATTTACTGGACATGTCACCTTCTCAAGGAAGTGTGAGATCTGGAGGCTATCTAGCCCT
Organism: Pinus albicaulis; assembly: GCA_034641835.2. NCBI lineage: Eukaryota > Viridiplantae > Streptophyta > Pinopsida > Pinales > Pinaceae > Pinus > Pinus albicaulis. The sequence continues at coordinate 677,222,627 of CM076577.1, forward strand.
TTTCAGACTCTGTCCGTAGACTCTTGTCGAGAGGTAATGCCCAAAAAGGTTTACTTAGCAAGGCATGCCTAAAAAACGAATTTTTTAGGAGTGGGAGCTTCATCCATCATAAAATATGCTTAATAACACTCAGAAACCAAAATAAAGTACAACAACAACCTTTACTCAATTGTTATTCTCAAAAAGGTGAGGAAAAGAAGATTTTTATGCACTAAAATGAGTGTGTGTAGAAATATGCATAAAATTAAGGGGCATGGCTCTATAATATGTTATAGCAGGTTAATAGAGACTCACAATGCAAAATTTCAGCTCAAACAAATGATTTTTTCTATGTTAAACAGTTCCTCCTTCTCGACTAGTCAAGAAAAACCCTAATTTCCCATGACCTAATTTATGCAAAAATTTGCTGAAGCATGGGTAGCATAATTTCTGAAGGGATTGACTGATTTTATGCATTAATATCAGTACACAAGTTCATAATAGGAAGCATATGGATTATACTAAGAAAAATAGACATTTTCATAAGGAAAACCCCCACATTAAGTTGCTGCAATACATAAGAAAAGACTGAATAAAAATGACAACATTATTTTTAGGGGCTGAAGCAGTATTTCATTGATATTCAGATCTGAAGCATAAAATTACATGAAAATATGGATCTAATACAGAAATAATTACATGAAATGCTGATCTAGACATTCCCCTTGGGGTTTTGTGCAAAACATGAAATGTCGGAAGTAGATCTGAGATCTAAAATTGCAGATCTGCAGAATGATTCAAAAATTTCTGAGTAATAACATGTTACAGAAGATCATATCTGAAACTAACATGGATTGGATGGCCTATCCATGGATCACCATAGTGAGAGGAAGAATCCTAACATCGAAGATCTCTCCTCCAAAGTACCGACAAAACACCCAACAGTTGTAGATCTGAAAATAACGCAGTTCAGGGGAAAATACTATGTTTCCTCTTTTGGAATGGGTTTGGCCTATTGCCAAGATGTATATCTGAAGCCCAATGAGTCTAAAACGAGCTTATCAATGGGATAGATGAGTTTCCCAGTGACAAGGGGTGCTAGAAATCCCTAGATCTGAAGAGATACAATCTCCACTTGCTACAACTCACATAAAAAATTCAACCCTAAACAGGATTGTGTTGTAGGGGCAAGAAGAAGCTGGGCCAAAATTCTAGATAGTGGAGAAATGCAACACAACCTCCTCCAAGGAGCTACTCCATGGAAGGAGAGAGGGTACCTAAACAGGAAACCCTCTTCCCTTTGGCTAAACAACCAAGAGAACTCGAGTTTCCCAAGCAACCTCAAATTCAAAATATATTCAACAACCTTTTATTTTTTCTCTCCTTCTTCTTTTATAATATTGGAGTCTTGGCAAAACCCTAAACCACTTCATTGGTTTAGCCCCTTTCACATTTAGAAGCTCCTTCTAGAACTGCGCAGTCTAAGATGCCCTCTTGTGATTTAGCCCCTTTCACACCTGCAAGATATAATTTAAATAGCCCAGATATGTCTCTGTTCACATAGGCATTGATTTATTTTTAGTTTTCAGGAGTTTTACATGTCCTCCTTCACAATTTATTCATTAATCATGAAATACAAAATAAATAAGGAAAAAATAATGTTCTAATTGGCTGAAGCTAATTTAGGAACATTACAGATAAATATTTACTGTGATATGATTTAACTTCACAAGTATAGTTAAGGAAGTGGAATCAACAAAAAAAAAAACCAAACTAGCCTTCCTCAGGAGCTACAAGACCCCCAGGGGCTAACTAACCACTCCAGGTGACCAACCCCTGAATTAACATGTTTTTTGACTGAGATAGACCCCTAATTTCTCCCATGACAAGTCCTCCATGTGATTATAACCCTTTAGCCGCTCCCATAACAAGGGAATCCATGCGACTATAGTAATTTTCAGGTAGTTATGTGCTAGCAACCCCAAATTTTGAGCCAATTTTTTAGGGCTAGGACTTAGGTTTCTGCCCAAAAATTGATGAAATTATCAGAAATGATAAATAACAAGAAGACAAGGCCTATAATTCAAAACTTGACCAAGTACCTCACTTGACTCATCCTAACCATGACAAACATTTTGTCAAACACATCATGGACATGTAATGTACATGTCATAAAAACACATCTGAACATAGGAACTTCATACTTATCTAGGATTCATAAATAAGGTATGATACCCTCTCATAATAGCTGCAAAATCATCTATTAAGTCTTAAATTAATTAACCATTCATTTACTAATCAAAGCATGATGAGAGCCATAGCTAGAATATGTCATAAATCCATGCTTATAGCCAACATATAACCAATAGAATAACAATGATAGAACAAGCATTAAAGCCACATAATAACAAGTGAATTTACTCATAAAATACAAGAAGAAAAGAGCTCTTATTAACATATGAAAAATCCAAGCAAGTCGTGGACTTCCACGTACCACCTGACCATATATTGGGCTTAACCAAATCTCTCTTTCAACCAATCACCCCCGCAACATATTCCAAGCATGAATGTGGGATATCATGGAACAAACTAATAAAACCAAACCAGGGCTTCAAAAGGCCATATCACCTCAACCCTCAACCAATGATTCCACCTCACGATCGAACATAACTTATCGTCGCTAGATTAGTCTCCATCCAAGCTGTCCAAGGCTCCAAAGCGTTTGTTCCAACCCGACTTCCAGGACTAGTAACTCAACCCATATTTTCTGCATGGCTCTAGAGTGTTTGTCCAATCAAGGATTCTAGGACTAATAACTCAACCCACCAAGGGTTTTAGACTATATTTCCAACCAAGGGTTTTAGGACTAGTAACTCAACCCAAGTTGTCACAAGGCTTATAGAGCATTTGTCCAACCCACAACGATATGGAAAATGAGCAACAATTAGAAACAAATGGTAAAAAACAAAACACCGTGGCTATATAGGAAATGAAAAGGCTAGGAAAAACCAATGCCAATCCAGGCAATCCTCCATGCCAGTCATGGATCATAACTAAAAAAATACATGCATATGCCATGCATTCCAAAACTAGCAAGGAAATCATGCATGCAACTCGGTACTTGGAAAGAAAATCTGTTGTAGCTATTGATCCCGTTGTTCCCTTTCGATTTCCTATTTTTCCTTTGTGTTCTTGCTCCCAATCCTAAGTAAGGCACACTCCTCCAACATTGCTCCAAGAAAAATCTAAGTATCCAACTAGTCCTCAGAATCCTTTTTATCAATGAGGCCTCTATTTTCTCCTATTTTCTATGATTTTCATAAATAAAATGCCAATAAATTCCTCATGCCTTTCCAAAGCCTTTGTCATCGCATTTTCCAATTTCCATGGCCATTAATTAATCACAAGTGATCATCATCACTATGTTTTTGCCCAACATTTAGCTTGAAATATGTGTGCCATGAGCTTGGTTATTATTTTTCCTTTATAAAATTTATTACATCGATTTTTAACCTGAGGTTGTTATAGAACCCTCCCACTTATGGGAACATCGTCCTCGATGTTCAATGTCACCTACAACCAACAAGACCACTGAAAGAAAAACATACCTCATATGGAGCTTTATAACTTAGATCGTTGCAGTATTTACAATGAATAACCTGTTCAAAATCAAACCAACATGACAAACATAGCAACATGACAACCATACCGCATATTGGATCTTTATAACAAAAATTGTTGCAGTTTTTACAATAAAAACCATAAATAATTATGTACATATACAAAACTTTGTTTCCTCAACCAGGAAACAATGAAGGATACATATCCCACATATGATCATCCATCTCCCATGTAGCTTCATCGGGGCCAAAGTGATTCCACTACACTTTAACCTACTGAATTGCTCAGTTCTGGAGCATGAGCCTCTTTCTCTGCAAAATGCCCTGAGGTTCCAGATGGAATTCTCCTTCTAGTTCCACATGTAATATAGACCAATCAATCACATGATCAACATGCTTAACATACTTCTTAAGTAATGACACCTGGAAAACATCATGGAATTTCACTGTTGGAGGATGTGCAAGTCGATAGGCCACTGGTCCAATCCTCTCAAGGACATTGGAAGGCCCACAATACTGAGGTGCTAACTTCACACATGACCCAATACTCAAGGAGATATTCTTGGGCTTGATGCACACATACATATGTTCCCCAACCTGAATCTCCTTAAATTCCATGTTTTGATCCACATAAATTTTATGCATGTCTTGCGCTGCCTTTAGATTATTCTTGATAACCTTCATTTCCCGTTCCATTTCTACCAACATGTCTGGTCCTATCAATACCCTATTCACTAGATCACTCCAACTGATAGGAGTATTACAACTCCTCCCATAAATTTCCTAAAAAATACTCATCCTTAGTGATTCTTGATAACCATTGTCATACACAAACTCAACCAGTGGAAGATAATCTTCCCACTTTTGATGTTGATGCATCACATACATTCTCAACATGTCCTCCATAATCATGTTGACCCTTTTTCTATCCATTTTTCTGCGGATGCTAAGTTGTACTAAAGGCCAATTTTGTACCAATCATGCAAATAACACTTTCTAGAAGTTAGAAGTGAACTTATTATCCCTGTCTGATACAATCTTCTTTGGTACACCATGAAGCCTCAATACATCTCTAATGAAGACCTGTGCTACATCATTAGTTGAATAAGTAGATTTCAATAGAATGAATTGCACTATATTTTTCAACCTTTCCACCACAACCATGATAAAATCATGTTTTCTAGATGTCCTTAGAAAACCTTAATGAAATCCATGGAAATGACCTCCTATTTCCACTCTGGAATTGGAATTGTTGTAGTAAACCACCTGGATGCTTACACTCTACTTTTACCTATTGATAGTCCAAAAATCTAACCACAAACTCTACCACTTCCCTCTTCAAATTCGGCCAATAATATAACTTCACAGTTGTCAATTTCTTATGGTATCCCGGGTGAACTAAATACAGATTAGCATGAAATTCCCTCAAGATACACTTCTTGAGCTCATTGTTGTATGACACATAGATCTTGTCCCTAAATCTGACCAAATCATCTACTGCGAGAGGATATTCCACATCTTGATCACCTATACCCTATTGGAACTTTTTCCTAAGCTCCCTATACTTATCATCCTTCTGAACTTCTTGTAAAATCCGATCATATAAATATATCCCATATGAGCTCATAGCTGCTATGTGATTCACATGTACTCTTTTGCTAAGAAAATCCAAAACCCTTTTCTCTTTCACTTTAATGTACCTAATATCAAAGTCAAACTCACTAATCATGGCCAACCATCTATCTTGCATGGAATTCAGATTTGGTTGGTGAAATAGGTATCTCAATCCACTGTGATTACTCATCAAGATAAACCGACTACCAAGAAGATAGTTTCTCCACATATTCAAGGCATGGATGATTGCTTCAAACTTAAGATCATGTTTCACATAGTTATACTTATGATAATTCAGTTTCCTTGATTCATAGTAGACTACCTATCCTTCCTACATCAGTACTCCACCAAGTCCTCTCTTGCAAACATCTATACACACAACGAAATCTTTGTCAAGATCTACGATTTGTAGGACTCGAGAATTTGTCAACAACTATTTCCACCACTAAAATTACCCGCACATTATTTTTTCCATTCAAATTTCTCACCTTTCCTTTGCAATGTTGTAATAGGATAGGAAATATGTGAGAATTCCTTGATGAACCTCCTATAATAACCTTCTAAGCCCATCAATGATCTAAGCTCATCCAGATTCCTAGGAGCTTCCCATTCCATGATAGATATGATATTTTCTAGGTCCAATGCTATGCCTTCCTTGGAGACAACATTCCCCAAGTAATGTAACTTTGTTTGAAAGGAACTATATTTACTAAGATTTCCATATAAATGATGCTCTATTAGAAATATCAATACTAATGTTAAGTGTTAAACATGCTCTTCCTCATTCTTAGAATATATCAATATATCATTAATGAATACAATAACAAACTTGTCTAGATAAGGATGCAATACACTATATATTAAACACATAAAATTAGCTAAAGAGTTAGTCAAACCAAAAGGAACTACAACAAACTCATAATGCCCATACCTATTCCGGAAAGCAGTCTTGTAAATATCGTATTTTTTGATGCATACTGATATCCTGATCTCATATCAATCTTTGAGAACACTACTACTCCCTTCAACTGATCAAACAAGTCACCAATCCTCGACAAAGAATACATGTTCTTAATGGTTACCTTGTTCAAATTTATGTATTTAATACACAACCTGAGTTTACCATTCTTTTTCTTCACAAACAATACCGGTGCACCCCAAGGAGACACACTTGGCCTAATTTACCCTTTTTCAACCATTTCCTTCAACTATAACTTGAATTCCACTAACTCCGGAGTGCTCATCCTATATAGTGCCTTTGATGTTGGTGCTACCCCTCGTACCAATTCAATAGAAAATTCCACTTCCCTGTGAGGCGGTAACTCATGAATCTATGTGGGAAATACAACCTAAAACTATTGTAGAATTGGGTACTTCTTCAAAAATTCTGAATTCTAAACATCCTTATCTTTATCAATGGAAATATGAAATACAAATAACACACACCCTTTCCTACGTCCACGCTTTTCCTGCATAATTGTCACCATTCTAACTGATGTTTCCTTCTTCTTACTCTGCAATATTATTTTTTCTCCATTGTCACCCAAGCACTCAAAATCCTTATCATAGTAGTATACCTTGGTCCTATGAATATACAACTAGTCCATACCCAACAATATAGTATATGTTCCCAATGAAAGTACATTCAGATGCACTGATGTAGGCATGCCATTCATCTCAAATGCACAACCTCTTACCCAATGATAAACTCTTTTCTTTGTATCTATATCCAACCGTACTAACCAAGATTTTGCATGTATACTTTATTCAAACCACACTTATCCAATAGGTCAGGGTTAACATAACTATAATTAGATCAAAGGTCAATCAAAATAGAAACAACTTAATCACAAAGCTTACAATCCCTAGGAAGGCCCTGGATCTATTTTTATTGACCCTTTAAGAATGAATGTAAATATTATGACCTTCATGTTCTCTAAGTAATCATGCAATCTGAAGAACTTATTCATCCCTCGCAACCATGCTTCTGCATCTTGTGAGTTTTTTATTTCTCCATCAAATGTAGGTGGCTTTGATTTCTTGTACTCATCTGACAAATATCTTCTATCACTCCTCCTGTAAGGATGATAGCAATGATGACCATGGTACTTGTCTGAACCAAAACTAGAGTAAATCCCATGTCTACTGCCTTTTCTCTCAGGTGTATCCAAGAATATTTCATCTCTGACCGTGTCATCTATTTATGACCTATTCCCACCATGAGACCTGCTACCATAGGCTCCATTAGTCATGCACTGATGTCCATGACTGATCCTAAGTGGTCTTTGTCTCTACAAGTTTGAAAAGCTCCAAAGGATGACTACATTAACCTATGCTTGTTTCTCATGTGCCCTGGAAAGTATCTCTTGTGACTGAATTCTTCTGTCATTATATACTTTCCAAATCCTTATTTATGCATTCAAAATTATCAAAGTGTCTTCTATATCAAGAGACTACCCATCACCATGTTGATCATATGATTTATAGGGAGAATATCATGAACTATAATCCACCATTTTTCTAGTTATCTTTGATATTCTTCTTCTTGCAAGTATATCATGGCATCTAAACCAAAACATAAACATAAACAACATACCTGAGTATAGTTCATGGGAGGATATCTCATCTGCAAGATAAAATATATTAGCACAATACATGTATAAGCATAATCATAACATTATATAGACATCATCTAAATCATCATCCTAGTTACCATGCATGGTGTCACAACTATAACACCAGCTATACACGATGCATGCATAAAAAAATATATACACTGACATGCATAACCAATGCATATACAACCGACATACATTTATGAAAAACACATCCCAACAACAACATAATAAAATTATACGTGAAAACACAACTGTAACCATGACTACTACCATGCATACATAACAAACACATATACCACAAGCATAATGAACACATATGCAACTGACATGTATGCAAGAAAAACACATTTCACCCATCCGGTCCAAGGGTTGAACCGTGCTCCGATACCACTCTGTAACACCATCCTCCTAGACTTACTCGAGGTAATCGTCCCATCGGGCTAAACATGTGACTCAGAGTTATTGTGATATGATTCAACTTCCCAAGTATTGTTAAGGAAATGGAATCGACAAAACAAAACTAAATTGACTTTCCTCCGGAGCTACAAGACCCCCAGGGGCTAATAAACCACTCCAGGTGCCCGACCCATGAGTTAACCTATTTTTTTACTGAGCTAAATCCCTAGTCACTACCATGACAAGCCCTCCATGCGATTGTAACCCTCCAAACGATCCCATAACAAGGGGATCCCTACAACTGCAGTTTTTATCAAGCAGTTTTGTTTCAATGACCCTAAATTTTGAGCCACATTTTCAGGGCTACCTTTTAGGCCTATGCCCAGAACTTGATGAAATTCTTAGAAATGATAAATAACAAGAATACAAGGCCTTTAATGAAAAAATTGAATAAGGACCTAATCTGACTCATCCTAACCATGACAGGAAGTTTTTCAAGCACATCATGGACATGTAATGTAAAGGTCATAAAAACACATATGAACATATGAAATTCATACTTATCTGTGATTTTTCAAGAACTTTTTATTCCCTCTCATAATAGCTACAAAATAATATTATAGGTATTACATTCATTAACCATTCATTTACTAATAAAAACATGATGAGAGCCACAACTAGAATATGTCATAAATCCATGTTTATAAACAACAGAATAACAATGATAGAATAACCATTAAAGTCACATAATAACAAGTAAATTTACTCATAAAATACAAGAGGAAAATAGATCTTATTAACATATGCAAAAGCTAGCCAAGTCACAGACTTCCACGTACCACCTGACCGTAGATTGGGTTGTGTTAGCCACCTATAATAATTTGTCAAAGCAAACAGGTAGCTAAATATGTTTTTGAGCCTTCAAGAGAAACATTTCCTCTGTAAATATATCATTCTTGAAGCCTCCATGTGTCTTCTATCCTTCAAATAATATTCATTGTTGTTTCCATTAATGAACACTATTGTTTGTGAAAGAAGTTGTTCTAAAAAAGGCCTCCATTTTCCATCATTTCACTCCTCTTTCACTCACAAAGAATTCCATTTTTCACCCTTATTCCCTTCACAAAAACTCCTCTATAACCCTTCATTTAACCTCTAAATCATCCTAATTCCATTTTTAAACCTTATATTTCCCTTGATTTGATTTAAAAATCCCCCCTTCCATCTATCGGAACCTCCAAATTCCTCAAAAAACCCTTCAAAATCCTTAAAAATCTTCATTTTTGCACTAAGGCCTTAAGCCCCTTTCGGCCTTAGCCCTAGCCCCTTTTATGCATGTGACCCGGAGCCATAACCAGGCGCTAACCCTTATCCCTCATCACAATCAGAGTTTCCTTTCCCCGACTTTTCCTTTATTCTTCCAATTTTCCGATGTGATGAGCCCCTTCTCCTCCCGACCTCCGATTTAATCTCCACCATCGATCAAGTTAGATCCGATGGTCTGCGCTCAATTGCATCGCTCCATCGGTTCTTCACTTTGCTCATCACTCGCGCCCACCGATTTGATCTGGACCGTTGAATCCATAAGAACCAACAGCCATAATCTCATTGTTCTCCACCCATAGCCCTTCGTCATCACCCCGCCGATTTAATCCTGACCATTGATCTCTCATCCGATCGAACAGCCCGTGATGCATCGCATATCGCAAACATAGTCTTCCCTTTTCCTTTTCCTCCGATGGCTTGATTCCCCGATTTGATCCAGACCATCGAATACACAAGAACCGACGGCCAAGATTTCATCGCACTTTGCATTTTCCTTTCTCCTTTCCACTGTTCTGTTGATCGCCGATCATATCTCCGCCATCCATTCCTACAGATCCGATGGATCCCATCTTTCCGCTCATTCACTTACCCCGTTTTCCTCTTGTTCAAAACTCTGCTTTCTCTTTTAATCTCAACCGTTCGATCCGCAGATCTAACGGCCCTAACTCAACCCCACCATATGTTCCGCTTGCACACATTGCTTCCTATCACGTGCAACCCGCGCCGTCTGATCTAATGCTCCACATATGACGGTTGATATCCAATGTCGCGTAATTTTTGCGCCCAAAGCTTAACGTTTGAAAATTGCGCGATATGGGTGGTTTTAGAAATACACCCGTCACTCACTGAGTGGAATTGCGTTTTTTTGGGCATTTCCGCTTTCCCCCTTTTTGTTGCACGAAATACATTCCTGGTTCCCCTTTATTTCCTACCCTCCACAACTTTAGCTTTTAATCCTAGCCATCGATCTCTAAGATCGCACGGCCCATATTATATCACGACAACATTTCACTTGTTTCCCATCGCCCTCCCAAATGACTCCATCAAGAATTCCCCACCATTGATTGTTCTAATCTAATGGCCCACGTTCATTCTCGCTCCCAAACATCCATTGACCTGGTTAGCTGCTCTACCAGAATTTTCATCACATTTTCCGCTGCATCCACCTTTTTCCATCACTTCTCCTCCATCCCCACGAGCCTCTGAAGCAGTCCACCCTCACTCCCGCAAGTTTTTATAACATGTTTTTCATTTTTGCAGGTTTCAAAGGTGATGAATTCACGATATCTCCACAGTCACAGTCGTGGTGATATATAGTGCTGAAAAACCATCACGGAGTCAAGATCGCAGAGGAAGAAATATCTGAGAAGGTTTAAAGGCATGTTTTATTAAAGATCAAGGCTATTGACCCGACATAAACCCTCCGGCGCCTCTGTAACCCGTATATTAACACAAATAGGTCAGCAGAAGTTTAAAGTGTATCAGAAAGAGATTAAAGGGTTAAAAGCATAATATTGAAGACTAATAAGCCTAATCCATAGTCAGCACAGATTAAATACAAATCATTGATTGCAGTAGCATAGAGGATATATCAGTAGGACATTCCTTTCTTGAAGAAAGGACCAAATCACTACTACCCATTCTCTATTCTTCATCAAGCTCTAGAACAGTTGTTACTCTGTCAGAAGTCCTTAAAAATATCAGTGCATTAGTTATGAAGGGATGGAAGACCTGCAAGCCAAACTATCCACCTTGCTTATCTCAGAAGACAAAACAAAGTACCAGCAGCCAGAGAGTACTTCAAAGAAACATACCTGAGGTTATTGTCAACCCGACAAAGACTTCTGAACCAGCCTAAAGGGTACCAACGATTAATGCAAATCCATTATGCAGAGTGGGCATTCGAATACTTCCTCCCCTCTATCTTAATGAAACATTTAAGTTCATATCTACTACTACTATCACTCATTCTCCTATAAGAACCCCTGTAAAATACATTATAAATCTTGGTTGGTTGATTGGGATTTTATTGACTGTTTGAAACGTTATTGAGGGGAGGTAGCTGATTGGTTTGTAATATAGTAGGTTGGGAAGAGAATTTTGGACTGTAAAAAGCCACTGGACTCAAAGTATGTGACTGGTTTTACACATCAATTAAACAAGAAGATTCATAGGATCCTGGTCTATATTATTGGTGATGTTTTCCTTACTGTAATTGTCTCCTTTCATGTTTTTTCATACTGTCCATTATTCTCTGATAAATAACAGTAAGCATAGATTAGGACATACTGTTGGAAGTATCGTAGATCTCACTGTTAATCTTTATCTTTATATTTTCCTCTAATTGTGTATTTTAAGGATAATTCTATAGAGTATAACCAGTCAAGAAATGTTGGTGAGCCCATGTCTTGCTGAGCAGAACTTGAAACATTGTTCTTGAAAGATATTTTCATTTCATGCTAAGTAAAGATTGAACTAGGGAAGTCTATGGTTAGCCCTGTCCTCTAGTTTCTTCTCCAACAGTTTGTCTTGAAAGTTTCCCTGTGAGCTGGTGTCAAAAGCAGTGAAGGTTAAAAGTATTTCTCTAATCTTAGGCCTTTCTTAGTGTTTAATCTTAAATGTTTTCTACCTTCTGAAAGCGGTTATGGGGACTGCTGGATTGTTTTCCTTAAGATTATGTTGAAAGCAGGCTAAGTTCAAAGTATTTACCTGATACTAAGCTACCCTTTGTGTCTTTATTGAGAGTTTCATTTGAAATTATGTCAAAAGCAGGATAAGTTAAAATTTCTTACCTGATCTTAGGCTGCACTTTGGTTTCTTTCTTTCACCTCACTTCTTAATGTTCCATCTCACCATCTATCTAAAAATATCCTTTGGTATAGATGACTTGCCCTATGGAAATCCTTGGATAGTTTGTTATGTGAGTAAACCCTTTTATGACTCCATATCCCAATGGATTGGCACTTCTCTCGACCTATCTTCCCATGCTGAAACATCCTACTACTTTTTTCCTTCTTCAATTCACATAACCTTCTTAGTTAATGATCCCCAACCAAACAAACAAACAAACCAAATCCCTATGCTTCATACGTAGCCTAATAGCATAAACTGACCTTAAAGATATATCATTATTTACATTTATAGAGAGATCCCTCTTTGGATCCAGGAGGGCTTGATCCTAGGATCCCAAAGTGGTTAGATGTTGTCTTGTCTTTTGGCTTTGCCAATCTAGCCAAAACACAGGAACCCCAACACAATGGTGACTCCACTGGGGAGTTTTGAGTGAATTTCAACTTAAGAATACCCTTAGGATCTCAGAAAACCCCTTGATTCAAGAATATTTGGTGTGTTAGCCAGTTGAGTCCCCAACATAATGGCGACTCCACTGGGGACCTGAGTAGATTATACCTAATATACCCTTAAGACCTCAGAAGACCCATAATCTCCTTAGATTGGTATTTAATTTCTGATGGGGGACAACAGCCTGCTTCCAAAAATTCAAAGTCATCCACCTGGCGACTCCACACTCCACAACTCCCAAAAGACCAAATGACTCCACTGATAGAAGACCCTGAACTGGTTGAATAGAAACAGTGACCTCTTATTTGATTTACAAAATGATTCCAAGTATACAACGAAGGTATGCCCCAATGAGTAGAGAACATATCCTTGGGTTCCCACATAAGATGCCCCAGGTGATTTAGGATGATAACCTTCCTGTTTTTCAAGGTGAAAAATTTGAGGACCCATTGCTGCATCTCATCAAATTTCACATAAATGTGTGGAAGGTAAAGACTGAATGGCATGAAGACTACCTTATGAAAATGTTGATGTTAACATTATAAGGAAAGGCAAGGGATTGGTATGAATGGCTAGAACCTAGGAGTTTGTTTTCTTTGAAAGACATGCACCAAGTATTTTATGAGAATTACAAAGAAAACCCCTCATCCATACCATGGAGTGCAAACTGTTGTGACCAATCTCAGAACCTCATACAATACCTATTAGATATTGATGAGAATTTGGTAGACATGCATCCTGAAATTTTTTTATAAGCCATTCAAGAGTTTCATATGCATCCTAACTATCACAAGAACCCAGATGAATCAGTCGAGGAGGAAATCAGTCAAGAAATAAAGGGAATTCCTCAAGATAAACCTGCAAACACAAATGAAGATCCCTTAGAAGAGGCCCAAGATGAAATCCAGCCTCAAATTCAGTCTTTGCAAGAAACAGAGAGCTGTTGCTCTTCTGCTCAAAGAAATACAAGAGCGTCTTCCCCTTTGACAAAAGAAGAAATAGATTAGATCATCAATAAATAGCTAGCCTCCGAAATTTTTTGCAGAACTAACACTCTTGCCCATTCATCTACTGAGCCTTGTTGTACAGATTTGGAGAGCTCCCCTGTAAATCAAAATGAAGAAAGATCTACTGATAATCCAGTACGTCTGATTGGTGGCATTACCTACTTTAATAATTTTCCTAACTTTGATTCATCCGATGATGATGTTCTCCAAACAGAAGTTGATCTTGCAGGGCCATCATCAGTGGATTTTTGGGAGGAAAATCAGTTCCATCAACTTCAAGAAAGTAATGAGCCCATGAAGGCTATTTACGATACTGATGAGGAGAGTTATGAAAGTCTAGTAGCAGGTGAAGATTCATTGAATCTTCACTCTGCATTATCTCAGATCATCAATAACAGTTTTCATGTGATTGAGAATAAAAAACCTTTCATCTCAAAGGATGAAAAGGAAAACAAGGAAGAAGTTTTTGAGCAGGTTGAAACCAAGGAGCCTTCTCTTGATAAAGAGGAAGCAATGGAACAGACCCCTGCTCAAGAACACATTGATCTTTTCATAGATCTCAGTCCACCAAATCAGAATATCTTAGAGCTACAAGAGGACAACACTGCTATATATGATGATTCCTCCAGTTCAGAAAATAATGAATATGAGGAAGAATTTCTTTCTCAAGAGAATCTGTTCCTTGATCCAGTGGAAGAGGAAGTAATCCTGGTTGAAGCCTACTTGCCAAATACTCACAACCAAATATCATTTCAAGATCCTTATGCTCATTTCCTGCAGACATTTGAAGAAGGTTCAAAAGCCATCAAGATCAGATGGTTGCAGACAACGAGAAACATTTTAGGAGCTGCTGTTAAAAACAAAGAGAATGGGAGTGGCTCTGCCTGTCCAACATGCTCAAAGAGATGAGAAAATACCAATCATAGGATCATCTGATTGGCTAGATGTATTGGAAAGGAGATTTTGTCAGCTATACATGTAAATATTTCAAGTTAGAGTAGGGTAGGTATAAATCTGATTAAAGCTCAGCCTGTGAGCATTTAGTTAGTTGTTTATTTTACTTTGAAGAAAATTCAAAAAATACAAAAATATAAAGAGAAGGGTTTAGACAAGCTCAAACTTGAACCAGAAGAGAAAAGAAGAAGAATAAAATCTAACAAGCTCAAAACCAGAGCTGGAATGAAGAAAGAAAGGTGAATCTAAAAAGCTCAAAATCTGAGTCACAAGAAGAAGGAAGGGTGCTTTTAAATTTTAGAATTTGAAGCCCTCACAATTTTATTTCAATTTTCTGAAAATTTAGTCCATGTGCAGCTTGTCTTTATGCCATGGACCCACAGCAAATCAGACAGTCTAATCTTGGTTTTTCTATATTTAAATTTCTGTTTTAGAATGTAGAGAATGGAAATCTGCCAGATAGTTTAACCCTGGCAGATATTAGTTTAGGTACAAAAGCTATGAGCCCAACTGTTTACTCTAGTCTCATGGAGGAATAAGGGTAGAATTAGATTAGTTTTTTCTTTCAATAAAAAAAAATAATGATGAAGAAGGTATGCAATTCTAAATGCACCTTGAAGAAAAAATGTTAGGACAGTAGGATGGGTAGGTAGTTGTTTGGGAAAAAAATTTCTGTTGATATAATGCTTTCACTTATGTAGCAGCTGATCAAAAAGAAAAAGAGGATCAAGGACCAGACATCTGGCCTAATTCCAAAGATTATTTCTGAGATTCTTGACACCTTCAAGAAGATGGCATCCCCATGTGGAGCCATTGTTAGCCACCTATAATAATTTGTCAAAGCAAACAGGTGGCTAAATATGTTTCTGAGACTTCAAGAGAAACATTTCCTTTGTAAATCTATCATTCTTGAAGCCTCCATGTGTCTTCTATCCTTCAAATAATATTCAATGTTGTTTCCATTAATGAACCCTACTGTTTGTGAAAGAAGTTGTTTTCAAAAAGCCTCCATTTTCCATCATTTCACTCCTCTTTCACTCACAAAGAATTCCATTTTTCACCCTTATTCCCTTCACAAAAACTCCTCTATAACCCTTCATTTAACCTATAAATCATCCTCATTCCCATTTTAAACGTTATATTTCCCTTTATTTGGTTTAAAAATCCCCCCTTCCATCTCTCGGAACCTCCAAATTCCTCAAAACACCCTTCAAAATCCTTAAAAATCTTCATTTTTGCACTAAGGCCTTAAGCCCCTTTTGGCCTTAGCCCTAGCCCCTTTTCCGCATGTGACCCGGAGCCATAACCAGGCGCTAATCCTTATCGTTCATCGCAATCAGAGTTTCCTTTCCCTGACTTTTCCTTTATTCTTCCAATTTTCCAATGTGATGAGCGCCTTCTCCTCCCGACCTCCGATTTAATCTCCATTGTCGATCAAGTTATATCCGATGGTCCGCGCTCAATCACATCACTCCATTGGTTCTTCGCTTCACTCATCAGTCGCACCCGCCGATTTGATCTGGATCGTTGAATCCACAAGAACCAACGCCCAGGATCTCATCATGCTCCGCCCATAGCCCTCCGTCATCACCGCGCCGATTTAATCCTGATCATTGATCTCTCGTCCGATCGAATGGCCCGCGCTGCATTTCATATCGCAAACATAATCTTCCCTTTTTATTTTCCTCCGATGGCCCGATTCCCTGATTTGATCCTGAGCGTCGAATACACAAGAACCGACGGCCAAGATTTCATTGCACTTCGCATTTTCCTTTCTCCTTTCCACTGTTTCGCTGATCACTGATCAAATCTCTGTCGTCCATTCCTACAGATCCGACGACTCTCATCTTTTTTCTCATTCACTTACCCCATTTTCCTCTTGTTCAAAACTTCACTTTCCCTTTTAATCTCAACCGTCCGATCCGTAGATCTAATGGCCCTAACTCAACCCCACCATATGTTCCGCCCGCACACATTGCTACCTATCACGTGCAACCCGCGCCGTCCGATCTGACGCTCCACATCTAACAGTCGATATCCAATGTCGCGTAATTTTTGCGCCCAAAGCTTAACGTTTCAAAATTGCAGAATATGGATGTTTTAGAAATACACGCGTCACTCACTAAGTGGAATCGTGTTTTTTTTGGCATTTACTCTTTCCCCCTTTTTGTTGTGTGAAAACCATTCCTGATTTCGCTTTACCGCCTACCCTCCGCAACTTTAGCTTTTAATCTTGGCTGTCGATATTTGAGATTGCACGGCCCATATTATATCGCGAAAACATTTCACTTGTTTCCCATCACCCTCCCAAACGACTCCATCAAGAAATCCCCACCATTGATTGTTCTAATCTAACGGCCCACGTTCATCGTTGCACCCAAACCTCCATTGACCTGGTTAGCTACTCTGCCAAGATTTTCATCACATTTTCCGCTACATCCACCTTTTTCCATCACTGATCCTCCATCCCCACGAGCCTCTGAAGCAGTCCACCCCCACTCTTGCAGGTTTCAAAGGTGATGAATTCACACTGTCTCCACAGTCACAGTCGTAGTGATATATAGTGTTGAAAAACCATCACGGAGCCAAGATCGCAGAGGAAGAAATACCTGAGAAGGTTTAAAGGAATGTTTTATTAAAGATCAAGGCTATTGACCCGACATAAACCCTCTGGCACCTCTGTAACTCGTATATTAACAAAAATAGGTCAGCAGAAGATTAAAGTGTATCAGAAAGAGATTAAGGGGTTAAAGGCATAATATTGAAGACTAAGAAGCCTAATCCATAGTTAGCATAGATTAAATACAAATCATTGATCACAGCAGCGCAGAGGATATATCAGCAGGACATTCCTTTAACTGAAGAGAGGACCTGTTGGGGTTCCCATGTTTTGGAAAGTTTGGCAATAAAAAAAGATGAGACAACATCAGAACCACTTTTAGACCTCAGGATCTAGCCCTCCTGGGTCCAGAGAGGGATCTCTTTATATAGGAAAATGTTTTATGTTTTTGAAGCTCTGTGTTAAGATATTAGGCTAGTTATAAGGCACAAGTGTGTTTGTTTGATTTTTTTTTGGTTGTTGGGAATTAGGAAAGAAATTTTTCATTATAAGACAAGGATCAGCAAAGAGGATTTTAGGCAAAAGAGAGATAACTCAGAGAACACTCGAGAGAATTTGACGATGGAGTTAGGAAAGGGTTTACTTGTTATTCAATATACAGGCTTTCAGTTGGGCTAGTCATCTAAAGCATTGGATCTTAATGATGATAGTGTGGCACGAAATGGAAAGAAAGAAGGTGAAAGGCAAGGAAACCTCCAAGCTAACATTTCAGGAATCAGATCCAGGGACAGGACGCACCATTGGACAACCTGTGATACAAAACCTAAGAGTTAACTCTTCAAACAAGGAAACATTAAAGATTTAAACACAAAGGTGAAGACCTGAGATCAGAGAGAGACTTTGAACTCTCAATGCTTTGGCATCCAGCTTAAGGGAACTTAGAAAGGTTCAATTAATTTAAAATGACCCTAGTGAGACAGAGACAGAGTCCTAAACTCCCAGTATCCCAATTCATTCAATTAAATCCTAACAAGAACATCTAAGAATGGATTCATTAATTCATACATCATCTAGCAGTAAATATTAGCCACTACACTGGTTAAATTAACTTGAATCAGTGCTCAGATAATACATATAGCAGAAAACATAAAAGGTGGGGAGAGCAGAAGCTTAGGGTACCATGTGAGGGTATATCCTAAACTAGATTTCTGATGCCTACCAGAGGAGTGAAATGTGACGAATTACAAAGGAAAACAGAGAAAAAGTAAGAAAAACATCATCGCTGCTTTAAATCAGGATCCAAAGAAATGTGCTTGTCATATTAAAGAGCAACACCAGTCATGTACAACATTTCCAATAGCTTGAAATTCAGTCTGAAAACATCTTCCTCTACCTATCTTACAACTTTACACAGAGAACTATATCTCAAGAGAAACAACTTACAATTCACAGATATCCGATCAACAACCTTTTCAATGAGTTTCTTCATGATTTTTATAGCTGAAAGAGGGGCGAAGGAGGTAGATGAAACACTAAATGAAACATTAAAACATAGTAGGAACAGGGACTCGAGGCCCATTCTGTTTTAATGTCTATGCATTAAAATTCTGTACTCTTTGGATGAAAGAGTGGTCTTCGACAGATTGCAATTTACTCTGGGTATGTTCTTGATGTACTTTCACTGCAGTACTTGTAGTACTCTGGTGAATTAAAAAAAAGGTAGATAAATGACTTTAGGCTCTACCATACTGCGTGAAAAATTCTCTGGTAGCATTAGGACTACTTTCAGGGTGAAAATATTCTTAGGGACACAATGTAGAGTAAAGACAGTATGGGTACTGTGTCCTTTCTCGGGAGGGGACTCCTGCTGATGTGAAACACTGTCAATATATTCTTCTGTGTTTAGGCCCCTTCAGGCCTCCTTTTTCAATCATGAGGTTTTCAATCTGGTACCTTTGCCTTTTGAATATTGAATTAAAGCTCAAAGTCTTCAATTACAGGCCTTAAACTCACTGACATTTCACTGATACTCTTCGCCGCTCCCTTACTGTCTCTGTCTGTGTAATTTGGAACTTCAATGGTGCTGGGGAGGTTTTACAGAGTTAAACTCTGTCCTTTAATTAAAATTATTCTCTAAGAACCCTCTTGGGCTCTTCTCTGTAATATCAGGCTCTGAACTCAGCTTTCTTTATGTTCTGTCCCACTATAACAGTGATGATGAACCATGGTGGTTTCCACCGCCACTAACCCTGCAAAAAACGTAAACATGTTAAGAAATCCATGCATGGGGAGGGTGGATGTGGTGGAGGGCCGTGAGAATGGTAGCGCAACTGAGGTGAATGTGGTGGATGCAGCAGAAGACAACTGAAAAATGCAGTGAAACGGTGAAAATATGGTTTGGTGAAAGTTTGGCAGAAGAATGCATGTGGAACGTCCGATCATATATGGGGGCGATGACTGACGATGGAGATTGACTCACAGAATGACTTCGGAAGGTAGGGCATTATAACATAACTTTAATGTAAAAACATTAAAATTCAACCTTTGAATGAAATACATGGGAATGTATGCAGGTACGACGAAATGACTTCGAATGGTGGGACCCGGTCATGGGCGGAGGGCGATTTGATACAGACCGTCAGATCCCGAGAGATCAATGGTTGTGATCTGATCACATCCGAGTAGAGCGGGGTCGAAACTCCGATGGAGAAATATGATCGAACGAGGTGATGCAAGGAGGATCGTCAATCTCGTTTGAACGGACGGTCACGATCGGATCAGATGATTGCAAATCGGGGAGGCAGCGGGGGACGCATTTGGGAACTTGCGATTGCGATTGGAGTGAAATTGCGATTGAGCACTAGTCGTCCGATCTGGAACAAGATCGACGGCGGGGATTCGATCGGCGAGGAGACGGACGGGGTAAAGGGGCGGAGCGGGAGAAATAAGGGTCTTCGGATCTAAGGGAATGAATGACAGAGATCACAATTGGAGGATCGCAATCAGGGAGTGCAGCGGGCGGCACAGTTCGAAAGTTGCGACTGTGATCGGCATTGGCTGTCAGATCTTAAAATATCGACGGTCAAGATCGCAGCGCGGGTCTACATACCCAACCCCAATCGCATCGAGATTTTTTCGTATAACACAGAAATGCACTCCCCGAAAGTTGTGATTGTGATTAGCGCCCAGGCATTAGCACTTGGTCTTAGTGCTCGGGGCATATGGGGAGGTGGTTAAGGGGCTAGCCAAAAGGGGCTAAAGCCTTTAATGTAAAATATGGTCTTTCGGCCTATTGTTAATGCATTTTAAGGCCAAAAAGGGGTAACGGTAGAGAGGGAAAGGGGTTATTTGGCCAAACAAAGGGTATTTATGAGGTTTAAAGGGGAAATAGGATGGTTTTGAAGGGTAAGAAGGGAATTAGAAGGGGAGACAAGGGGATGAAAATAGAGGTTTAAAAGGTGTTAAATAGGGGAAAAAGAGGCTTTTTGGGCATTATTCTTCACAAACCGAGAGGCTTCAAAAACTGGGAACAACAGTGAGGATTTCCCGAAGGACAAAGGCATAAGGAGGCTTTCAAGGATGATATGTTTTCAGGGGAAATTCATTCCTTGAAGGCATAGAAAACATTTTAGCCCCTTGTTTGCTTGTCAAAAAATTCATAGGGGGATAACAGTGGCTCCACATGGGGATGGCATCTTCTTGAAGGTGTCAAGAATTCAGAGAGTAATCTTTGAAGTAGGCCAGATGCCTGATCTTTGAGCCATCTTTCTTCTTGGATTTCAGCTATTACAATCATGCTAAATCAAAGGAAAAATTCCCAAACAATCTACCTACCCGTCCTACAATCCTAACATTTTTTCTTCATGGTGCATTTGAACTTGCAGACCTTCTTCATCATTCCTTTTATTAAAAACAGAAAAACAAACTAGTCTAATTCTACCCTTATCACTCCATGAGACCAGATTAAACTGTTGACCTCACATGTTTCTCTGCCTAATCTAATATCTACTGGGATTAAACTGTCCTGCAGATTTCTTCTCTACATTCTACAACAAAAATTTAAAAACAGTCAACCTAGGGTTAGGCAGTCTAGTTTTCCGTGGATCCAAGGCATAAAGACTGTTGCACATGGACTGAAATTGCAGAAAATTAGAAAACAAAAATTTGAAGGCTTGAAATTCTGAAGCTTTGAAGCATCCCTCCTTTCTTCGTGACTCAAGTTTTGAGCATGTCTGAACCTATCCTTCTCTGTTTTTTGAAACATTTTCTCTTTTTCTTGAAAATATAACACAACAACGGTATTTACAATGGAAATGAAAATTGGAAATTGGAAATCAGCAGTAGTAGTGTTTGAGCATCCTGCCATTGACAGGACCCCCAAACAACTTTGTACCATCTAGCTCTTGCAGAAAAAAGGCATTTGGACCCACAGTGGCCTGTATGATGGAAGGACCCTGCCACAAATTATCAAATTTCCCATGCTTCCCTTTGTCTTCTCTCCTCGAGTCCCATTTCAAAACTTTATCTCCAATTTTGAATTCAGAAGCCTTGGTTCTCTTGTCAAACAACTTCTTCATATTTTTCTGAACTTTCAGAGCTCTGTCATAGACCTCTTCCCTTTTTTGTTGGAGATGAATTTTTTGATTTATCCTCCTCACCATACCGTCTTCTTCTGTCTGAATCTCTTGGACAAGTTTAATCACTGGTACCCCAAGGCTAGTAGGAAACACTGCCTCTGTCCCATAGACAAGCTAGTATGGTGACATGCCAATGGATTTCTTTGTTGTAAGCCTGTCATCCCACAAAGCATGCACTAACTTGTTATGCCATGACTTCTTATTCTCTTCAAGCGGTTTTTTGATGATGGTCACCAGGCTCTTGTTCGATGATTCAGCTAACCCATTACCTTGTGGGTAATAAGCAGTTGAATGACCAAGTGCTATTTGATACCTATGACAAAAATCAATCATTTTCTTGGATCCAAAAGTACTAGTGTTATCAGTGATTATTTTCCTTGGGCAGCCAAACTGAGAAAGGATGTGATCTTCTAGGAACCTAATGATGACAAAATCTGTGGCATTCCTGGAAGGTATGGCCTCTATCCACTTAGTGAAGTAGTCTGTGGCTGTAAGGATCCACTTGTGTTGTGCAGAAGAAGCAGGGTGTATTTCCCCAATGAAATCTAGGCCCCATTTCAAAAAGGGACCCTCAACAGAAATGGGTTGTAATGGTAAAGGGAGGAGCTTTCTTTTACCCTCGAAAATCTAGAACTTATGGCAAGCAATTATCATTCTATGGATTTCATTGAAAATTTTGGGCCAATAATAGTCGGCCCTAAGTATTTTGTTAGCAGTGGCTTTCCAGTTTAAATGGCCCCCACACTCTCCTACATGGAACTTCTGCTTAACCCTCTCTTCTTTAGTTTCAGGAAAGCATTTAAGCAATAGGCCATTTGCATTTTTCCAGTATAAACTTTCATTCAATATGCAATAGTTCCTGGCCTTTAGCTTCAGGAATCGAGCTTTGGTTTTTGATAGTTCAGGAGGGGCATTGAGGTTTGTGAGCAAATACAGGATATCAGAATACCAAGGAGAATTTTGAAATTGTTCTTTGACAGTGGGGTCAGGCAATCCTTCCTGCTCATCCAAGGCATCTACCATGTTTATGTCTAGGGCCTGCAGATTCGATTCAGCCATTAATCGAGCTAAGCCCTGACCTTTGATCAGTTTTGTGGGTTTTATTTCCAGGTCATATTCTAAAATCACAGCGATACTTTTTCCCCTCTTTCCGTTTGGATCTTGGGACAAGATGTCTTTGACCACTATATTTGGCACGTAGGCTATGGTGTGAGAATGCAGTATGTATACCCTAAAGTCTTTCAAGGCATTTACCAAGGCATAGTCCTATTTCTCCATTATGTTATATTTCAAGGGTGCATCCCTCAGGGCCTTGCTAATGAAAGAAATAGGCTGTTCCATTCCCTCAAGAATTTTCTACAGTAGAACTGCAGCCACTGTATGCTCAGAGGCAAATGAAAAAATCAGGAAATCTTTTCAGAAATCTGGGCTGATTAGGACAGGAGCCCGGGTGAGTGCGAGTATAACTGATTCAAAATATTTTTTAGCCTCAATAGTCCACTTAACCCCAACATCTTTCTTCAGCATGTTAGTCATATTCCTGAGGTGTTCAGCTTAGTTGGGAATAAACCTCCTTAAGAAGTTAATTTTCCCAATAAATGACTGTAACTCTTTAATGTTTCTCGGGTGTGTGATCTGTAGTATTCCCTCAACTCTCTGTGGGTCTAGATTAATTCCCTTCTCAGATATGATATGGCCGAGAAGCTTTCCTTCTTGCAGCTTGAATACAGTCTTTTTGGGATTTAATAAAAGACCGAACCTCCTACATTTTTCAAAAAATCTTCTCAGATGTCTTAGGTGCTCCTCATCAGTTTTGGAGTAGACTGTTATGTCATCAAGATAGGTGACAATGAAGTGCCCTATTTCCTCCGAAAAGGCTATGTCCATCTCTCATTGGAAGGTTGCACCAGCGTTCATCAATCTAAAAGGCATTTTTACTACGTAAAAGTGCCCCATGGATTGGTGAAAGTGGTCTTGAGTTGGTCTTCTGGGAGTACTAACACTTGGTTATAGCCTGAAAATTTGTCTAACAGGGAGATCCTCTTTGAGCCTACTACCCTCTACAGGATATGTTCCATCCTTGGTAGGGGGTAATTGTCTTTAAGCGAGGCTCTATTAAGGTTCCTGAAATCGATGCACAGTCTGATCTCACATGTTTTCTTTCTCACAGCTACAAGGTTTGAGACCTAATCAGAGAACCTCACAGGAACTATTATTCCTGCTTCGTACATCTTTTTAATCTCCTTTTCAACCGAAAGTAGTTGTTTTGGTTTTATTTTGTGAAGCTTCTATCTGAAGGGATTCTGTTTCTTTTTCAGAGGTATTTTGTGTTGTATGATGTTTGTGTCATAGGCCTTCAAGTCCTCGTAGCTCCAGGTAAACACATCGATGAACTCTTTGAATAATTCAATATATTTCTTTTTCATGTCTACAGGTAAAGACTTAGCCAGTTTAATCATCTTGGGCTTGTCTTCAGTGCCTATATTTCATTCCTCAACGTCGGAGACTGAGTGTTCTATGGTGGGTTTTTTCGCTACATCATCGAAATCGAAAATATATTCTAAAGGTGCCAGACCTCGGGGTATGTTTTTATCTTTTTCCTATAGCACCTCTATTTCCTCTTTTCATGCGTTCTCGTATTCTTCCGTTGGATTTCCAATTTCTTCAGTTAACACGTTTATTTCAATGTTACGGGGTGATTCTTTCTTGTCTAAGGGATCTTCACTTAGGCAGCTATCATTGGACTTAGAGTCTGAATCGGAAAATTCAAACTCATTCCTGCCTATCAGGAAATCCTCAATCTACTTGTTGCCCTCAAAGACCTGCCAATATTTCTCATTGTCAGGTACTGCAGGTCTAAATTTCATCTGAATGATGATTTTTTTGTCACTGGGGGGGTCATGGTATGAACTAGCTATACAGGCTAATCCGTTTGCAATTACGTTCTGACTCCTAGGCAAAAACACCAGTTCGTATTCCACAAAGTTTTTCAAAAAATCCATGGCATCATTCCTATATGCTCTCAATCTAGGGTGTTTAGCTGTATACTCACCATTCACTTTTTTTATGATTAACTCAGAGTCCCCATGTATAGCTATCCTACGGGCTCCTAGTTTTTTCAATAGGTTCAAGCCAAGGATGAGAGCCTCATACTCCATGATATTGTTTGTACATTTGAAGTTCAAATTGAAAGCATGACTCTCTGCATAGTCGCTCTCTATGTTATGTAACCACACTCCTGCTCCTGCAGTTCTCCTGGTTCACGACCCATCAAAATTCATCTCCCATAAGGGTTCCCTCTTAGGCTTATCTTCATTTCCCTCCCTAAAGTGGGTTTCACTGGTCTGTTGTGTTACGGGGTATGCGTTGGACTATGGATGGTTTCGTTCTTCGTGTAGTGTATGAGTTTCTGAAAGGTGACTAGCCAGCTGTTTGCATTTTGTTTCTTGTTTACTCGGAGTTTCGATTTCAGTGCACTGTCCAATGGTTTCTTCTTCGTTTTCTTCTGAGTCTATAGTGGTCATTATGTTGCAATCTATGGGCTCTATCTCGTTGTTCGTATCTCTTTTTTCTAGTTCTGGCTCTTCTGAGGATTCATCATTGCAAAGGATAAATGAGTCCAGATCTGTGTGTACAGAGTACAGAGGAGAATTTTCAGGCTTTTTCAGGGCTGCTGACCAGGAATTTCATTTGTGTCTCTCTATACAGTCTCCTAAGCTGGCTAAAGACAGGGATTGTGGCATATGCCCCATCCATCTACATTGTACCTTGCAGCTTGGCTCCCCATGACCTCGATAGTAACATGCCATACTTAGGTGGCACATTTTCCACTACAACATCCATAACCATAAATTTGGCTAGAATCTGGGTCAATCTCACACACAGGTCTTTGATCAGGCCAAGACACTTTACCCTATTAGAATCAAATGAATATAGGTCTTTATAGGGACGAGTTATCTCTAGGCCTAACCTCTCCATAACTATCTTAGGCATTAAACTTTTTGATTCCCCAGAGTCATGTATCGTGTTGTGTAGGATCTTGTCATGGATATTGAGACTGATATAGAAAGGAGGTACTACCCCTTCCTGAAACTTCCCTTCTATATTTGGACCAAACAGAAGGGCTGGTTAATCATCATTCAGATTGACAGTGTCATTGTTTTCCCCTAGATTTAAAGCTTTCAAAATTTGGCCTTTATATACATCCTGAGTGGCTAGCTTAGAGAGCGGGACAAAGATTTTAATTTTTGCAATCTCCCTTTCCATGTTGAAGAGAGATTGACTCTTTGTAACACTAAACTCTGCTTTGTTAGCCACTACCTTAGTGGCAGGCTCAGTGTGTTTATTCTCACTATGTACAGGATTAGAAACTGTTTTATCAGGAGCACTAACTGCAGTGCTAGTGCTGCTGGTTGGTTGACCTTGTTTATCAGTGATTTGGTTGTCTTTTCCTTTGTCCTTCCCAGAAATCTCAGCTGCCAATTTACTACTTTCAGCAGTTGCTTTAGAATTTTTCTCAAGCCTTTTCTTAACAGTAATCTCAGAAGCCTTTGGTTTGGAATTTTCTAAGCTCTTTTTGCTTCTAAGTTCATACTGTTCTCTGACCTACATGATGGCATTTTCAAATCCTAGCCTGTAATCCTCAGATTCTAATATTTCCTCATCCTAATATGAGGGTGAGGGCTGATCTTATTCTGTGGAACAGTTGTGGACTGATTTATCTGTCTCAAACATATTTATTACGGTCTCCTCAGACTCTTCTATAATCCCCTCATCCTCATCGAGAAAGTTCTCTTGGAATGGGGGTATAACTTGTTGATCTGATTCTCTTTGTCAGTTGGGGGTGGTATTGTTTCTTCTAAAGTTCTGGTTCTAGTTATGGTATTGGTTTCTGTTCTTGTTACTAACTGTGACGACCATTTTTTCCATCATTTGCTGCAGCTTTTCCATGTTTTTAGATAAACAGTCATAATTGGGGTCAGATGTGGAAGCTACAGTGTCATCTCTATATGTTACCCTTTTCTCAACCCTCATTCTGGCTTTCTTTTCAATCAGGTTAGCCTCTACACTCACTTCTCCTTTTTGCATATCTTCCAGTGTGTTGTAATCTCTTTCCCTAAGTTGGTAGGCCATATCAGCATCAAAGCCTTCGGGATATTTCACTAGAGCCATCCCTTGGGGAGGTTTCATGTGTGGAGGAAGAGCATTATAAACACTGTTGAACCTAGTAGAATAGTCATGGACACTCTCTCCTACATTTCTTTTTAGGTTCTTGTATTCTACTAATATTTGGAGAGGGTTGGTCTTGACTTCCCATTTGTTTATGAAAGTCTGATATAAAGAGGGAAGACCATGGATACTATTAGGAGGTAGGCCTTTAAACCATTTCTTCACATCGCCTCCCAAAATCTATGCAAAGATTCTCATCTTGACTATCTCATCATCTATTTCCATATAGTCAAACGAATCTTCCATCCTATCTACATGGTGTTGAGTTGTTGTAGACTCCTTTGCAGTGAAGTGTGGGATCTTTGATTGATAATCATTGGGTAAAGGCACTAGAGGCTGAGGCAACACCAGAGGTGCATACCAAGCTGCCATAATTATGTTCTGAGAGTATAAAGGGTTGGCTTGAGTGGCTGGTATGTGGATGACAGGGATACTAGGACAGACGAAAGTCTGTTGAGCAGATTTAGGATGACATAGCCCCAAGTTTTGAATGAAATGGATATCGGGAGGTGTAGATGGAGGGGTCTCTATATCCCTACTGTGTTGACCACTGTGAGATGGTGAACCGGGGAGCTCAAGGTTGGACTGGTCTAGAACACTGAATGACCTAGTTCTTGGTAAATTTCCTGGAGATTTTGGGTCAAAAAGAGGGTCCGATAGAGCTGTAAAGTTTTCTGGTGCAGAGTTAGCTCTATGGATGTGTCTGGAAATAGTTGGTCTTTTAGATGTAGGAGATTTCCTGAGAATTCTCTCGAGGTTGTCAACTATTTCAGGTGGGTTTGGGTCGGGATAAGCTCTTGTGTGAATGGCTCTTGAAGCCAGAATGTTGCCTTCAAACAAAGCAGCTTAATCCTACCTGTTACTTCTATTATGGCTGATGTTGCTATGGAGGCTGGTCTCCCAATGGATTCTTATGTAAACCAAGATAATCAACAAGCCTACTAATCACCAGTGGAGTCTTTGATCATTGAGGAACTATGGAGTCACCAGGTGGAAGGTTTAGACCATGTCGAGGAGGTATATTGTCCACCATAGTGATTAACCACCAAAATAAGGCTACTATGGTCTTCTTTGAGTCTGTTAAATGTTTAAATATGTGTTTTACTCAAATTCCCCAGCGAAGTCGCCATTATGTTGGGGTTCCCATGTTTTGGCAAGTTTGGCAATACCAAAAGATGAGACAACATCAGAACCACTTTCAGACGTCAGGATCTAGCCCTCCTGGGCCCAGAGAAGGATCTCTCTATATAGGAAAAGGTTTTATGTTTTTGAAGCTCTCTGTTAAGATATTAGGCTAGTTATAAGGCGCAGGTGTGTTTGTTTGATTTTTGTTTAGTTGTTGGGAATCAGGAAAGAAAGTTTTCAGTATAAGACATGGATGAGCAAAGAGGATTTTAGGCAAAAGAGAGATAACTCATAGAACACTCAAGACCATTGGGCGATGGAGTCAGGAAAGGGTTTACTTGCTATTCAATATGCAGGCTTTCAGTTGGGCTAGTCATCTAAAGCATTGGATCTTAAAGATGATAGTGTGGCACGAAATGGAAAGACAAAAGGTGAAAGGAAAGGAAACCTCCAAGGTGACCTTTCAAGAATCAGATCCAGGGACAGGACGCACCATTGGACAACCTGTGATCCAAAACCTAAGGTTAACTCTTCAAACAAGGAAACATTAAAGATTTAAACACAAAGGTGAAGACCTGAGATCAGAGAGAGACTTTGAACTCTCAATGCTTTGGCATCCAGCTTAAGGGAACTTAGAAAGGTTCAATTAATTGAAAAGGACCCTAGTGAGACAGAGACAGAGTCCTAAAATCCCAGTATCCTAATTCATTCAATTAAAGCCTAACAAGAACATCTAAGAACGGATTCATTAATTCATACATCAGCTAGCAGTAAATATTAGCCACTACACTGGTTAAATTAACTTGAATCAATGCTCAGATAATACATATAGTAGAAAAAATCAAAGGTGGGGAGAGAATAAGCTTAGGGTACCATGCGAGGTTATATCCTAAACCATATTTCTGATGCCTACCAGAGGAATGAAATGTGATGAATTACAAAGGAAAAAAGAGACAAAGTAAGAAAAACATCACCGCTGCTTTAAATCAGGATCCAAAGAAATGTGTTTGTCATATTAAAGAGAAACACCAGTCATGTACAACATTTCCAACAGCTTGACATTCAATCTGAAAACATCTTCCTCAGCCTATCTTAGAACTTTACACAGAGAACTATATCTCAAGAGAAACAACTTACAATTCACAGATATCCGATCAACAACCTTTTCAATGAGTTTCTTCATGAGTTTTATAGCTGAAGGAGGGGCGAAGGAGGTAGATGAAACACTAAATGAAATATTAAAACAGAGTAGGAAGAGGGACTCAAGGCCCGTTCTGTTTTAATGTCTATGCATTAAACTTCTGTACTCTTTGGATGAAAGAGTGGTCTTCGATAGATTGTAATTTACTCTGAGTATGTTCTTGATGTACTTTTGCTGCAGTACTTGTAGTACTCTGGTGAATTAAACAAAAGGCAGATAAATGACTTTAGGTTTTGCCATACTGCGTGACAAATTCTCTGGTAGCATTAGGACTGCTGTCAGGGTGGAAATCTTCTCGAGGACACAATGTAGAGTAAAGATAGTATGGGTACTATGTCCAGTCTTGGGAGGGGACTCCTACTGATGTGAAACACTGTCAATATAGTCTTCTATGTTTAGGCCCCTTCAGGCCTCCTTTGTCAATCATGAGGTTTTCAATCTGGTACCTTTGCCTTTTGAATATTGAATTAAAGCTCAAAGTCTTCAATTACAGGCCTTAAACTCACTGACATTTCACTGATACTCTTCACCGCTCCCTTACTGTCTCTGTATGTGTAATTTGGAACTTCAATGGTGTTGGGGAGGTTTTATAGAGTTAAAATCTATCCTTTAATTAAAATTATGCTCTAAGTACCCTCTCGGGCTCTTCTCTATAATATCAGGCTCTGAACCCAACTTTCTCTGTGTTCTGTGCCACTATAACAGTGACTATGAACCATGGCGGTTTCCACCGCTAGTAACCCTGCAAAACACGTAAACATGTTAAGAAATCCATGCATGGGGAGGGTGGATGCGGTGGAGAGCTATGAGAATTGCAGCGCAACTGAGGTGAATGCGGTGGATGCAGCAGAAGATAACTGAAAAATGCAGTGAAACGGTGAAAACATGGTCTGGTGAAAGTTTGGCGAAAGAATGCATGTGGATCGTCCGATCATATCTGGGGGTGATGACCAACAGTGGATATTGACTCACAGAATGGCTTCGGAAGGTAGGGTGTTATAACATAACTTTAATGTAAAAACATTAAAATTCGATCTTTGAACGAAATACACAGGAATGTATACAGGTGCGATGAAATGACTTCGAATGGTGGGACCCGGTCATGGGCGGAGGGCGATTTGATATGAACTGTCTGATCCTGAGAGATCAACGGTTGCAATCTGATCGCATCCGAGTAGAGCAGGGCCGAAACTCGGATGGAGAAATATGATCAAACAAGGTGATGCAATGAGGACCGTCGATCTCGTTTGAATGGACGGTCACGATCGGATCGGAGGATCGCAATTAGGGGAGGCAATGGGGGGCGCATTCGGGAATTTCCGATTGCGATTGGAGCGGTGTTGCGATTAAGTGCCAACCATCCGATCTGGAACAAGATCGACGGTGGGGATTCGATTGGCGGGGAGAAGGATGGGGTAAAGGGGCGGAGCGGGAGAAATAAGGTTCGTCGGATCTAAGGGAACAAACGAATAAGGTTACAATCAGGGGATCGCAATCGGGGAGTGCAGCCGGTGGCACAATTTGAAAGTTGCGATTGCAATCTATGCTAGCCGTCAGATCCTAAAAGATCGATGGTCGAGATCGCGGAGCGGGTCTACAGACCCAACCCCAATCGCATCGGGAATTTTTCGTATAACACAGAAATGCGCTCCCCAAAATTTGCGATTACGATTAGTGCCCAGGCCTTAGCACTTGGTCTTAGCGCTCGGGGCATATGGGGAAGTGGTTAAGGGGTTGGCCAAAAGGGGCTAAAGCCTTTAATGTAAAATATGGTCTTTCGGCCTATTGTTAATGCATTTTAAGGCCAAAAAGGGGTAACGGTAGAGAGGGAAAGGGGTTATTTGGCCAAACAAAGGGTATTTGTGAGGTTTAAAGGGGAAATAGGATGGTTTTGAAGGGTAAGAAGGGAATTAGAAGGGTAGACAAGGGGATGAAAACATAGGTTTAAAAGGTGTGAAATAGGGGAAAAAGAGGCTTTTTGGGCATTATTCTTCACAAACCGAGAGGCTTCAAAAACTGGGAACAACAGTGAGGATTTCCAGAAGGACAAAGGCATAAGGAGGTTGTTACACAGTAATTTTTCACCGTCCCTGAAATCCCCATCTCGCCCATTGGAGGGTATTTTCTGTGACCAATAAGCAGTGTCATGCCTTGCAAATACCATCATTGCATCCCTTTCCAAATTGCAGGAGTTTACACACGTAAACTCACACACTCATTCTCTCATTACACACACAAAGAAAATAGGAAAACTAACCTATTTATAAGCTCTATGGATCACTTGGAAATTAGACAAGTGTCCATTTACAATAAATGAGCTTTTAACAAGATTACTAACTCTACTCCTAATTTAGAGCCTAAGAAACGCCTCTTTTCTAGAGTCCTAATTTTGATTAACAAAATTCTAATTCTAAATATCTCCTAAATATATTAAATATTCTAGAATAATAATTATTAATTTAATATCTTAAATTAATAATTATTTTATTCTAATACTATAACCTATGATAAAATTATTTCTGGATCATCTAACATTCCCCCCTATGATCCAAAGATACATTACAACAGATACCAAGTTCATCCCTGAACTTAGTAAACTTTATTCTACCAAGAGGTTTTGTGAAAATGTCGGAGGTCTGATCTTATGAAGGGCAAAACATTGGCTTGATGACATCCTTTGCAATGAGAGATCTGATATGATGATACTTGGTGTCCACATGCTTTGTCTTTGAATGAAAAATTGGATTCTTGGCAAGCTTTATTGCTGATTGATTGTCGATGAATAATGAAGTAGATTTTGCTGGAGGAATCCCCAAGTCCTGTAAAACTCGACGTAACCAAACAATCTCACAAGCTG
This sequence comes from Pinus albicaulis, assembly GCA_034641835.2. Taxonomy (NCBI): domain Eukaryota; kingdom Viridiplantae; phylum Streptophyta; class Pinopsida; order Pinales; family Pinaceae; genus Pinus; species Pinus albicaulis. The sequence continues at coordinate 677,255,050 of CM076577.1, forward strand.
CTTCCCATGCTGAAATATACTCTGCTTCTGCTAAAGAAGTGGCCACTGTACTTTGCTTCTTGCAACTCCAGGAAACTTCAGCTGACCCCATGTTCATTAAGTAACCGGAGGTGGATGCCCTGTCATCAATAGTGCCTGCAAAGTCGGCATCTGAAAATCCACCAAGTACAAAATTTTTAGTCTTTTTGTAAAGAAGACCAAAATCTTTTGTTCCTTGGATATATCGAAGAACTCTTTTGGCTGCATTCCAATGGCTGTCTAGTGGTTCCTGCATAAAACGTGAAAGAATACTGACTGCATAAGATAGATCAGGACGAGTGGTTGTCAAATAAATCAAGCTGCCAATCAACTGTCTGTAAGTCGTGCTGTCCACTTTTTCCCCCCCTTCAAATTTTGAAAGTTTTAAGTTTTGTTCCATAGGGGTAAGGACAGGCTTACAATCCTGCATTCCAAATCGCTGAATAATTTCTGCTGCATATTTTCTCTGGGAAATGAAGATCTGATGTGGACGTTGGCTTACTTCAACTCCAAGATAGTAGTGAAGTAGTCCCAAATCTGTCATCTTGAAACCTGCATGCAACTCCTTTTTGACCTGTTCTAAGTGATCATCATTATTGCCTGTAATGATCAAATCATCAACATACATAATGAGAATGACTAGATATTTTCCCTGTTGGCGCACATACAAAGTATCATCAGATTCACTGCGATGAAAACCAACTTTGCGAAGGTATTCATCCATTTTGGCATACCAGACGCGGGGAGCTTGTTTTAATCCATATAAAGCCTTGATTAATTTGCAGACTTTATGTTCTTGCCCTTTAACTTCAAACCCTGGTGGTTGTGTCATGTATACATCTTCCTGTAAGTCCCCGTTGAGAAAAGCACTTTTGACATCCATTTGATGAACTTTCCACCCTTTCTGAGCTGCTAAGGCAAGTGTAAGGCGGATGGTGTTCCATTTGGCTGTGGGAGCAAAGGTCTCCTCATAATCGATTCCTTCCTGCTGCGCAAATCCTTTAGCAACAAGGCGTGCTTTATACTTATCAATATCACCATTTTGTTTGTACTTAATTCGATAAACCCATTTGCATCCAATAGGTTTAACATGCTGAGGACAATCAACAAGTTGCCAAGTGTTGTTGTCTTGAACTGCCTGATATTCATCAACCATTGCTTGTTGCCATGCTTTATGTTTTACTGCCTCTTGAAAAGAAGAAGGTTCATTAAAATCATTTGCTATCAAAGAAAAATTTCCTTCATTTCGTTTTGATCCCCTTGTTCCTGTTTTGTTTTGTTCATTAGGCCTTACATCTTTCAAGAGTTGAACTGCCCATTTTGGAAGTTGTTGCTCACTTGTTTGAGGTTCTGAGAAGTCTCCGTCATTGTAGAGGGGATTAATGTAAACTGATGTTGGTCGTTCAGGTGGTGAATCTGGAGAATCACTGTCAGAAGAACTGCTGCTGGTTGGAGACGCTGATGAACTGCTAGAAGACCCAGATGATTTTGGTGAAGTAGATGGACTGGATGACTCATCTTCAGAGGAAGGAAAATCAAGTTCATACCAATTTGGTGAAGTTGGTTGACTTTGCATATTTCCTTTCCTTTTATTGTCCTTAGTTTCTAACTTTTGAAGAAGACTTTCGATTTCTTCAGCACTCTTACTTTCTATTTCATCAAAAATGACATCCCTGCTCACAATAAATTTTCCATTGGTCAAAAGACGATACCCTTTATTTTCATCTGAATAGCCAATCATGGTGCATTTCAAACTTCTTGAATCAAGCTTAGTTCTCTTTTCTTTGGGAACTAAGGCATAACAGATGGATCCAAAAACTCGAAGATGTTTAACTTTAGGCTTGAAGCCAAACCAAGCTTCATAAGGGGTGATTCCTTCTAATGAAGCAGTTGGAGATCTGTTTCTGAGATAGACAGCTGTATGGATTGCTTCTGCCCAATATGTTGGACTTAACCCTTTGAAAGTTAACATGGATCTCGCCATGCCTAACAATGTGTGATTCATCCTTTCTACGACTCCATTTTGTTGTGGAGTGTAAACATTTGTAAGATGCCTTCTGATGCCATTTTCACTGCAATAAGTTTTGAATTCATTTGAGTTGAATTCTCCCCCATTATCTGTCCTGAGAGTACCTATCTTTTCTTTGGCTTCATTTTCAACAAGTTGTCGAAAAATTTTAAATTTCTCAAATGCTTCTGACTTGTTTTTCAAAAAGTAAACCCAAGTCATTCTACTGAAATCATCAATAAATAGCAAGAAATATTTGCAACCACCTAATGAACTTTGTAGTGGACCACACACATCATTGTGAACTAGTTGCAGCAGCCTGTTTGCGCGCCATGTACTTGTTGGAAAACTTTCTCGACTCTGTTTGCCATAAATGCAAGCTTCACATTTAGCATTTTCTTTGTTGAAAGTCGGAAGTCCTTTAACCATCCCTTGTTTCTGCAATTGAGAAAGACTATCAAAATTCAAATGTCCATATCTTACATGCCATAATCTTATAGGTGAAATTCCTGTAGTAACTGCCCCTGCAAAATCAGAATGCCTTGGAATAACTGTTCCTTTCATCCTTAACAGTTTTCCGTCTTCATATCCTGTCATCACTGTTTGGAAGTTCTGTTTAACTGAATTAATCTTAACTAAGCCATCTTCCATAATTATTTGATGCCCTGCTTGTCGAATCATGACCAAGGACAACAAATTTTTCTTAAAGGTGGGTACATACCACACATTGGAAATCAATTTTTCTCCAATGTCAGGGAGAAAAAATTTGACTGCACCTTTTCCATAAGGCATATGTTTTGTATCATCTGCTAGAAAGATGGAGTTAAGATGGCACTCTTGAAAATTCCAAAATAAATCTCGTCTACAGGTCATGTGCTGAGTTGCTCCTGAATCCAAAATCCAAGCATCTTCATAATCACTCTTAACATAAGAGGAAATTTGGATTGCTGGTGAAGAAGTGAAGACATATTCTGAGTCATTATCATCTTGATCTTGATCATTTGCAAACTGTGTTGAAGGCTGTTGAAACTTAGAAATTTTATTGATAGATGTGCGACAATCTGAAGCATAGTGACCAACTCTGTTACATCGCCTGCAAACAACTTGACTTAAATCAGTGCCTCTTCCTTGAGACTGTCCTCTGCCTTGTGACTGTCCTCGACCTCTGCTTTGTCCTCTGTTTTGAGATTGTCCTCTTCCTGAATTCTGTCCTGTGCCTTGCTGAGATCCTCTGTTTTGATTATTGCCTCTGCCTTGAGAATTGTTTCTGCCTGAATTGAAGCCTCCGTTGGAGTTGTTTCCTCTTTGTTGACTGCGACCACGACCTTGATTTTGATTAAAATTACCTTTGCCTTTGTTTTTGGAGTTGTCAGCTGGGGAGTTGCTTGTACTGGCTTCTGTTAGAAAAACATCTTCGCCAACTTTCTTTTTCTTCCCAAAAGTTTTATCATGTTGAGTCAACATTTCGCAGAGCTCATCAAACTTTAGCTTTTCTAACTTTCCAGTAAGCTGCAAAGTTTCTAAAAAATGTGTGTAGGAAGAAGGAAGCCCAGCAATTAAAATTGTGACCATAAAACTATCATCAACTGCTTGAAAACCAGCATTAACAATTTCCTGCTTAATATTCTTAAGTCTAGAGATGTATTCAAGAATATCTCCGTCTTCAGTCAATTTTTGATGCAACAATTTTAATTGTAGATCAACTCTTTTTGATTGAGGCTGAGTATCAAACAACTCTTTAAAAGTTCTCAAAGCAGACCATGCATCTTTAGCATTTTCGATATGTACATACATTTCATCATTGACAGAGGATTTAATGAGAGCTAATGCTTTGGCGTTTTTAACTTCCCATTTTGCTAGCGCAGCTGCATCTATAGGTTTATTTGGCTTTACATCTCCATCACAAATATCATGCCATAGTTCATTATAAACAAGAGTGCTTTCGATGAGGCGTTGCCATGTTTTGTAAGATTTTGAGCCTTCAAGCTTGTCGGAATCAGAAAAGAAATTTATCAACTTAGACATTGTAGTGTTAAGACTTCACACCACGAATCAAGCTCCAAAATAAATCAAGATGCACAACGCAACAGCAACACACGACGCAAAAAAATGAACTATCGGGGCTTGGCCTTGACCCTCGAATAATCGTCAAAAAAGGAGAAAATTGACTGAGCTTTGCACTTGGCTCTAGTCAATTTCTCAAGTTTTTACAAGGCAACTTTCAAAATTTGATTTTTACAATAGTGCTCCTACACAAGCTGGTAAAAAAAATTACCCCCCCTCAAAGTAAAATTACTTTGAGTCACACTTTCACTCCATAAGCAAATTTACAAAACACAAAAATCCCCTTATTACTCTAAAAAAACAATACCCTTATTACTCCAAATAAAAAAAATAATACCCTTAATACTCCAATTACAATGCTCCAAAAATGTGATTTTAATTGCAAATCACAAATTAAAAAAAGCACACCAATTACAAAAAATAGCAATGTTCTTAATTCACATGAAAGTGCATTGGTCAAGGCCTCTTCAATTCTAGTCAGCATTTCAAACGTTGTTTCAACTATTTTAAAACTCTGTTCAATGTGCAGTGAAAGTGCAGAACGTTGGCTTACTTCACAATTAAACGCTGGAAATTCTGCTTCAAACAAATGTAATGAACGTTGGTTCCTGTTCTCAAATGGTGATTAAAAACGATGTCAAATGCAAAACAAATGGGCTGAACGTTGGTTCAGTTCAAACGCTGGCTCAATTTATGCATAACGCTGGTGTCAAACGCGGTGAACGCTGGAATGAAAGTGCAGGAAGTCGATGCTATTGATGTTGTTGATGCCAAACGCTGGAGGACGCTCAATCGATGCCAGAATGCTCAAAATATCAGAATGCCAGAATGTTCAAAATCGATTTTCTCAAAATGCCAGAATGCTCAAAATCGATTTTCTCCAAGCAGATTGCCACATGAAACGCTGGTGAAACGCTGGTTATTTGCTATTTTTTAATGCTGTTCAAAATGTTGTTTCAAACGATGACAACACACAACGCAAAAAACGAACTATCGGGGCTTGGCCTTGACCCTCGAATAATCGTCAAAAAAGGAGAAAATTGACCGAGCTTTGCACTTGGCTCTAGTTAATTTCTCAAGTTTTTACAAGGCAACTTTAAAAATTTGATTTTTACAATAGTGCTCCTGCACAAGCTGGTAAAAAAATAAAATTACCCCCCCTCAAAGTAAAACTACTTTGAGTCACACTATTACAAACACAAATCTCCTTATTACTCCAGAAAATTACAATACCCTTATCACTCCAAAAAAAACTATTATAATATTCTTCACAAAAAAATCTACTTATTCCTCCAAATACAAAGTTCCACCTTATCGCTCCAATTATGATTACAAATCACAAAAAAAAACTCCAATTACAAAGTGAACAAATCACTTCAATGAAACATTGCAAAAGACTAAATGCATAAACAATATTGAACGTGAAATGAGCACCTCAACAAATGTAATGAACGCTGGATCTTTATTGCTGGAGGGCGATGGTTCTTTCCATTGCAAAATGCTGCAAAGTATTTTAAAGAGGCTGTTTCAAACTGGCAAAAAAAAAAAACACGCTGGCAAAAACGCTTTTTGAAGTTGTGCATCAACGCTGATTAAAAACACTGTGCAGAATGCTCTATTGTTCAATTGAAACGCTGTTCAACACATTTAACATGCTGGAATGCTGGAACGCTGTTTCTATTGTGCAGAAAACGCTGGTTTCAGATTTCAACACTGTTTTCAAATATATTCTCAACTTCTGAAACGCTGTCACAGAACTTTTGAAACGTGGAATGCTGGAACGTTGGTTTCACTTGCAGATTTCAACACTGTTCTTAACACCTTCTTAACGCAGATTTCAAAACACACTTTTTTAATAGCCAACTGCTATTGCAAAATCGATATGAATCGATGTCAAATGCAGAAAATGGACCTTTAAAAAAACGCTGGTTCTAATTGCCAAGCGCTGGTTCTAATTGTTGTTTCAATTATTTTAAAACTCTGTTTTAAAAAACACTGGTTCAAAGGCAGCATGCTGGAAGTGCAGAATGCTGGAAGTGTAGATTTCAAAATCGATCTTCTAATTGTAGATTGCAAATTGCTCTTCTTCAATTGCAGATTGCAGATTTTCCAGAATCGATTTGCAGATTGCAGATTTGCCAGAATCGGTATAATCGTTTTACAATGTTCAAAAATTGATATTCAGAATCGATATTGCAAAATCGATATTCAGGATTGCAAGTTGATCTTTCAATTGCAGATTGAAAGTTTTCAAAATCGATCTTTCAAAATCGATTTTTCAATTGCAGATTTTATAAACTAATTCAATCTGAAAAAATAAACCCTGTGAGGAAATGGCAAGAGCACTTTCCTCTTTTTGTTTTTTTTGTTCACTCAAACAATTTAAAAATCACACAGATTTCCAGTGGCTCTTTTTAAAAAAAATGATTTTAGAATTTGCAGATCTAAAATCAATTTTTTTTTTACAAATCTCATACCAATCTTTTGCTGATCACTTCAACGGAGTTGAGTTTTCCACGACCTGACAGAGCTGGAATCTCCTCCTCACTGCATCACCGTGGCTCCGATACCACATGAAAGAGCAGAAGTGTCCTCAGACACACAATTTTTATTGATCAAGCAAAAAATTACAGGGCAAATTGCAGGAGTTTACATACGTAAACTCACACACTCATTCTCTCATTACACATTCAAAGAAAATAGGAAAACTAACCTATTTATAAGCTCTATGGATCACTTGGAAATTAAACAAGTGTCCATTTACAATAAATGAGATTTTAACAAAAATACTAACTTTACTCCTAATTTAGAGCCTAAGAAACGACTCCTAATTTTCATTAACAAATTTCTAATTCTAAATATCTCCTAAATATATTAAATATTCTA